>OY288111.1:7401814-7451814 GCA_958431115.1 Syrphus vitripennis | reverse complement strand
TCGAAACAGCAACAAGTTTCTATGAATCAGTGTTCAAATCAACGAATTACATAGCTTTTGACACATATTCCGACATTCCATTTGACAGCTCTGAAAATTACTCTATATTTCTCTTTGGTGAATCTGACATATCATCAGCGATAGACAGTTTAAGAGCCGAAAAAAGTGCAGGATGTGACGAAAATGAAGCCGAAATGCTGAAATATGGAAAAGACTCTCTAACACCGATCCTAACAAAAATGTTTAACGCAATTTTGACAACACAACAGATACCCAGACAATGGCAACAAAGCACAATAATACTTCTACATAAGAAAGGAGACAAGGATAACATAAATAATTATAGACCGATAAGCCTAATTTCTACAATATACAAACTTTTCTCAAAGACAATATATAGGTATAATAGGACTAAAGCAGCACTTAATGACAAACAACCAAGAGAGCAAGCAGGATTTAGAGAAGGTTTCTCAACCACTGACCATCTTCAGACAATAAACCAGCTCATCGAAAAACATAACGAATTTCAAAAACCACTTTACCTCTGTTTTATTGACTTCGCAAAAGCTTTTGACACCGTGGAACACAGCAGTATATGGACGGCACTAAGTAATCAAAACATTCATCCTACTGTTATCAAAACGATGAGAAATATATACAAAAACAACACAGCCAAAATAAAAACCGACAAGCTTGAACGGGAATTCCATCTAAAAAGAGGAGTAAGACAGGGTGATCCTATGTCGCCGCCATTATTCTCCGCTGTCCTGGAGGACATCTTCGAGAGACTGAAATGGAGAAACAACAGACACGGTATTCATATCTACGGAGAATACTTAAATAACTTAAGATTCGCGGATGACGTCGTTCTACTGTCGAACTCCCCTACAAGGATTCAGACAATGTTGAATCAACTCTCAACTACCTGTAAAAATGATCCACTATGTTTAAACTTGACAAAAACAAAAATTATGACCAATCACAAAAAAGACGATATATTCCTGGAAAATGATAAAATAGACTATGTAGAGGATTACATGTACCTGGGACAAATAAAATCATTTGAAAAGCAAGAAGGTAAAGAAATAAATAAACGAATAATTAACGGATGGAAACAGTTTTGGAGTTTGAATGAAGTATTGAAATCGAACTTAAGCAGTGACACAAAAAAATACGTAATCGACTCGACAATACTACCTGTTTTGACTTACGGGCTACAAACCCTAGGACTAACCTCAAACCATCATGAAAGACTGAGAATATGCCAAACAAAAATGGAACGAAATCTTTTGAACATACGACAAATACAAAGAATAAATAACGAAGAAATAAGACGAAGAACATACATAATAGACGTAATACAACGGACCAAACAATTAAAATGGAGCTGGGCAGGACATATATCTAGAACAATAGACCAAAGATGGACAAAAATCGCAACTAAATGGACCTTTTTTGACGAGTGCAGGCCAAGAGGGAGCCCGAAAAAAAGATGGGTTGACGATCTGAACTAATTTAACAATAATTGGTATAATGATGCCAAAAACAGGGCTACATATATGGACGACAATGGGGGAGGAAATTGATAGAAATTGAAAGACAGATTGAAATTGAAAAACAGATAGAAATTAAAATATATTAATGTACCAAAATATTTAGAATAATTATTTGTAAGATAAGTAAGTCACAATGTATTATTTAATTTTTAATTATTTTTAAGAACTATGTATGTGTAAAACTTCAAAAATTGGCAAATAAAGCTTCAAATAATAATAGTAATAATAATTCCCAATTTCAATAGGCTATAAAAGAAATAAAATAACTTGGTTAATTTTTGTAGAATACTTATATTTTCGAATTTTTTGTGAACAGCAACAACAACTTATTTATATTTTCTCCAAGAGATTCTCATGGCTTGATGGTTTTAATCGAAAAGAAAAATTTCTTATGCAATCTAAGTTAGGTCAACAAGAGAAGCTGCAACATTTCGTCGACGTTTTTTTTTGCACCATGAAAATAAGTGCCGCGGCGGGAAACGAAACGATTTAGTGCAGCTAGGAACGCGGACGAGGAGAGGTCACTAATCAACTCCAAGTGGATAGCTTTCGTTGTAAAGCACACAAATAAAGCAATATATACCTTTACGAATTTCGGATTTCGTCCTCTGGATACACGCAACGTTGTTGGACCAGCATAATCCACTCCGACCTTGTTGAACGGAAGCGAATACAAAACACGTCCAGCAGGTAAATTACCCATAAGCTGAACCGATGTAGTCATTTTGTAACGAAAACAATCGATACATTTGAACACGACATCACGAAGAAGATTTCGACAACCGACGATATAATATTCTTGTCTTAATATTGCGAGCATTTGAGAGACACCTGCATGTTGATACCGATTGTGTATGTGGACCACTATAAGTCTTGTGGTTTTAGACGATTTGTCAATTATGACCGGATGTTTGGAAGAATACGAAAGGTCCGATTCTTGAATTGGACCACCGACGCGAAGAACTTCTTCATTGTCTATAAAGAATTAAGAGATATAAGCTTGCTCCCTCGTTTAAGTTCTTTTCCGGACCGAATATTTTCCATTTTCGATGAGAAACTTTGAGATTGATTCAATTTATTTAAATAAATTTTTGCTCTCGTTATTTCATCACTTGTAACTGAAGGAATGTTAAGAGTTCGAATATCGACAGGTTTTCTAATGTTACCGTCAGTTTTTATACGCGAATTGGAAACGAAACGAAGGACAAATGCCAGCACACGAATGATTTTGGGATACCGAGAAGAGTTTTCAAGCAACTTGTCGATAAGATATGTAGATTTGCACGTAGAAACGAAAACATGAGCTAGCTTCGATCGCCTCTCTTCCAGGTCTTCAGTGTGGACGCTCTGGAGAGAATGACTAGAAGATGGCCATTGGTCTGGTTCAAGTTTCATCCAATGTGGTCCGTTCCACCATAACTCATTTTGTAGCAAATGAGAAGGTAAAATACCACGAGATGCGCAGTCAGCTGGGTTGTCTTCAGAGCGCACATGACGCCATGTTTCCCTAGGCATCGATGATAAAATTTCTGAAGTACGATTTGAAATAAAGACTGACCACCTTTTGGGCAACGCAGAAAGCCAATGGAGGACTACTGCAGAGTCCGTCCATGAAAAAACTTGCATTTCTTCAATTTGTAAAGACGATTTAAGTTTGTTTACTAGTCTAGTTAACAAAACTGCTCCACAAAGCTCTAGACGAGGAAGAGATATTACTTTAATAGGAGCTACTCGGCTTTTGGTGGCAACGATATTTGTGGTAACATTACCAGCTGCATCTTTAATCCTGCAGTAAACGACAGCAGCGTAAGCGTCAAGAGATGCATAACAAAATGCATAAAACTGGATGGTACCTTGATTTATGCATAAAGCACGAGGAATACTAAAATTTTCAAATTCAGGAAGCTCCTGAAGAATAGAACACCATTTGCTGGAATGTTCCTGTGAAATTACATCATCCTAACTATATTTACTTCTCCAGAATTTTTGAAAGAGAATTTTAAAGCCGACTATGACAGGTGCTAGAAAACCTATAGGACCGAATATTTTCGATGACTCAGACAGAATACGATGCTTAGTGAAAGATGAAGAGTCATTCAAATTGACCCTATAGGAAAACGAATCCTTCAACGGTGACCACTGCAATCCCAAGAGTTTAACTGCGTTGCACTCTTCAAAATCTTTGGGAGATAACTCGCGTTGGTCTTCTGGAATACTAAGAAGTAAGGGCCAGCAATTTGCGGTCTATTCTCTGAGATTGAATCTACCCGATTTTAGAAGATCGACAAGTTCTAAGCGCAAAGATGTTACTTCTTCTATTGAATCTGCACCAGTCATCACATCGTCCATATAAAAATCATTAAGGAGAATGTCAGCAGCACGAGGATATTTTTCCTTTGAATCGAACGCTAGTTGATAAAGACTACGTACCGCTAAAAAAGGTGAACAAGCTGTACCGTAGGTAACAGTTGAAAGCTGAAAGTGTTTGAGAGGAAGTTCACTGGATTCTCTCCAAAGTATGCGTTGAAAATCGGTGTGATCTTCCGATATATTAATTTGGCGATACATTTTTTCAATATCATTCGAAATAGTATACTTATGAAGACGAAAACGAAGACAAATAGAAAAAAGATCGCGTTGATGTGTTTGGCCAATGAGAAGAGATTCATTAAGAGAAGGATTACCTCCTGACTTGGCGGATCCGTCGAATACCACCCTAACCTTCGTGGTGCTGCTGTTGTTTTTTACAACAGCATGATGTAGCAAGTAAAAACACCTTGACGATAAACGTGGAATGTCGATAGGCTGAATCTCCTGTATATGTCCTAACTCTATATATTCCCTCATAAATTGTAGATGTAACTGTACCGAATATCTTCCATCAGGTAAACGCGAATGAGTTTTTACGAAGAGATCTTCAGCACGTTGGTCTTCAGTGGATAGGGTGGGCTCCACATGAACTTCTTCAAGGCGCCAAAACCTCTCCAATTCAAATAATTGACTCGTGTCCAGCTGAGTAAGGAAAGAATTTAAGCTATCCTCAATACGAGAGGCAAATAAACCCATATTTCCACAAACTACGAAACCAAATATTGTAGCAATTAAATCTGGCAACCCTTGTTTACCCTGCACAGCTGAGCCACTGAATATGCTGAAAACCTTATCAGCTCCAACAAGAACGTCAATGTTGCCTGGCATGTTAAAATTAGGATCTGCGAGAATTATATTTATCCGTCGGAAATAAAAAAGGTTACTTCAAAAAAATATATTTTTAAATGTTAACTTTATTTTCTTTTCAACAAATAAAATATTTCAATAGTTTTTACATACATAGTTCTTACATACTACTCTGCAACTACTGGCAAATTCCTTCCGTGTTGAATCTATTTATATCGTTATCCTGATGAGTTGGTTTTCTTGTCCTCAGGGTTTATGGTAGTGTTGGTTAGTTACTTTTTGTATCTTTATCTTGTTTTGTTATTTGGTTGGTCATAAAATGTCTGTTATGTATTTTATCTTGTTACCTGTGGTAATCTTTACTAGGATGTTTGTAGATCATTAGCGATCTTATTTATTTTATTATTTAGTGTTTATAACTTGAGCGAGTGTGATTCGAATGTTTTATTATCAAAAATTATAATTTCAGAAGCAGGTGTGATGTTAAATTTGAGATAACATGGCATTGTATCTCAATCGAAGCTTGCGAATAACGAGAATAAAGTTGAAGTTTAACAACTCCATTTTTTACACCTGCTGAAGTGGATCCAACACCTAATACCGTAATGCGTGCTATCTTTCTTACAAGACCTAACCTCTGAACAGTTTGTTCGGTAATAAAGGATACATGGGATCCTGAATCCAGCAACAGTCGAATGTTTTTAAACTCTCCTTGATTGTCTTGAACAAGTCCAATAGCAGCAGGCAATATGGTTTGAGAAACCTGATTTAAATGACGAGTTACCTTTTGCATACAAGGAAGAGCAAAGCGAAGTAGACGATGAATTATTGTCAAGAGTATCTGACGATTTTGACAACGAAGGTGAAGAAGACGACTACGGCGACGTTGACGACGATATCGATGCTGACGAAGACGAAGACGGTAAGTGAACTAGAAAATTATGACGTGTGTGACATGTTTTACAGCGTCTATCCGATTTGCATCTATTAGATGAATGACCTGATCGAAGGCAATTAAAGCACAAGGCTTTCTCTTTGACAAAACTACGGCGACTATCGACAGCAAGACCTAGAAATTATTTGCAGTTGTTGAGTTGGTGCTCTTCCTTGCAAAGAGGACATTCCAAATGTGCTTTAATCTCAACTACATATGAACGAATAGCCGGCTGAACCTTACCTCTATTTTGTACCGAACGCGAACAAGACGAAACTGATTCTAGACAAACGCACCGATTCTGAAGAAAGTATAAAAGATCACTGACAGTGGAGTCTCATTTCGAACCTATCTTCTCAGCCCAGGCTTGCTTTGACTCTGGGTCCAATTTAGAAACAAGCAAAAATATGAGCCAAGGATCTCTATCATTTGAGTTTATCGCATTCAATCCACGAATAACTTCATCGGCACCATCGGTTAATTTTCGAAGAAGATTTACGTTTGTGGAACTAATCGAAGGGAGCGATAAGAATGTCTGTATAAAAGACTGAATGATCAGATGTGGACGATCATATCGTTGTTCCAATAATTATCTTCAGAGATTGCGATACCATTTAGAAGTTTGCTCGCATTTCCACTTAAAAATGATTTTAGCAGGCAAAATTTATGCGTAGATGTAAGCGATCGATTAGAATCCACCGAACCCGTAAACATGTCTTTGAAAGTTGGCCAATCTTTATAGTCATCACCCGAAAAGATTGGAATCGATATTTTCGGTAATTTAATCGAGGTAGGTTTTGTCGAACTCGCATTTAACTGTTTGAGAAACGTGGCTTTCTGACTTGCTAAGGTTTCAGCTAGCGAATGGTCAGGTTTATTTAGCGATTTTTTCACCTGAAGAAAATTGGCGAAAATTGATTGAGCTGTGAAGTATTTTGTTTCATACTCTTCAAATTCTGACTCTGGGTCTACGAACCCAGGATCAGCTGCAAAATCATACATCTGTTCGTGAAGCGCAACGAATATGGACCACGTTTCCTCTAGTTTGACTAAACGATTTTCTATCATCGCGACAGGTGTATTCATATCCACCGGATCTACTTCACTTAAAACACATTAAATATAGTTTTTCATGCAAAAAAATAAGTTCATTTAAATAATTTAATTTGGCTTCAGAAGGACCAGAATGTTTTTTACTTTAGAACGGAATAATAGGTATTCCCAATTTCAATAGGCTATAAAAGAAATAAAATAACTTGGTTAATTTTTGTAGAATACTTATATTTTCGAATTTTTTGTGAACAGCAACAACAACTTATTTATATTTTCTCCAAGAGATGTTGATGGCTTGATGGTTTTAATCGAAAAGAAAAATTTCTTATGTAATCTAAGTTAGGTCAACAATTATTGCATAATTTAGGAAAAACAAATAAAATAACAAAGAAGAATATGCAATTACTTTAAGAGATTATAACATGTTATAAAATCATAGGGTACATAGTACAAGTGTTTGTCACATTTAAACAAATAAAGAAATTAAGAATTATAAATTTGCAAAATAATAACATAAACGATAAATTTGAGTTTAGATATTATTTTAACTTCAATATACAAAAAAACTACGTTGAGTATTAAACAGACGTTGACATGTTTTTGCGGGGTTCAAAGGGTACAGATTGGAAAAAAAAACAATCAAAAATAACTGAATAGAAGTTAGTGGTTAACATATCGATGCTATTATTTACATTGGAATTAAAAATTATATCAAAATTTAAGTTAATAAGAAGTTCGTTCAGTTGAATGAAGTCAGCTGTACGGAAGTTAAACTGATATGTACTTTCGGACTCTAAATCGGTGTGGCCGTTACAAAAGGCAAAGGCTAACGAAGTGTGATAAAGGTCAATAGAGGAAAGAGTTGAACTACTTTCCTCTACGATACAGTTATGAAAATCATTAGAAACAATGAGGTCAAATTGTCTATCAGATTGTTTTTTACAACATGAAACATGCAACATGAAACATGCAACATGCCATGCAACATGCAACATGACCCATGTCCGATGCCACATGCAAAAAAAATGCCTTTTGCAACATGCTACAGACAAAGTACCACAACATGTGCATTTATAAGTACAAGTATTAAGTACTTTAGTCAAAAGACTAAAAAAAAGTTAATTAACTTACAGTTAATTAACTGCAGTTAAAAGACTTATTGACTAAAACCGAAACCAGGCCAGTTCTGAAACTTTCATCTGACTAAAAAAGACTAAGAACAATTAAAAAGTACTGCATTTAATTAACTTTTAGTCAATTAACTGCTTTTATTAACTGCACAGTTAAAATTTTAGTACTGACTGCGACTGCCCGGATTACAGTTAAAGTCTTTTTGTAAGTTAATATACTGAACGAAATAAGTGTTTTTAGTCAATTAACTGCAGTACCTACCCAAAAGACTGCAGTCTTTACAACTCTGCCAAGGACCATTTAACCATCGTGAATCTAGGATAGAGTAACAAATGTAGTCCACTGCATTAATTAGATCTTGGTAAGTTTTTGTTGGGCTACAAGGTCTCAAAGCAGCACAAGACGTATATACATTTTTCTTGATCTTGTTTTAACGCAGATTATTTCAATTTTCAATATTATAGGTTAAAGAGGGAGTTAAAAAAGGTAGAGTGTACAGCTATGAGAACACTTCTGCCAGCCTGTAGCCTGAAGTCCAAAAGACTATCCTTCCGACATACATTAAATTCAGATGTAAAAAATTCACTATTATTAAAATTATTATTTAAATTTGTCTCAGTAAGAGCAAAAACATCGAAAGGAAGTTCTTGTGATCTCAAAAATACGTCACGGGCTTTTAAACGCAGTTCCCTTACGTTTTAATAGTAAAGAGACAAGCAAATTAGTTTTTTTGAAGCAGTGATAGGGTTTTTTAAGTTTAGTATATTTTTTGTTGACAAGTTCTTGGATAAAGGTGTTAACGAGCCATGATGTTGAAGTCGTTAATAAACCAAACATTGGTTCAGGCACTGTCAGTTTGAAAGATGCAACCCTTCCATTTTTTCTTGTTATGTTTTTAAATTTAATAAGATTTTGGTCGTTAGAAATGGCATGCTTATTTAAAACAGCCTTCATGTGATCAAGAATATCCGTACAAGACGTTGATGAATCAAATTTTGAAATAAATTTGTACCTGGGGACAGAACAGAATTGGGTTGACCGTGGGAAAAAGCTGTGGGAAGGTTATGGTTGAGAACGTTGAAAACTGTATTCAAAGACAAGTTAATTAAAAAGAAAATGTTAGAACCAACGGAGCAATGAAGTTCATCAAGGAAGGTCGGTGGGATCATAACAGGAGAGTCTGAGGTTCTAGCATGGTTATTATTAGCATATGTTGAATTAGAAATAACGGTACTAATTGCCACAACAAAGCCATTTCTCATACTTTTAAACTCTTTCTGCAAAATCGTTATGTTTTCATCAAATTCTCAAAACTTTAGTCTGCTAAATGTTACCAAGCTGTCAAAATCTTTTGAAAGCTGGAATACGGATTCTGAAATGTTATTACTATGTAAATTGTTATTTGCATTAAAATTATTTATAATATTATTAATATTATATAATTAATGGTATTTTCAAAGTTATTTAACGATTTGACAACTCTGGAGTGGTCTTTATAATTACTAAGAGTGTTGAGAAAAACAGCTTTCTGTGCTTGAAAGATTCCCCAAATCAAATTCTACACCTTAAAAATGAAGCTGCGCCACCATAAGGGACGGGGCAACATGAAAAAATACTCGCCATGATAGTTCAATGGTGTATATAACTAAGTAGTTATAAACAAAAAACGAGTAATGAATTAGGAATTACTTACTATCAGCCTATTACTTTTATAAAAAAAAACACCCTGAATACTTTATATAAGACAATTTCTCAGTTAAAAACAGATTGTTCTGAAAATGTTTCCTCAAAACAGTGATTGGCAAAATCGATTTTTGTCAATAATACCGATTATATTACTGGTTACTTCAAAAATTAATAATTAAACCTACAAACAACTAATTATTAGAAAAAAATTGTATTTATTAAAAATATTAATGCAAAAAAATATTTTCTAATATGTAGTTATGAAATATTGATTCGAAAAAATATTTTTTTAACTATTAGAAAAAATTATTAGTTAGAGAATTTTCTTGTCTAAAAGAAAATAATAGAAAAATAATGTAATGCAAAGTTATAGCCCCAATCCTCCTGTATAGTAATTTCATTAGTCTAATAGCGGTAATGGTGTCAGAGACTTTGATCTAAATGCAAAAGTAGTTAGATTTATTTTAAGTAATTAATTATTTTTTCAACAACTAGTTAAAAATGCGGGGCTCGTTATTTGTTTAAAAGCAATTAGTAATTTCTTAGTTATGTACTCGTATTTACTTATTTTAATGAAAATAAGGAAAATCTGTTTGGCTAGTATTTGTTTAATAGTAATTAGTAATTTTATTTTTGTTAATTACTTTGTTTGGGAATATTAATAAATTTTTTTTTGTTAATAGCTTACTTTTGTGGTAATTTATAATTAGTTGGGGAATATTACTGGTTGTTAGATAATTAGTAAATGGAAAAGGATAATTTTTTTTGCCGATCACTAAGTTAAACTATTGAGGTTTTAGATCCTGGTAGAATTATTTTGTTTGGTTTTCGATTTTCTCAGAACCGCTTTGACGATTTGCCCAAACTTAGCACTTGGCGATTTAGTGACTTGGTGACTTTTCAACATGGCGCCATGGTGACTTGGTGACTTGACTACTTCGCGACTTAGCGTCTTAGTGACTTGACATCTTGGTGATTTCGCTTCTTGGTGACTTGGAGACTAGGCAACTTAACAACGTTGCGTTGTGGTGACTTCTTAACTCGGCGACTTGACAATTTGGTGACTTGGCATCTATGCGTCTTGACGACCAGAAAACTAAGCATTTTGTTGATTTGGCGACTGACTTAGCGACTTCGCGATTTTTTTATCAAAAAACTGCTAATTATACTCTTGCACGATGAACCGTTCTTGTAATAAGGATTAAGACACGTATTTCAAAATGGTTGCCAACGTACATCCTCTTCCATCTTAATTACCCCTTCCACTTGCTCATTTACTCGTACCAGCAATTGTCAAGATCACGAGTCTCACACACACCACAACTCTCCACTACTTCAGACTAAGGCTAAGGCACTTGTTGGGTGCGACGGATTGACTTCAGGAAATGTCGAAAGACCTTCTGGTTTTTATATTGAACCCAAACTTTCAATTATTATAATTAAATAGATACCTATTTATCCATACCTAATTAGTAGAAAACACAAACAACAAGCACCACAAAACAAAAAAGCAACATCATGGACAAGGACATTGTCGATGCGCCTACCAATCTCTTACTCAAATAAGGAAACCATATGAATTTCAGGAAAAGCTATCTCTTTTAACTTATCACCAAATAACGACCAGCGAGTACTTACAATGACTATAGTTCCCCTACTTATGTTAAACCTGCTCTCATTACAACGTTGAAAAATTTTAAATAGCCCTTCAATTATTGCTAATAACAAAACAATTATATGAGATTGCCTCCCTAAACCACATCCTTCACACGTGAAAAGCATTCATATATTTGCATGTCCTTCTTCTACCATCCCCAGTAGTTGCTACCACAATAGTCTCCATGTGAAATTCAAGGAATTTTGATGGCCACATTTCCGAACACTCTGGTAGCTAGTAGGTTTTATTTCTTTCTTTTTGTTTCGAACACAATTTTTTTATGTAGGTAGATATCTACATATGTACATATACATATGTATCCCTTGCCCCAGGATTAAGGCTAGCGCGGCGTTAAAATCAACAAATTCACAGCGCAAAGCGAAACAAAAGACCATTTTGTGTAGAGGGTCTGGCAGTTAATCGCTATATTCATTATAGGTTCTCCTTTTGCTGTTCGTTTTGTGCGAAACGTGTGACCTCCCTTTTTACTCGACATCCAGTTGTCGAAACCGACAAAAAAATTTTGTGAAAGCATTTATTTTCCAATTTAACCTGTTGACCAGACTTTTTCATGAGGATTGAGAAGAGGTTAGCAAGGACCACGAGGTTTTCATGATTAAAATGGTGAAAAAATCGAAAACAAACATCCATTACACGGTTTTTATATGCAAAGAAGAAGTCGTGTTTATTTTTGTTGGAGGTTTTTTTGCGTACCTATAACGTACCAACTCTATACCACTTGGTGGTTTCTGTTGGTTTGATCTCCCTAAAGCACTTAAAATTAACAAAAAAAAAAAGTATAGCTACTCTGTGAGCTGTGACCATTTTTTACTTCTACATTTATGCTCGAGAAAAAAAATGTACATCTACCTATATAATTTCAATTTTTGTAGACACATTCCTTTTTTGACACGTATTGGTGGTGACAATTACAACCAATTAGTGTCTGCATTTGAGGCAAATCAGAACAGACAGTTTCAGAATCATTCGATTCGAAAAAGGGATAAAACTGGTCTTATAAGAAATCTAACTGGTTCCCGAATGTGCGTTGGCCGCTGAAATGGATTCTTATTATTTTTGGTTACGACTCCGCGGCTGTATTTATGTAATAACTTCTAACGTATTAAATTAACTTAGTCAATATAATATGTCGTCCATAACAAAAATATTGCACCGGTGTCCGGTGACTACGCATTTAAAGCAAGATTTTTAAAACAGTTCCAAAGTTGTCGGATTTTATAAAAAAAATGTTCAAAATTTGTACAGGGTGTTCCAAAGCAAAAAAAAATCACAACGTTGGATGCATAGATAAAGATAACAAAACAAATTCGTATGTTCGTAGCAAGTTAAAAAATAATTTTTTTTTGTGACAATTTCATTATGAAACAGTGTAGGAGAAAAGCCTTTCTAAAAAATAAAATAAAAAGTTACAAAGTTAATTATTGATCTTATATTTAGAAAAAAGAATCATTGGCACCATTGGTACGAATTAGAGCTCTTGATACCCGTGTCATTCTGGGTACCCGCAAGGTGTCGGGTACCTAGGTACCCGAATCATGATTGGGTACTCGGGTACTTAATACACATTGTCGGGTACCCGTGAATTTATATAATTGGTCCCAATGAACCATTATAACTCAGATGAAAATGAAAAAATAACAATAGGGTTCTACTTAAGGTATAGGTCAGGGCTGATGATACCCGGGTAATCCTCGAGTAAGTAAGTTTGAACTAATTAACTTAATGTCTTTTCAAGATGTTAGAGACATCAATCAACCTCTATTAAATAAAATATTATTAGGGCATTATACCCGAATACCCGGGTAATTAACTACCCGGGTACAAGCAACCCGGTAAGAAAAAGTTATGAACAAAAGTTTTAAAACATCAAATTTTCTACAAAAAATGTTTAATAACTTTTTTCGAAAACTACTTTTGTTTAAGAATTATAGTACATTTTGTTAAAGAAATAAAGAAAATTAAGTTTTTTTTTATCAACAACCGGGACCCGTGGACCGGGTACCCGGTCGAAATCAATAGCTCTAGTACGAATTCAACTGATGAATGGATGATATTCACGTTTATTAGTTGAATTCGTACTGATCATTGCAACCATAACTGCTTTTGTAATAGCCGCCCTTGTCTTTTTTTGATGCTTGTTATTATAATTAATGATTTACTTTCCCCATGATTAGATCATCAAAATGTCTTTTTCATGAACTAATGATGGCCGATATCTTGAATTAAGAGTGCATTAAACTTATAAGTCATGAATACCAGCCTTATTGAACCTTCAATTATATTATATTATTATTCAATTATATTATATTCAAATATATTAAGGGTATTCATGCAACGAGATAATTTTCCGTTTTGCAGAAAGATATAATTTTCCGCTTTAGGTTTGCATGAGCTGAGCACCCCATAAAAATTCTTGCATAAATGTGAGAAATAATCAGCTGTCACAACTAAACGTCACAAATTACTTCTCGAAACTTTATGAGGTTTATTTCTCCACTTTCTGCATCAATTTTGTGAGATAAAATTATCTGGTTTGCAGAATTTTTTTCCCATACAATTTTTGACAGCTCGTTTCTGCGGAGATAAAATTATCTGGTTTCTGCGTTTATCCGAGTTTTCCACCGTTGCATGAATACCCCTATTATATTTCTTATTTCAAAAATTACTAAAAACACAAAAAGCTACCAAAATTAACCAATTTTATACATTTGGTAAAAAGGAATCTGAACATAGATCAGAAGAATTTCACTCTAAGCCGATTACAGGTTATAAGTTTGAGTAAGAATATGAATGGGCATAGATTTTCAAGAAAAAATGCCAACCAACCTTGATTTTAAATGGATCTAGATTGAGTTTTGTACACAGTTCTAGGGTGCAATGGAATCCCCTCCCCCTCCTGCATAAATTGTTATCGATTGGCAAGGAAAAATAAGAAGAAATAATATTATTCAAAAACTATCTTCACTCTTCTGATAGGTTTATTGTCAGCAAACAAGTAAGTGGTAAGAGATGCTCAAAATATTACTTGGTTGACTAAATATTGAGAGACAAATGTCAATATAGGCAAAATGGCTTATAAAGCTCTCGGGAAAATTTTATTGTGGTTTACCCCTATATTTTTATTTGATTGCTACCACAAATTATTGGTCATTGCTTGAAAATTTAGTATTGCTTTCAAAATTTTTTTAATTGGAAACAATATATGTACATTTACTTTAGTTAACAGTTTACTAACAATTTAACTCTTCATATAATTACTAAGCTTACTCTTAAAAACGTTGTACTCGTATAATACTAAGTAGAGTTAAAAAGTTGGACATTTTAAGCTCCTATTGCACGGTTATGGAGATGACTTTTCTCTCTCCAAATTATGTATGTACCTATTCTTGAAACTGGTTTTGAATATTTAATACATCACTATTAAAGATGCGTCAATGACAAACTTCGAGGATATTTCCTTTCAGCTTAGGTTGCGTTTTTTCGATCACAGAAGATGGCAAAGATTTTTCTTCATTATCAATATCATTTCTTCAACTTCAGCCAGAGGGAGACGTCTTGCTAGTTGACGAATTGGTCTTGCATCTCCTGTATCAATTCGATGCATACACTTGAAGAAGATTTCCAGCAACATTAAGCTAATGTTGATTGTTGACTCAAATTAGATGACTTCAGAATTCGGTCTTTTAATCTTTCAAAGCTCAAGTGCTTCTTAGTTTCCGCTTCGATGATCTTAGTAATTCTTTGGTTGGCAACTTGCGCTCATAAACGTCACACGTCAAATTTATTACGCCTTGTACAAAATTCCTTAAATAATCATTATTTTACTTATAAGAAAAATAATTAACTTTATTATCAGTATCTTTAAACAATTGTTTCCCCAAGTTTAATGAAATAATCCAGGAAAAAATTGTTGTTCTGGTATAAATTATGAAAAGTGTTTGTGCGACTAAACATAACCCCAAAATCTATGGAAGTTCACAAAAAGCGCGGGTACCACGAAACTTCGCCTGAACAAAGTGCTTCTATTGTCGCAAAAAAAAACAATTATTAAATTCAACAACAATGCCATTTTCTTCGCCGAGTAATAACCAGTCTAATAATAACACCCAGTCGACTCCATCTCTGCTTGCATCCAGTACTGATCTCTTTTCTTGGTCTGTGTTTGACTCTAAGCTTAGCGCTGCTCTGGACTCGAAACTGAATGACGTCGCACGTAAAGATGACCTACAAGCTACAACCCCTCAGATTAGAGATTCAGCAACTGCGTTCACAGAACACACAACTTAAAGAAGAGTTACAGGCAATGAAAAATAGATTGGAGCTCATTGACAAATCATCTCGACGTGCAAATATTGTTGTCAGTGGGCTAAGTAACACAAATACTCAATCAGCTGTTGCCGAATTCAATGATCTGTGTTCCAATGTTCTGAACACCACAGCAATCGTTAAGCAATCACGACCGGTACATAGTGGAATATCATTCGTGTTCTCGTTGGATTCAGCAGTACAAGTCAACAATATAATTGCAGCTAAGCAGAACCTAAAAGGGTCTACCATTTTCGTACAAAAAGACTACACTGCTGATGAACGTCATAAGAGATTCCAATTACGCCAACTAGGAAAAAATATTGTAAAAGTAGGAAAAAAAATCAAGGTTCGTTTTGGAGAATTCTGCATCTACGTTAACGATATTCAATTTACCTGGAACAACGGAAAATTCGAAGCTGCGAAGATCCAGGACGTCGAATTTCTCCGAGGGATTGTCACAAAAGCTAAATTCACCTGTGATATAATTGTAAGAGAGACACCTAATGCTAAAGTTCCTGTGCTGCAACCCTCATCAAGTGATCTGCCTAGAAATTACAACCAAATAATGTCTGTCAGGTATTGTCGTATAATGTAGCAAACTTAAATAGTAAACTTATTTTTAGTAATTTTCTATCTTATATAAATAAATTTGATGTTATTTTCTTATATGAAACTAATATTTTGAATGATAAAAGAAGTAATTTTTCAATTTATTTTAATGATTTTTTCTTGTATTGGATTGATGCTACAAAGTTTCATAGTGCGGGCCACGCTATTGGTGGATGTTTGTTTGGTTTAAAAAAAATCTTAAAAGATAAATTCTCGTTTAGATTTCTTGAAATTTTTGGTAATGTTGTTCTGGCTGCTATGTTCGGTGATGCGGATTTCCATTTTATACCTCGATATTTAAATGGTTCAAACAAAACGAATTGGGCGGCCGATTTCGATAAATTTGAAAGCTTTTTGAAAAATATGAATTCTGAGTCTTTTTGCATACTTGGCGATTTAAATGCTCGGACGGCTGAGGCCCAATTTGTTGACAGGTGTTTATCCTTTATTGAGGAGTACTCCTATTGCCTCTGAGATACGAGTGTCTAAAGATAAAACCATAAATACAAAAGGAAAGAAATTATTAGATCTTTTTGAAAATATAGGGTGCGGTGATAATCAATGGCAGAATGGTAGGCGATATGAATGGTGAGTTTACCTTCTGTGGTGCCTCTGGTAGTTCTGTCATAGACTATTGTGCATGTTCGTTTGATTTTTTACCTTTGATAGAACATTTTTCTGTAGAAAGCAAAGCTTTTTCTGATCACATGCCCCTCAGCCTGCGCCTTTCTCTCCCTTTTTCAACCCACAATCAGAATCTTAGTCAATTGGTGCTTCCTCAAAAGCTCTACTGGTCCGAAAATAATTGTATAAAATATAAAAATGCTCTCAGTCAGATGTCTAATTCCAGTTATATTTTTTCAAATATGACAATGGAAGAAAAAGTTAGCTCTCTTTTGCACAAGATTAACACTGCGGCCGGTAAGGGTAAGGCTTGAAAACGTTTTATTCCAAAAAATAAATGGTTTGACTTTGAATGTGCCCGCTCTCGTAAAAGGATGTTAAAACAGCTCAATCTTTACTGGAAATATAATATCGGACTATTTAAAAGACTTTACGTAGAGAGGCGGATAAAGTATATAGCTATCTGCAAAAAAAAAAATCAACTTTGCATACAAAAGCATTGAAAAGCTTAACACAATTAGGAATGCTAGTGACTGGTGGAAGTTAGCTAACTCAATGAAGAAATGCAGTCCAAAACAAAATGGTAATCTTAAAAGCCATGACTTTATGATACAGTTCAGGTCACTTTTTTCAAAATCTGAGAAAGATCCCCATTTTTCTTGGGCTATGCCAGAAAAAATAGATAACTTTCTTGACTCTCCTTTTGATATGTGGGAGCTTTTGCATGTACTTCAAAGAGCAAAGAATAGAAAAGCGCCGGGAGAGGATAGAGTGAGCTATGAATTTTACAAAAATGCTCCAATTTGTTTTTTAAAAGAAGTTCTGTGTCTACTCAATCAAATTTATCTCACCGAATGCATTCCCCCCTCCTTTCGTAAATCAATTATTATTGCACTACACAAAAAGGGGGATCCAAATAGGGTTGAGAACTATCGAGGTCTTTCGCTACTTGATACAATATACAAAATTTTCACTGGCATCATACTTTTTTTTTTTTTTTTTTTTTATAATGAGCACGCACACAAGGGGATTTAAGTACCCTTTATATGTCGGAACACAGTGCGAGCTTTAGGTAAGTAGGAGGGGATATGAAAGGAGATGTCGGTGAACATTAGTCTTGAATTTCAGTATATCACAATGAGAGGGAAAGACAGAGCGTGGAAGGGAATTCCACATTCGCGTAGTACGGCTAAAGAACGAATCCCTGTACTTGACAGTATGGCCGAAATTGGGTTCAAGAGTAAACTGATGAGCATTCCTGGAAGCGCGAGTATTACGGTTGAATCGTTTAAGGGGAGGAATGCAACTGGCTATTTCAATAGAGCACTTACCGTAAAAGTAACGATAAAAGAGTGAGAGACAGGAAACGTTACGTCGGTGTTCGAGTGACGTAAAAGTATCGATGATGTTCCTGTCTCCGATCATTCTGAAGGCTCGTCTCTGTATACTGTCCAAGAGACTTAAGTAAGTTGCTGGAGCACCAGCCCAGAGATGGGAGTTATACTCGAGTTTTGGACGTACATAACTTTTATAGATAATAGCCAGATCAGAAGGGGAAAAGAATTTCTTGCATCTCCAAAGGAAACCTAAACATCTTGCGGCATTTTTGGCGACGCTAAGTATGTGATCATTCCACAAAAGATGGTTTGTGATACACATACCTAAAATCGCAAGCTGATTAGTTTCTTCGATGCAAGTGCCATTCATAGATAATGGCAGGGGGGGAACGTCTCGCTTTAACGACAGAAGGCAGCATTGGGTTTTCGAAGCATTAAATTCTACGCGATTTTTTAATCCCCACTGTACAATGCTGTCTAAGTCAGAATTTAATGTACTTATCATATTTAGCCGTTTCAGTTCCACGTCCGAAGAGCAGGGATGTGAATCTGGAAACGAATATGAAAAGCTAAGAGTACTATCGTCAGCGAAACAATTTAATGGATTAGTAGTTACAGACAGGAGATCATTTATGAAAATGAGAAAGAGGGTCGGAGACAAAACGGAACCCTGTGGCACACCAGCATTTATTATGTGGGTTTCAGACTTGAATCCGTCTAATACTACTTGTATAGAGCGATTCGAAAGAAAGTTACTAATCCAACGAAGAAGGATTTCATCGATACCAAAAGCACGCATTTTCGATAAAAGAGCAGGATGCCAAACTTTATCAAATGCTTTAGAAATATCAAGTGCAATGATCTTACTTTCTCCAAAACGATGTAAAGATTTGATCCACTGTTCAGTGAGATAAACCATCAAGTCACCAGTGGATCTATTGCTGCGAAAGCCGTATTGCCGGTCATTAAGAAGCTTTCGTTCTTCGAGATATTTCTTGAGCTGATAATTTATCAGCGTTTCCATGACCTTGGAAAGAAGGGACGTAAGTGCAATTGGTCGGTAATTGGAGGGTGAAGAAGATTCGCCTTTTTTTGGGATAGGCTGGACAAATGCTGTTTTCCAACTGCTCGGAACAAGCCCAGAAGAATAGGATAGATGGAAAAGCTTACGCAGGGGTTTTGCCAGCGTGGAAGAACACCTCTTCAGAACAATAGCGGGGATACCATCCGGACCAGCGGATTTATGTGTGTTAAGATCTTTTAGGACTCTCGCTACAGCTCGAGTACGAATGAAGATTTGTCCCATAGAATCATTTACGCGCTCAAGAACTGGGGGAGTTATGACACTATCAGACAGCGTAGAGTTGGCGGCGAACTGCCTAACAAATAAGTTAGCTTTCTCAAGAGAGCTAACGAAGGAAGTGTCATTGTCAACG
Organism: Syrphus vitripennis; assembly: GCA_958431115.1. NCBI lineage: Eukaryota > Metazoa > Arthropoda > Insecta > Diptera > Syrphidae > Syrphus > Syrphus vitripennis. The sequence continues at coordinate 7,432,285 of OY288111.1, read as the reverse complement.
AGTGTTGGGACCGAGGAAGATGTTTTATTCCTTATATTATTTACGAATGACCAAAAATTTTTACTACCTGCGGGACATTGTAGTATTTTTTGCCTTATTTTTTGGTCATGCAAAAACTTGGTCCTTCGAATATGGGCGTTGCAGGCCTTTCTGGCTTGTTTGAACTTTTTCCGGTTAACTTAATAGGATTAATAGCTGGATTGACTGTAACAGTATCCTCAGTGAATTTCAGGCCGGTTTCCGTAAAGGGTACTCCACGATCGACAACATTTTCAACCTCACAAGTATTGTGCATCTTAATCGCAAGAAAAAGAAAAACACTTTCGCTTTCTTTGTGGACTTTTCCTGCGCGTTTGACTTAATCCCACGTAATTCATTATTTTATAAACTTTCTTGTTTCGGATTATCCTCAAAGGCAATCAGAATCCTACAACAGCTATATGTGAATACAACATGTCAGGTGTGGGACCAAACATCGTTGTCGGAGAGCTTCTTGGTTAGCCAGGGTGTGAAGCAAGGGTGTTTGCTGAGCCCACTTCTATTTGGTCTTTATCTGAATGACCTTCATGAAGACCTACCCGGTGGTGTGTTTGTGGCAAATATGGTTATTAAGATCTTACTTTATGCAGATGATCTCGTTTTGCTCTCTGACAGTCCTGCTGACTTGCAACATATGATTGATCATCTCTTCAAGTATTGCTCTCTTTGGTTTCTTAATATCAACTTAAACAAGTCAAAGATTGTGGTTTTCCGTGATGGAAGAAGAATTTCTAAGAATCTTAAATGGAATTATGGAGAGAACCCCATTGAAATAGTTAACCATTATAAATATCTGGGTGTTACACTTAACTATAATCTGTCTTTTAATAAACATCTTGACTCTAGGCTGGTTCTATCAAAAAACGCAATTAATGCAACATGGTCAAATTATATTAAAAATTCCAAAATAGTAATTTCTAATAAACTTAAAATTTTTGACACTGCAGCAAAATCAATTATGTTTTATGGCACTCAGGTTTGGGGCTACAAGCAATTTGAGCAGGTTGAAAAACTATTTCGGTTTTTCGTTAAAAAAAATGTTGTACCTCCCCAGTAACACCCCCAACTATATGTTAAGTTAACGTCCAACATCTCCATAAGAGATGTCTACATAAAACACTTAACAAAATATCAAAATTAAAGTTAACAATCAAGTGCCTTTGGGACAGGAAACCAAATTATAAACAAAAAGTAAATTCCGATAAAACTCCTGGGATCCGGTGCTCTAGATGAGATCATCCACATCCGCAACATAGAAATTTATAAGCTAGATTAAAGAAATAAGAATTATGATAAGTCAGTTGACATTTTGATATAGACTCGTTGAGTTGATGTTTAATAAAGTTTTTTAAAAACCAATTTCGTGTAACTCAATTATTAATTTGTTACATTTAGAAACTGGTCTTCACTCTCAATTTATTCAAAACTCCATTTTAATTACATAAGAAATACTCTTAAACTACCTGGATCCAGATAAACACGTATCCTTGCGGAGGAGACAGTCGTGGAAAACATTTATTGGGCCCGCGAATGGAAAGATATATTATGCAGTAACCTGGATATACATAGTTATAGATACTAACTCTTTTACTTCTCCATCTTCCTTGATGGATCTACGGTATTTGCACAATTTGCAATCTAGATGAAGTGGAAAATACGTATCATTTTATTGGCAGTTTTCAAGAACTCTGGACTTATATGTTTCGGAAAAAATGTTCTTTCTCCTGAAGACCTCTATGAGATTTTGAATGGCAAAAACTTTCAATCTCTTTTCAGTTTTTTAAATTATTGTTTAAAGTATAGAGAATTATTATTAAATGAATTTTGTTAAAATAAAAAGGAAGTAATGATATATAAGAATACGAAAAATATAAAATATCGTTGTAGCTACTTTTTCAATAATTTTATAATATGATTTATATTAGTATATATTTAGCCGACCTGACAGACAACAATGTAAGTTATGTCAATAATACTGTGGATATTTACATTACTTCATTAAGATTTTGTAAAATTATTTTGTACTAATTTTATAAACAATGAATTATAAATAAAATCTTTATCTAATCTAATCTATCTAATCTTAGTAATTCACATTGTCCAACTATTTCCCCTTCTTGAGCTGCACAGGCACCATGTTGGTGCAACATGAGTCTTCCCTACCATGATGTTTTGGGAACTTTGTTCCGCATCGTCCTTTAGCTTCGTCCACACGAATACTTCCGAAGAAGCAGGCACGCAGATGTCTTCTTCGATGACGGCCCTGATTGTTTTTGAGTTTTCGTTGCCATAGACCATCGGAATCTCCAATTTTGGTACTTAAGAACTTTCCTACCGATATCCAAAATTATTCCATGCTCCTTCATGAAGTCCATTCCAACGATGCACTCGTCACATATATCCGCTACCAGGAATAGGTGTGGAAACTCATGTTCTGCCAAACGGATCATAAGACGAACCTCACCATACACTTTTGCTTTTTCTCTTGTGGCGGTCTTCAGATGATAGCCAAGTCATCTTGACCCAGTCTCTTCGTACAATGGAGGCGGTGGGCCGTTGTCGATTGTAGCCACGTGTTTCTTATTCCGTCCACTGTCAGACGTTTGTTGTCTTGTTTAGTCTGTGAGACTTGGATAGTGTTTCTTTCGATATTAGTAACCAGCTTCTGCCCCTCGAAGTTGGTTCTAACTCGTTTCCGTCTGGAAAACAAGTTGAGCAGGACCGTTCTATTGCTTGGTTGTTCTCAAGCGTTGGTTCTGCTTCCACAATGTTGACATGCAGCTCTTCTCGGTGGTAATCTGCAATTGGAAATTGCAGCATCGAGCAAGTCCTTCACGTTGGCTTCTTTGGAATGCGAGTTTCTGACAAGAGCATTCTTCAACTTCCACTTCTCTGACTCGATGAACTCCTTGGAAAACTTTTCTGCTGCTTCCATAGTCAGAGCAAACACTAAAGCTTCAGGAAGAGTACGTTTTCCAGCATTTCGAATTGCTCGCTGTAAGTTGATTTCAGATATAGTACGGATAAAGGCTTCTGTTGAAAATTGGCTGATGATTTCTTCTCCTGCAGCTGGACATGCGAGATGAAACTCGGTGGTTGTACTTCCTTCTTCCTTGGATAATCGCCAATACTTTCCCTAATTTTAATTTTTCGAACTTTGTCTAATTCGTCCCCAATGCTTTGTATTTTGAATTTGAATTTTCCTTAAACACTCTCGAGATTTGCCTCTACTTTTGAAAATTGTTTTTTTTTTTTTGACGCAATCAAAACGTATAATCAATGGTAAAGAACTCAATGGTGGGTACTTACCTTCGATGAGAATCTTCTTTCCTTCTAAAATGTTCTTTTGTTGTTTTTCCATTCAATTCAATTCAATTCAATTTATTTAGTTCCGTTGTGCAGAAGTGCATGTGTTCGTGGCTAGTAAGAGACCCCAAACTAGCACATGCCAACAATAAAATAGAAAACAGAATTAAAAATTATACATGTATAACAAGATGCAAGACATTAGAGCATCTACTATTAAATAATAAAAGAAATTGACGTGTTGTGTTGTTGTTGGAGCACAAAACGACGTTTTTAGTCATATTTCACTCACATTAAAATCAATGGAAGAAGAGTTTGAATTATTAAGTTTAAAGGTTCATGTATCATCATCATCGGCTCGACAACCGGGGTCCGGTCCTGGCCTCCTTTAACAAGTCTCTCCACCTATCCCGGTCTTGAGCCGACGCCATCCAGTTGCGCACCCCAAGGCTTCGGGCGTCCTGGTCTACGCCATCTCTCCAGCGCAAGCATGGTCTACCACGCTGCCGTCTACCATAGAATGTACCACAAAGGACTTTCCGAGCCGGTTCCTCTTCACTCATGCGAGCTAGGTGCCCTGCCCACCGGAGTCTACCGAGCTTAATGAGCTTGTCACTATGTCTGCTTCAAGGTAGATTGCGTACAATTCATGATTGTATCTCCGGAATCGTCCTTCCTCACATATGGGGCCAACAATTCTCCTTAAGACTTTTCTCTCGAACGCGGCTAAGAGGTCGGAGTGTCTTTTGCTAAGCACCCAAGTCTCGGATCCATACGTGAGTACTGGCAGGAGTGGCAGGACCATGGTCCTGTACAGCAGCAGTTTTGAAGTTATGGTGAGATTTCTGGATTTGAAGAGCTTTGACAGACTATAGTAGGCTTTGTTGGAATAGAGCAGCCGCCCGCGTATTTCTTCTTCTATATTATTATCGGCTGCTACTATTGACCCAAGGTATTTAAAGGATTGCACCACTTCAAATTCGTGCTCCGCTACCTTGATTGTTTGACCAACTGTTCTTCTCGCATTCGACGCCACCATGTACTTTGTTTTACCTTCACTAATGTGCAGCCCCAGATTTTGTGCCGCCTGCTCGATCTGGATGAAGGAATCGTGTACAGCTTGTTCGGTTCTTCCGATTATGTCAATGTCGTCTGCGTAAGCCAGTATCTGGCTGGACCTGTTGACGATGGTCCCTCTTGTTACCGTGCCAGAGTCACGGATTGCTTTCTCCAACGCCAGGTTGAAGAGGAGGCAGGCCAAACTTTCCCCTTGCCGGAGTCCATTAAAGATGTTGATTGGTCTGGATAGCAATCCGGCTATTTTTACTTGGCTTGTTACGTTGGTCATGGTCAACCTACAAAGTCGTGTCAATTTATTTGGGATGCCGAATTCTCTCATGGCTTTATAAAGTTCTACCCTGGCTATGCTTTCATAGGCGGCCTTAAAGTCTATAAACAGATGGTATGTTGGGATGTTAAATTCTAGACATTTTTCCATCGCCTGCCTAAGGGTAAAGATCTGATCAGTTGTTGATTTGCCTGGAATGAAACCACATTGATATTGGCCGATTATGGTTTTAGCATATGGGGCTATCCGTTCTTGTAGGATAGAGGAGAGTATCTTATAGGCGGTACTCAACAACGTGATACCTCTATAATTGCTGCACGTTGTGATATCTCCTTTCTTATGTATGGGGCAAATTATACCTTTTCGCCAGTCTTCTGGCATTTCTTCCTGCTCCCATACGTGCACTAGAATATCATGAATTGCTTGGCGTAAGGCTGGCCCGCCGTGGTGGAATAGTTCGGCTGGTATGCCATCGGCTCCCGGGGCTTTGTTTTTCTTAAGCCGGGCTATAGCCTTCTCAACGTCTTCTATGCTTGGTGGCGGTAACATAGGATATTCTTCTTGAAGTAGTGGAGCCTCTACTTCTGCAGTGAGCTGACCATTTAGCAATTCATTAAAGTACACTTCCCATCGCTCCAGTATGCTTTGGGGATCGGTGATCAGATTTCCCTCTCCGTCCTTGCAGTAAATGCAGCGTGGTGTGTACTGCGTCATGTTTCGGACGGATTGGTAGAACTTCCGCGCCTGGTGCGGACCTCGCTCTCGGCTTCTTTCTAACTCACAGATCATGTTTTTCTCACAGGCTGATTTTTTCTGTCTGTGAAGCCGTTTTTCTATTCTTCTGAGCTCTTTATATTCATCTTCGCGTGCCCGCGTTCAATGAGATTGTTGCATTGCTCGGTACGCAACATTCTTACGTTCAGTCGCTAGCTTGCATTCATCATCAAACCAGTCGTTCCGACTTCTACGACTGCTGCCTAAGATGGAGTTGGCAGTACTAATGACAGTGTTCTTAAGGCATGTCCACTTTTCATCTACGCACAGCAAACTGGCTCCAGGATTTACTCTCCCTGGATCCAGTGGTTCTAGGGCGAGTCCTAACGCATGTCCAAAGGTGTTACTGGTGTTTTCGTTGCGCAGTACAGCCGTGTTGATTCGAACCTGATCGGCGGATGCAATACGTCTTCGCAAGGCAATCCGCCCTCGGAAAACCATACCAACAAGATAGTGATCCGAGTCGATATTGGCACCTCGGTGCGTTCATACCGTCATCAAGTTCGAGTAGTGGCGACGACGGTCTATCAACACGTGGTCAATTTGGTTACGAGTGACTCCATCAGGTGATACCCAGGTGGCTTTGTAGATATCATTACGCGGGAACCTGGTACTCGCAACGACCATGTTTTTCGATGCTGCCAATTCTAGGACTTGAAGTCCATTGTCATTAGTGTTCTCATGCAAACTATGGGTGCCTGCGTAATGCCTGAATACCGGCTCTCGACCTATTTTTGCGTTCAAATCCCCAAGGATGATTTTGACATCATCCTCCGTCTGAGGACTCCTCTGTAGGTCCGTGAACGTTAATGAGGCTGATGTTCTTAAATTTGCCTCGCACGCGAAGGGTGCATAGCCTTTCACTTATAGCGTTAAAGCCGATTATGGTAGACTCCATTTTTTCGCTGACCAGGAAGCCTACCCCGAGCACATGGTGTTTTGTATGACAGCTGTAATATAAGTCATATTCTTTCTTTTGCAAAACACCATTCCCTGTCCATCTTATTTCTTGCAGTGCTGTTATGTCAGCTTTATATTTTGACAGGGTATCGGCTAGCTGCTGAGCAGCTCGAGCTCTATAGAGCGATCGTACGTTCCATAAGAAAATTCGTAAATCGTTGTTCCGTTTTCGTTGCAAGGGTTGTCGTCGTGAGATCAGTCCGTTTCCGAGGCTTGTTGACGGTCTCGTAATTCTTTTAGTTTTACGGAACAGGGAATGAGCCTGTTGCCAACCTGTGGAACTAGCCTGATCATATTTGCCAAACCTTTTTAAAGGATTGTTTCTAGCGGCCGCCGCGAAGAGGCTATGATCACACTTCCACCAGTCCCGAATAGTTACGGCACGTGCATGTTTTCGTATGCTACATGTTATTCCCCCTATTCGGCTGATGGCTGACCGTTCATGTATGCCGTAATTATTATTAGGTAAGAAGACCATACTTGCGAAGCAAATACATTTTTATTTCATTCGGAAGGACTAGGTATACCTAAGTAGTATAAAAACTATAGCAAAGATTAACTCTTTAATATGAAATGGGAAAAATGCAAATGGCTTTATTACTTTTATGACGTGTTTCATGTATCCCGGTTTCCTCTACTCATTTTAATCTCTAATAGGCATAGACTTCTGTTTTCTTCATTCTCTCTACCCTATCACATGCAAACCAACACAACTCATTTTTATCATAAAAGGCGAAATCCTATGTATGAAATGTGTATAAATCAAATTCAGCAGCAGCAAAAATAAAAAAGAAACCAACTACCCACGAATAATGGAAATTCAGAATTTTTGTATATAAGAAAGAGTATAAATAGGTACGTTTAACTATGTACATACATAACTATTATAGGTAGGTACATTATGTTCGTATGTGGGATAGGAATGAGAGATATAAATACCTCCTTATACAAGAGCCAAATGATTATCATTCGACCTTCTTCGGTATTATAGCATGAAAAATTTTTCTGTTAACTGTAAAAAATGAAGAAGGTAGGTAGGTACCAATAATGAAAAGGAGAGAACAAAAAAAAACGTTATACCTATGCTTGTATAGAACACTTTTTTTATCTATCCAATATGAGCTTCCTGAGCTGGCTCCACACCGCACCGCACCGTACCCCAATTCAGAGAAGGGGAGTTGAAGGAATGTTTAAAACATAAGAATAAGAACCCCCGCTTCAATATATGTAGATATGAAGGTATATCACCCACCATCATACAAGTGCAGGCCCGCAAGGCCATCATGTACACAATGCTTAAGGATTAACAAACCTCTTCTCTCGCATGTACAAAAATCCCAAGCAGAGTCTGGTCCGTTTCCATTTGAGTTTCCTTATCTTGCTCTCCCGCTCGTAATTTCTTCGTCCCTCAAAGACTCCACCACGCTAGAATGTACATAATTATATAGAGAAAATAACAAAAAAAAAAACAAGAAAATCATTAAAAAAGGATATGTACACAGTTATACATATCGAAAAGTCTGTTTTATTATTTTTACTGTGCTCATTGTCCGTCGCTAACGTCCCTGAGATCCAAGTTATCCAAATGAGCTAACACATATAAAACCAGCAGTTTCTAACTGACTGCTGCTGCTGCTTATACTGCAGTAAGAAGAAACAGAGTACAACAGTTAAAAGTACTGAAACGGTACAGGAATGTCTTCACAACCACCTTCCACACCACTTGGATGTGATATAACTGTACATAAAAATGCTCAGCACAGTAAGAGAAAAACAAATTGGATTCTTGCGCGGGCAGGCGGATACACGAATACGAATTACTCTGCTGCTTCTCCACAATGACGACCATTTCAAAAAGTCCATCCCAACTTTTTCTATGTGCTTGTACATAGCTCAAATATTTTCTTATTTTTTAGTTTTTTTATTTTATTTCCAAGTTTTTATAGTTCACCTTAAATGGATGAAAATGTACCTATTGAAAAGGGAATTTTTTTACCTATAGCATCCGTAATGGATGCTCACGTTGAGTGTTGCAAACCGCGAGCCACTTGCGCGCTATCAAACGATTTGTTATAAGACTATATTTATATTATGTTAAGGACACTAACACACAAGCAAACTACGGTCATGTTCTCCCTAGTTTTCTGGTTTCGTCCGCTTTCTCGTATCTTTTTCGAATTTTCCGCTTGAAGATGAAAGTGTTTTATTCCTGATGGGGACTCTTTTCCCATTTTAGTTTTTTGTTGGACTTTCCATCGCGTGAAGATACATGTCTTGGGGAGAGTACGATAACTTGGGCGCCAAGAATTGATAACGGTTTTTGGTAGAAGGGTCCAAAACAAGTATTTTTTACTATAGGAGGGGGGGGGTCTATCTTGCCCCGTTTAGGCGGGAGGGGCAATTTAAAAAATACGTACATCAAATGGAAAAAAAATAATTAAAAAATAACGGTAATACTTACAATTGAATTTAATACTTTTTTTTACAGCCAGTATTTTGTTCTATAAGCCAGTTTTTAAATCAGGCAAAATGTATGCACAGTTTTCGAAAAAATGAGTTTCAAACTCAAAATTCGAGAAAAAAAAACACAAAAAAAAAAGTTTAAAGTGTAATTTCTCAAAACCATTAAATTCATTATAATTTTTTTTTATAGAATTTGATGCTTTTATTAATTTCTAATCAAAAACTGAAAACTAGATGATTTTATGTCTTCTAGTTCTTGAGAAAATTAAATTTTAATTAAATTATTTTTTCCTTGCTTGAGTATTTACGTGGTCTTATTTTGATAGTAATAATCGAATATGGATTAAGATATACCTGTGATGAATTAGTTTTTATTAAATTCAGCTTATTTAAATGCCAAAGAAACTTTGCATGCACCCCACCTTGCATCCAGCCCACCTTGCACGCCCCAAATCCTATAGCGAGCCCAAGAAGGGGGGTTTCACCACCCACACACACCTCGGTGTGGCATACACCCAAACTCGCACCTACCCCAAATCCTACAGTGGGCCCAAGCAGGGGGGTTGCAGGGGGGCAGCATGCCCCCCCATACGCACCCCATTGTTGCATACAACCAAACTCGCACACACCCCACTGTTGCATATACCCAAACTCGCATCTACCATTTTTACTATCAAAATAAGACCACTCAAACAAAAAAAAACATAAAAAAATTGAAATAGTAGTTGTGGTTATTTTCAATTTTCTCAAAAACTAGAAGTCATAAAATAATCTAGTTTTCAGGTTTTGATTAGGAATTAATAAGAGCATTGAATTCTATAAAAAAAAATTATAATAAATTTAATGATTTTGAGAAATTACACTTTGAAGTTTTTTTTTTATGTTTTTTTCTTCGAATTTTGAGTTTAAAACTCATTTTTTCGAAAACTGTGCATACATTTTGCTTGATTTAAAAAATAGCTTATAGTACAGAATACTGGCTGTAAAAAAAAGTGTAAAATTCAATTGTAAGTATTACCGTTATTTTTTAATGATTTTTTTTCCGATTTTTGTCATTTTTTATAAAATTGCCCCTCCCGCCCAAACGGGGCAAGATAGACCCCCCCCCCCCTCCCATAGTATAAAATACTTGTTTTGGACCCTTCTACCAAAAACCGTTATCAATTCTTGGCGCCCAAGTTATCGTACTCGTGCCCATGTCTTTTTGTAAACGATGAGGGGGTTCCCTATAATCTGATGGTCGAAAGAGTGCTGATAAAATGAGATTTTTCTACAGTTTTCTACGCAAAAGTATATATGTGACTGAACCTACATATTTACACAATTTAAAATTAGATTTTGATATGGAAAGACAAAGTCTCGACATCTAGATATTCCATAGAACGTATAAGGTGAAAGAACAACTCCCTAAAAAGACTGCTCATGAGATTACGAAAAGGACAGACAATGACGTAAAATCAGTTTGAATAAAATCATCCACCGAGGATTGGAAATTTGGGGATGGTTCAAAATGCCAAACGAAAACTTCATTAATTTATTTTTTTATTTTGATTTATATAAAAGGATATTGTATACGTAGGTATCTATTGCAAAATAGAAAACAATGAGATATGGATTTTTTTTCAGTTTACGTAGTAGGAAATTAAGAACGACTGCTTGCAGGCGCTGCGCTGGAGAAAAGAAGAGTTTTATGAAAAGTCTTTTTGTTTTATGGTGGAATGAGTTATATTTTTTGTCTGCACAGTAAGTATGTAGAATTACACCTAATTCATTCTTAAACTGATCCAGCAGTTTGTGACGTTCCCCAAACTGTTTTGTTTATCTCGTTTAAATAGAAGGAGTATTGGCTTGAATTTTTTTTTGAAATTCACCTTTTAACCCCCATCTTGGTAGACAATTTAATTATTAAGGCTGACCAGACCGAGACAACAATTGGCATCTAGCAGCTGTCTAATATTTATATTAAATTATTAAATTTTAAGTTTTAAAAACATACCGAGATCCTTGGTAAGTTTCAGTTCAAAATACGTTCTCGTCTTCTTGGACTCGTAAAGATCGAGACTGGTATTGGTCTTGACAGAGTATTGACGCCATAATCACATGGCCGCATCCACACTAGTAAGTAAATAAGCAAAGTATTCATTTATTTTGTTATCCTTATAGGCTTTGTATATGAAAACTATAGTACTCTCATGGCGAGTTTTTTTTAGGGTTGCCCGGATCCTGGTGGTGGCGCTGCAAAATGTGAGGTGTAAAATTGGATTTTGGGAGTCTTGAAGCGTCGGAAATTGGTGGTAGGGGCAAGAGGAGACTATTTTTTGGATTATTGCATCCAAAAAATATCAATAAATATCATTTAAAACCTGCATAAGCTCTCCGCAAAAAAAAAAAGAGTAAGGGTTGCCGGCATACATTAGATGTCGCCCCATTCGACTTCCACCATGAGAGTACTATAGTTTTCATATACAAAGCTTATAGGTACATCATTTGCAAATGTTAACAATGAATTTAAAGCCGTCGCCTTGCTGTCAGCTCGGTTGGCAGATTTTAATGGAATCAATATTTAAAATAGCAAAAATAATAAAAAAGAAAGTTATCTATTCAAATTCTGTTATTAGTAATTTTCTGTATTTTAATATGATTTAAAAAGCAGGTAGACTTTTTCCCAAAGACAATAGTTTAATAATGTCATTTTTTCAAGTAACGTAATAGAATGTTTTTCATGAACTTTCCTCCTCAAAACTAGAAATAAATAAAATAAATTGTGTAATATTTATAAAAATTTTCAGAGGTAAGGTAGTTTTAACGATAACGATGCTAAACTATAAACAAACTGTAGCAAACAAAAGCAATGTAAATTTTTATAATTGGTCAATACCTAAACAAGAAATATGTAAGTAACGTAAGCGAAATTTTTCCAAAGTATGAAATTCGATGTTGTGCAAATATGAGACATACACTAATGAGATGGAAGCAGTCTACTTTGGCTTTCAGATTACACAACGAACAAAACTGATGGAAGCTGTTGTTATACCTATATGGTGTTCCATGAAGGCAGATAGATATTGTATTGTTTAACGGAAAATTACATAGATAACAATATTTTTAAGTCAATGCAGGTTGCGTTGGGACAAGAAAAAAATCGTATGGGAGGGGGGGGGTCTATTCCCCTCCGTTTAGCCGAGTGATACTCTCATCAGCACATTCCACACAGCTTTGTGATGTGGTCGTTTGAGGGCGCACTTGTTTATAAACAGAAACAGCAACTAAAAAATTAGTAAGTGATGTGGAAAATAGAACCAACATTTTTTTTAGGTTCATTAAATTTTATTGATCCGTTTTCAAAAGAAAGAGATAGAAATAGTCAGTAAATTGTTCATATTTTTTTTAATTTGCTTTATGTCAACACATTTTAAGCCAAGAGAAGTGAGTTCAGATTTAAGTTCATCAGTTTTTATGTTATCTCGACCGTACAAGATAACTTTGAAGGTTTTTGCACTTTTGAGGTCATGAGTTAGTCTTAGTGCGAACGTACACCTATTCAGACCAATAAAATATAGGTAGTTTAATCATTTTTGAATTAATCTTATTCGTTTTCCTTTGTTCATTTTAATAAAGTAATCTCATTCGTTTTCCTTCGTAAGTCTAACCGTTGGGCAGGCCCCGCTGGGACTGGCATTCGCACTTTTAGATGCCCTCTTCAAGGACTTCATAATTATATTATTAAATGAATTAGTGAATTTATACACAACTAATTCCAAATATATTTAAATAAAATTAATAACAATTAATTTATTTAACAAAAAGAGCCTCCGCGTTTCGTCTTCTGAGGACACCTTAAACATACAAAATTAAGTGAATGTGTTGCATTATAAAATAAATATTTTTTTTTAATTTAAAAATGTATAAAAACTTTAAAACAAATTTAAAAATGTTACATTAATGAGTTTTTATCAATAATTAATTTGTTATGTTATGTTGTTATGGCAGTTATTAGTCAAGTCTATTTATGAAGCTGAAGATCGCTGCATCCGAAGTTGTTTTTTCATTTAGAGTTGCAGCTCTCGAAAAGTATCAATGATATTGGAAAATTTTAAACACCAACATGTTGGGCACAAAATTTCCCAAAGGCGATGTCCGCTACTTTTTAAAAATTTTATCCCGTTATATTTGTTTTTAATGGGTTTTTAAACTTTTCAGATTATTTTTTTGTTTAGACGTGCAGATAGACGAAACTAACGGTAAAAATGAAAAACAAAAAATTGTATCGTGTAGAGCGTCTTTTACTCTAGAGGCGATGTTCCTTATTTTTTTTTTTCTTTTTACTAAGCGTTTTTAACCATGAAACATAAAAACAAAACTCACAAAACTTTATACCGTTATAACTTCGGATCACCTAACGGTACCAAAAAAAAAGTACATAGAAAAATTAGATTTTTTCAACTCTAGAGGCGATGTTTTTTATTTTTTTTAAATTCATGTTCTAAGGCCATTAATTTGCATAAAAACAAATTATAATAAAGAGAAAAAATAACAAAGAAGATACGAACTACATAGTGCATATACTAAAGGGTGAGCCTTGAATTTATATGACAACAATATTGGTCTTGTTTTTTTTTTCTTTTTATTATAATTTGTTGTTATGCAAATTAATGGCTTTAGAACATAAATTTAAAAAAAATAAAAAACATCGCCTCTAGAGTTGAAAAAATCTAATTTTTCTATGTACTTTTTTTTTTGGTACCGTTAGGTGATCCGAAGTTATAACGGTATAAAGTTTTGTGAGTTTTGTTTTTATGTTTCATGGTTAAAAACGCTTAGTAAAAAAAAAAAATAAAAATAAGGAACATCGCCTCTAGAGTAAAAGACGCTCTACACGATACAATTTTTTGTTTTTTATTTTTACCGTTAGTTTCGTCTATCTGCACGTCTAAACAAAAAAATAATCTGAAAAGTTTAAAAACCCATTAAAAACAAATATAACGGGATAAAATTTTTAAAAAGTAGCGGACATCGCCCCTGGGAAATTTTGTGCCCAACATTTTGGTGTTTAAAATTTTCCAATATCATTGATACTTTTCGAGAGCTGCAACTCTAAAAGAAAAAAGAGAAAAAAAATGCAGCGATCTTCAGCTTCATGTCTATTTGACTATTGAGGATTTTAAAACATTTGTGTTTGTTGATTTGATTACTTCCATTAAGTTCCGCTTCAATTGCGAATAAATGATTCTGCTTCATTGACTTTTAAACTTCTTTAATGAATTCAATCACTACATCCGAATTTCGTGTAAACTCGAAATCAAGTATTGCCAGCAAAGACTTGTAATGTGTACCTCAATAACCCAGCAACTCTCACCTTTAAAGGATTAGGAACAAAACTCATCCGCTCATAGATAATAGGTCCAAGGTACCTACTTGACATTCGTCGAATATCTCAGACTCGCCCTTTAGTAGCACCCTAAAACTCGAACCCTAGGCTCCTACTACATTCATAATCTTCTTTACCTTTGCTTTTCAGTGCATCTCAAGACTATCCTTTAACAAGAACAAAAAAAGCCATTGGCATATTATGCAATGAACGAATGCACATGAAGTACGACTGTAAAGAACGAAGAAGCTACAACAATGGATTCATAGTGAGGTCCCCAAAACACACCTGAGGACATCCCCTCTCCACCCTTACCGTGACCGAGTCAACTGGGCCGACGACGCAAGTGGACCTGTCAGATAAATAACTGGTCCAGAGACCGATCACGCGTCAACTCAGCCTCAGTACTATTTTATTTTATTTACCTATTTATGTACTTCAGTGAATAGCTTAAACAAAGTAAGATACATATCTTATAAAATAATGCTAAGCTATAGAAAAGACCCCAGGGCGGTCGTCTCGGTGGTCATCAGCGAAAGATCTTCATTCCTCATTGTATTTACGGACAAGCATCTTAAGTCTTGAATGATCCTAGTGTGCTAGTCCGCGCCTCCTGCTGTTCTGGAACTGTTCTCACAATCTCTTCATTTGAGCCCGCTTCACATTCAAATCAGAACTCCACCACTTCACTTTCCTCAGCTTGAAAGCCATGTCATTAATCCAAATTAACCAAAAGGCGTCTAACGGCATTGAAATGATCTTCCTTGCAATAATATTCCGCTAAAACATCCAGTCAATATTGCAAGTGCGACCTTGTATTTTTGTTTTCTTAAAATTTTTCATTAAAAAAAAAATTATTTATCAGTTTCCATGTATTTTACGCCCGATTTACAGCCTAATATGTTTTCTTATAAATAAATAAAATTGAGTATTAAAATGTGTAGCAACTCAATCATTTATCTTATTTTGTACACTTACCTTCTTTAATATTGGAAAAAGATAATGAACTCAACTAAATTTAATTAAGCCTTTCTGGCAGTACTATTTTTGTTAAAATAATTTAAGAATATCTGGGAATGTTATTTAAAGTAAAATTTCAAATTAAAAGCTTTTCAAACTTACCAACTAAAAGAAAACAGAAAAAAGCTTTGTAAGTCATGTATAAAAAGCCGAACATGAAACGAATAAAGTTACTCGACTGACAGACCTAGTATCTAGAACAAGATACAACTCGGTGGAGTACCTCCGCCTTTGAACCTTGTTCTTTTGACAGCAGTTGTTATAATTAAACTTTAAACTGATGTTGTTTGCATTTTATTTTTTTTTTACATTATTTTCAATAACCTCTGCAAAAACCCAGGCCCGTATCAAGGTTAACATAATAATATAGTTGTTTAAGCTCAGTGCGGTAGAGCTACCTCAGCCTCTGAATACTTATTCAGTGATATTACTTGTCATAATAAGATACCTGGTGAGCTTTAACTAATCATACCATCATCTCTCTCTCCTCCTACAAATGGAGATTTAGATTTTTGATTTCCTCCTTTCGGAAATGCATTAAACTAAACCTCAAATCAAAAAAAAAATCTATCTGCTATTGCTTAAAATGATATGTACAGTGCGGACTTTAGGAAAATAGGGAAGGATTTAAAAGAGGAGAGTATGATAACCGGGGCGCCGAGAAATGATAACGGATTTTTGTGGAACACGGCAATACAAGCATTTTTTACTGTGGGAGGGGGGTGTCTATCTCCCCCCGTTTAGGTGGTAGGGGCAATTTAAAATATATGTACGTTAAATGAAAACAAATAATTAAAAAACAACGGTAATACTTACAACTAAGTACATTTTTTTTAAGCCATCACTTCTGTCTATTAGCTTGTTTTTGAATCAAGTCAAAACTATGCATAGTTTTTGAAAAAAAAATTGGTTTAAACTCAAAATTTGGGCAAAAATAAGGTTTCAAAGTGTAATTTTTCAAAACTTTAACAACACCTACTGTTGTTTTTTTTTTAGAATTCATTGTTTTAATTTGTTTTTGATCAAAAACTGAAAACTAGATGATTTTATGTCTTCTAGTTCTTGGGAAAATTGAAAATTACCGAAAAAAAATATTTTAATTAAATTATTTTTTCCTTGCTTGAGTATTTACGTAGTCTTATTTTGATAGTAATAATCGAATATGGATTGAGATATACTAGGATAAATTAATTTTTCTAAAACCAGCTTTTTTAAATACAAAAGAAACTTTGCATTCACCCCACCTAGCACCCCCCTCCCCATCTTGCACGCACCCAAAATCCTATAGTGAGGCCAAGCAGGGGGGTTACATGGGGGCAGCATGCCCCCATACACACCCCACTTTTGCATACATATAAACTCGCACACACCCCACTGTTGGATATACCCAAGCTCGCACCTACCATTATTATTATCAAAATAAGACCACTCGAGCAAAAAAAAAAAACATAAATAAGTTAAAATAGTACTTGTTGTTATTTTCAATTTTCTCAAAAATTAAAAGGCATAAAATCATTTAGTTTTCAGTTTTTGATTGAAAATTAATAAGAGCAACAAATTATTAAAAACAAAATTATTTATAAACTTATGGTTTTGAAATATTGAAATTTAAATTTTTTTTTACTCAAATTTTGAGTTTAAAGTCAAATTTTTCAAAAACTATGCATAGTTTTGACTTGATTTAAAAACTGGCTAATAGAATAGAATGTTGGCTTTAAAATATCGTATACCTAGTACTTAATTTTAAGTATTACTGTTATTTTTTAATTAATTTTTTTTCCATTAAACCCCCGTCCTGTAGTAAAAAATGCTTGTATTACCGTGTTCTACAAAAATCCGCTATCATTTCTCGGCGACCCGGTTATCATACTCTTGCCATTTAAAAGGAGGTTTTAAATTCCTGAGCATTAAAGTGGGAGTAAAAGACTGAGCTGGGTGAAGCACTCTACATTCTCGCGGTGCGGCTGGTTTTCTTTCATGTTTCATAGGCAGGCATTATTATCCACATTATTTGTAATGTAACTGATGAGCTCAGTTGTGTGTTTTTTTAAAAAATAATTCCATACATTTAATGAAGGAAGCAAGTATTATTTCACCAAATGACTGGCACGCTTATTGCCAGAAAGCCATCAGTGAAACAGCATCACTCGTACTTACCCATCAATCACTTTATACAGAGTTTATTTAATAAAAATGGTCATCTATTAAACCAGTCTTTATAAAAGGAATTTGTCTACCACAATTATTTACCTCTCGACGACACTTTAATTCTGAAATATACAACGATAAATGATAACGCTGAGGCACACTTTCTTTTTGGCCACTCAGAGCTTCCCGCAAATCCGATTATAGGAATTCCCACTTCCCCAACAAAAAAAAGAAAACACAAACCCCACTAAGCAAAACAAAAATCTAACAACATTACAGAAAATCACCAAAAGAAAAATAAACCTAAAAAGGTCATAAAGGCTACTTAAGTGGTGTAAAATTACCACATGCGAATGACAGATTGTTACGTTTACAACGTCCTCACGTCGCACACACCATAAATTTAAATGTAAATTACAGTCACACACTGCCACCAGGCTGGCTAAGTGAAATCACACAAGCAAAACTTGACCTCCGCGCCATACATCTTGTGCAAGTTATGTAGATCCTTCGGTATTACAATGCCAAAGACTGAATCAGAAAAAAAAATAATTAAAGGTAATTTTTAGTCCATTTGCTTGAAATCTATTACGATCCGTTGGCGGTTATTGCTCTAACCATATTCATCCCAGAATAGAAGGTCGACCTCGAACATGTTTCGCCGTTTTTACCATCTATACAACCTACCAAAAGGATCTTTGACAAGGGTGTAGCTGTTTCTATAACGAAAGCGAACTTGACTAGAATATTTTCTAAATTGAACCTCCTGAAAGACGAATAAAGTGTAGAAAAAGAATTGCAAAACCCTAGGAAACTAAATAAAAATGGGGGAAATGAAAAAATTCGCAATTCAGGCTGACCCTTTTTATTTGGAAAGCTTAGCGCCTTCGAGCAAATTAAAAAAAAAAAAAACTCTCAGCAACAGGATTCGAATCATCGTTGTGGATACCAAAATCTTCGCTGTACATCGTCGACTTCTTTTATTGGTAGTGCTGCACACGCAAGGAGACATGCTCATGTATTCCCCACAAAAACGACACACATGAAAATTGAGGTGGATCAAAATAAACGTTTGTTTTGATTTTTTTTTAAATCTTACAAAATTTGTTGCCTGCGGCTTTTAGAAACGGGTCCAACAAACATCGTGAACGCTTCATCAGTTCTACATCACGAACAAGAGCCAAAGTTCCACAACTTGATAAATACCTTATCCAGTCTAGCAGACGCAACTTGACGGGCCAAACAAACTGACCAGCGCTATTTTGAAGCAATGGATGTAGACTATCTGAGGATAGTCTACCAACAGGGAAGAGAACATCTGTTTGACAGTACATACACATATTGAAGGTAATATCTGTCAAATCAGCTGCAAATGGCGGATCCCATTTTAAACGTCGAAACGAAATCTTGAATTTCTTATGGCAGTTCTCCTTTGTGTACTCTGGGCAAATTCTTAAACGCAACATTTGCAAAGCAAACCACATGCAAAGCAAATGAAGAATGTAGTTGAAAAGGCAAAGCAAGTGAAGTGCGCAAGATATTTTTGACATTTGCCGAAATTCATTTGCATTTGCGCATGAAAATAAAATCAACTACATTTAGGGACAATCTGCTTAGCAGGGATGTTTACGTTTGCATTTTGGAATTGTTTGCTTAGCATAATTTGCGCAAGTTTTGCGTTTAAGAATTTGCCCTCTTATCCTTCTCTACGCTGACCCAGACACAGGTGATTACACAGCCGTGCCTGAAAGATTAAAAGCAAATACCTATGACAATTAAATGAAGGTATTTTAAGTAAAACCCATATAAAGTAAAAATGCCACCATTTTATTAATAAATCAGTTATTTGTTGTTATCCGTGGCGTAATGGTTAGTGCGTAGAACTGTTTAATGGAGGTCTGGGTCTAAAGACTTTATAAATCTCGTCTCGGTCTAGTCTTCTGTCCAGGCGTAATTATGATAAGAAAGCATACATACTTTCTGTCTAGATCTTGTAGAAATATGATATTTTCGCTTTAATTTCATGAAATTTATTAGATTGGTATATGTGTTTGCATTTTTGTTTACCTGATCCGCTTCGCAAGACTCCTAGCTCCATTTTGGGAAGCACTTCCCCGCTCAAGCAACTTGTTGTTTCGCCGAACGGCGAACATGCAATTTTGCGTTTCCCCCTACATGGAGAACACATTTTGCGAACATTCATTTCGTTAAGATTCTCCAAAGAATAAATATCATGTGCGACAAAGAAGCGCAGCAACAACAGTAAAAATGAGGTTTGCTCGCGAACATGACCCTACACGGCGAACATTGAAGCCAACGAACACGAGAAAATCGAAATGTTTCGCCAACGAGCCGTTCGTGAACTAGCCCCTACACGTCGAATATATAGCGAGCACGAACATGTTCGTCGTTTAGGGCAAGTTTTAGCGTATATTCAGGCAGGTGCCAATGTAACCGCCAAGAACATTTTGCGCCTTCCAACGAATTTTCACACCGAAAAGTATTTTGTAAACTAAAATTTACATATCCATGCTTCTTCATTTCTAACTTGTACCAATGTTGCTGAAAAATTCTAAGGCTGGTATTAATCGAGCGCTCTTTTATTTGAAAATAATCAAGGTTTCATACAAATCAAAGTAGTTCGTGTAATTTGACACACCCTAATATGATAAAAATGTGGATGAGATAACCGAAAAATAAAATGACAGAACGAACATCATGGTGGAGGTATATGTGTATAATCCATTTAAGTGGACATTTTCACATTTTCATACAGAACCGAGTTTATCAAAATATACTTTTTCAAGCCTATAGCTAAATATCCTTTTTAGTAGGTACATCACAGAATGCGGTGAAAATCGCAAGAGGGCATTTATTTTTACCCGCTTGTATTTTTTGTGTGCAGAGTCCCCAATGTGTTTTTATATGCACCTTCATTTTAACTCATCATCACCCACATCTTTCATTTTGATGGGTCCTGGACTTTTGTATGGACAAATTTAGACTGTCAGTTATGCGTGAAATTTTGTTTGCGGTAGAGCAATCTCATAATTAAATTAATAAAAAATGTCAACAGAATATACTTAGTCATGCCATAAATACTGTTGCACATATATTTTTTCAAAATAAAGCAGACAAATATCAAATATGTTATAAATTTAATAAAATATGCTTTAAAATAGTATTACAAATTAAATTATCTATACTTTCTAATCGCAGCGGCCGCTCTTAGCTTTAACACAGGCCTTAAGTCGCTTCGGCCAATCGTCTATGGCAGCACGCACCTTTTCCTCAGGAAAATTTGCCACTGCTCGGACAAGACCTGATTTAAGGCTTTCCAAATTCGAATGTTCCCTGTGGCAAGCCATCACATCTAACTATGTCCAAAAAGAAAAATCTAGGCGATTGGGATCTGGACTTCCTGAGAGCCAATCTGATGCCTTGATGAACTCAGGAACATTCTTTTCCAGCCACAGCTGAGTCTTTTTGGCTTTGTGGGCAGGAACTGAGTCCTGCTGGAACACCAATGCCTTTTATTGAAGAGAGTCATGTTGAGTGGTTTTACCACTTTCTCCAACTTTTTGTGTTAGTTTGTACTCTTTGTTCACGAAAATAGTAAATTGAAACAAATGAGTTATTTCTTAATATGCTAGTTAATAATAACGTATACATTTTAAGACCATAAGGTTTTCAATGTTAACAACGTTGAATATTGAAAACAAAATTTTGAGTTGTAAACCCAATTTTTCAAAGAATACTTCATAAAACAGTTTGATTAAAAAAAACAAAATAATTTGGACCAACCGAAACTCACTAAACTTGTTGAGACACCTTACGCAAATCACCCTTTATTTTAATCAAATAAAACTGTTAATTAATGAATTGTCAATATTAAAAGCAAAAGAACTTAAGTTCTAAAGCATCTGGTCGAAACCCCTTAATTCGAGTTTATTTACATTTCCTTAATTTCCATTATATTTTTTTAAGTTCCCACGGTCTCCCTTTATGGCATTTTGGAATACTTTTTATTTCAATTGAGTCTCCTCCTAGTTAGGTATAATAAAAAAAAATCGCAGTATCTTGTATTGTTATTGTACTTTTCAAATGAAACAAATCCCACTTTGTTCTAGCAAAATGTTTTTCTCTTCTCCCATAACCACGAATATACACATTCAGAATGGACAAAAAACCACATGATCCCAATAAAATCCGGAGGAGATTTAAAAAAAAGTCATCAACAGCGTGTTAAAAAATAACACAACGCAGACATTAGGGAACTGGGAGAGCATATACGAAATATACAAGGAACACACATCCCTTCGGTCAAAGTCAAGTGAAATACATTTATTGGGCTTCTTATTAGTCCAGCGGAATTATAACCTTATCCAGCACTTTTTGACGCCCCGAATTTTATTTTCTCATTGGGAGTATGGATCCAATGTCATAATTTTTTTTCTCACAAGTGTAAAATTCACGTTTCGTGTTTCGTCATCGTCGGCTATAGTGATTCCTGTTGGTACATGGTACTTACCTATATTTAATGTAAAGAACTAAATTTTCATTTTTCCCTTAAATTTTTTTTTTTAACTTTTGATTTCCTTCGCTACAGGCTTCGGTTTGGTAACAAAACACGTTTGCAAGCATTTGAGCAAATAATATTAACATTTCTCACAGTAGTTTTCCATAGGATTTGTATTGGAAAAACACATGGCATGTCGATTATGGAATCCGATGAATGGTCTGCGGATGGCTTCCGACAGTTTTTACTATTACAGAATCCGTCGCAAGAACCTTCATAAATGTCGGTAACATAGTTTAAATTTTATTCGATTATGAAATACTCAGTCCATCCGAACTCCATATAAATGCTGGCATTTCAAATCCGCACCAAAGTTGTTGCGTATGCAACAAAATACAAAAATGGAAAGCTTGAAAAAGTAAGTTTAACATTTGAGTTTTAGATTATAGTTTTGATGTTTTTGCAGAAAAAGAACAACAAATAGATTCCAATTCGAGAAAATGGTAAAATTGTCATTAAATGATTAATTAATTAATTTTATTGGTGTTCAGTACAAATATCCATACCAAGCATTCTTGTGTTTCTGTCTCCATTATCGTATAGCGATTTTTAGTACAGGCATGCACCCAAACAAGCGAGTCGTGACTCGAACCAGGAAATTTAGAATTCACATACCAATTTAAGGTCAAAAACTGTCAGCATCGATAAGAAAGTTTGAAAATGATAAGGAAGTTTTAAGAAACGGTAATGTAGATCTTCCGCCGGATTTACTAATAGATGTTTACCGCGGACGTGAGTGATATGTGAATCGAGTGGACCCACGGGGAATAAAATTTTTCGGATTCCATAATCGACATGATGGTCTTGCCTGGGTTTTTATATCTTAACAATCATGTCGATTATGGAATCCGAAAAATTTTATTCCCCGTGGGTCCACTCGATTCACATATCACTCACGTCCGCGGTAAACATCTATTAGTAAATCCGGCGGAAGATCTACATTACCGTTTCTTAAAACTTCATTATCATTTTCAAACTTTCTTATCGATGCTGACAGTTTTTGACCTTAAATTGGTATGTGAACGCTAAATTTCCTGGTTCGAGTCACGACTCGCTTGTTTGGGTGCATGCCTGTACTAAAAATCGCTATACGATAATGGAGACAGAAACACAAGAATGCTTGGTATGGATATTTGTACTGAACACCAATAAAATTAATTAATTAATCATTTAATGACAATTTTACCATTTTCTCGAATTGGAATCTATTTGTTGTTCTTTTTCTGCAAAAAAATCAAAACTATAATCAAAAACTCAAATGTTAAACCTACTTTTTCAAGCTTTCCATTTTTGTATTTTGTTGCATACGCAACAACTTTGGCAAAAAAATCAAAACTATAATCAAAAACTCAAATGTTAAACCTACTTTTTCAAGCTTTCCATTTTAGTATTTTGTTGCATACGCAACAACTTTGGTGCGGATTTGAAATGCCAACATTTATATGGAGTTCGGATGGACTGAGTATTTCATAATCGAATAAAATTTAAACTACGTTACCGACATTTATGAAGGTTCTTGCGACGGATTCTGTAATAGTAAAAACTGAAAAAAACTGTCGGAAGCCATCCGCAGACCATTCATCGGATTCCATAATCGACATGAATAACTAGTTCCCAGTTCTTACCGTCAACTCAACTGTATCAAAGTTACAGCTGCGAAACGTCATCGAATTAAATTCACTTACAAATAATTTGTATTATTTTTACTATTTTGAATTATTTTAGTACTGTTATCAAAATATTACTCAAAACTTTACTTGCAGAGAACCGATTTTCTTTTTTGCAAGAGTATGATAACCGGGGCGCCGAGAAATGATAACGGATTTTTGTAGAACACGACAATACAACCATTTTTTACTATGGGAGGGGGGGTCTATCTCCCCCCGTTTAGGCGGTAGGGGCAATTTAAAAAATATGTACGTTAAATGGAAAAAAATTAATTAAAAAATAACGGTAATATTTAAAATTAAGTATTATACGGTTTTTTAAAGCCAACATTCTTTTCCATTAGCTAGTTTTTAAATCAATTCAAAACAATCAATCAATCAAATCAAGTTTTAAACTCAAAATTTGAGTAAAAAAAAGTTAAAAAAAATTTTAAATTTCAATATTTCAAAACCATAAGTTTATCAATAATTTTTTTTTTAATAATTTGTTGCTCTTATTAATTTTCAATCAAAAACTGAAAACCAAATGATTTTATGCCTTTTAGTTTTTGAGAAAATTGAAAATAACCACAACTACTATTTCAATTTATTTATGTTTTTTTTTTGTTTGAGTGGTCTTATTTCGATAGTATAAATGGTCAAGCAAGGAAAAAATAATTTAATTAAAATATTTTTTTTTTGTAATTTTCAATTTTCTCAAGAACTAGAAGACAAAAAATGATCTAGTTTTCAGTTTTTGATCAAAAACAAATTAAAGCAATGAATTCTAAAAAACAACAACAGTAAGTAATGTTAAAGTTTTGAAAAATTACACTTTAAACCTTATATTTAACTTTTTTTGCCCAAATTTTGAGTTTAAAACAATTTTTTTCAAAAACTATGCATAGTTTTGACTTGATTCAAAAACACCAAAAAAGGGTTAACAAATTTCTTTTATGATGAGCCGTTGTCAAGATAAGAATTGAAACGTGTTTTTCAAAAATGGCGCCATTTTTGAAAGTTTATCCATCTATCCCTTCAAATCATAAAATGTTTGATGGGTGTTCTTGCAAAAAATCCGAAAACTTAGTAATTTTTCGACTCGCATTTTTTTGTTGACTGCAAGGGTTTGGCGAAAGGAAATGTTGCTCTATTAGAAATCTTTTTCTACGAAACCTTGGATTTTCCAAAAGTTCGCTTTTAGTCGAACGTTCGATTCGCAATTCGCAATGAGGGTCAAAGAGTCGATTTGAAATGCTGAATTATAAGAAGTAAGACAGACCAATTGAACATCTATTTTGAAAAACACTCTTTAGAGAGATACATACAGTTCAAAAACGACTTTTCAAAAATGTGCTGTTTCTAAAAACTGCTCTTCAATAAATATAACTATACAAAACAAAAGCTAAGATTACGAAGACTAGCAGACGTATAAAAGCGGCCGGTGCGGTCTAGGTGCGAATTCAACATATTGAAAGAAGTTTAACTTCAAAAATTCTGGAGTCACAAACTGCTGGGTCATTCATTTAAACTGTTTATAAATGCACTGGACTACATGCATCCGGGGTGAATCGTTGAATGTTGCTTGTCTGTTGAATGTGGATGGAACCAATTGTAATTTTAATTTGCCTAAAGCTTAAGAAAAAAAAAAAATACGAGGCGCTGATAATAAATTTGATTTCAAACATAACGTACATAAATTTGTAGTACCGATACCGACCCTCTGATAAAAAATAAGGAAAGGAAAATGGATGGGTCAATTTGCCTCGTCCGCATACATATATGATGTTAATCACTGTTTCGACAGAATCTGTGATATTTTGCGGCTGTTTGTATTAAATATCTTTAACAGATTTTTTTAGATTTCCTTCGCTGAAAGGATAATGTGTTTCGAAGCGGAATGAGATTTTTAATTTTATTATCTCTGTCGGTTAAATAATGACATCACGCATAAAAATGCTGTATAAAACGAAATATTGAAGAGCTTTCCAGGAGATTGGAAGAAATCACTTGATGAAATGGGATGTTATTTGTATTTTTTTTTGTTAAGTAGGTAGGTACAAACAATATGTGCAAATTAAAAACATTAAGTCACCTATTAGGGACTAAGATTGGGTTGATACCTATAGGATATTTTTTTTTCAATTTTAGAATGATATTTATTTGAAACATTTTGTCCTCATCATAAAATGAAAATGTGATAGATAATTTCTGTATGATATATTAATACGTATTTGAGGTAACATACAGTGCTTATGTTCATATTTTACACTCCTATTCGAACCTCTAATACATAAAGGTGTTCCACTAATTCCATTTTATTTTAATTTAGGTATCAATTATAGTTCATTACCGAACCAGACAGGAGAGATGGGTGCAAGACATAATGTGACGAAAATGGTGACTAAAATTGCCTATTTTTTTTTCGAACATTTTTGTTATTTTTCAGATGCTCTTTAATGAAATTTGACAGAGTATGGGTTGACAGACAGACAACATTCTATAATTTTCGTTGCGAATGTCACTGAAATTATGTCTTTTTCCGACTATTTTTTTAATCCATCGCATCGGGATCCTAGTCATCTTCTAATACAATTTGACAGTTCATGGTTTCACAGATAAAGGCCCAATTGAATCCTTTTTTTTCTTCAAAAAAAACACTCTTCATAAACGTTTCCATAAAATAAAAAGAAATACAGTAGAGGCCCAGTATAACGAATGCCGAAAATTAAAAAAAGAAAGAATGACTGTAAATGTTTTGATATCTACTAACATGTACTAGTATGTTCATGAAAATATTGGAAGATAAGTACTTTACTTTGGAATACTATACGATATTTATGTTCATAATTTGAACAAAACTAATAAGTCTATTCCTTAAATGTTTCGTTATATATGTAAATGAAGTTAAATATGTTTTTTTATTCTATTAAGTGAAGTATCTATTTATTTTTTTTGAAGTATAAAATAAAATAATGAAAAATATAATTGAACTTTCTATTTACATAAAGATTTGTATCAAGAAAACGTTTCCATATAACGAATTGACTCTGGAAATTATATCGTTCGTTTACCTGGACCACTACTGTACCTACTTCCTTTTTGTTGCTCAACCTCATTGAATATATTTTATTCTTCAAGCACATCATCGAATTTTATTGAATTCAGTACAAAAAACTTTAAAATTTCATTTTTTGAAGGAACTGTAACAATAAACTATTAAACATTTATTCTAGCAACACTTTTTGCTTTTTGCTGCAACAAAAGAATCTATTAATTTATTTTATGGTTATGTGTAGAACTTTCAACTCAAATGTTTCAAATAAGCTAGCTCCAAATAAATGGTGCACTTAAGTATGTATACAGGGTGAGTCATGAGCAATGCGACAAAATGCTACGGCGTGTAGGTTGCGTTGAGACAAGAAAAAAATCGTATAGGAGGGGGGGTCTATTCCCCTCCGTTTAGCCGTTACAATAAAAATAAATGTTTTTCTTAGAAAAAGGTGGTTTTGGTTTTTTTTTAATTTCTTGAGAACGACATAAAATTTTTGCATCCGGTTTTCTTATTTTGACTTAAAATTAATAACAGCATTGAATTTTGAAATTAAAATTAGCACTTAATTACGTAAAATTTTGAAAAAAATGAATTTGAAATTTTTTTTCTAATTTTTTTTTTCAAAACTTTGACTTTGAAAATTAATATTTCAAAAACTATTTCTTAGAATAGATTTATTTAAACACAGAATGAAAGAAAAAGTTATTGGCTTTTCAAAAACGTATCGCACAGCATTGTGAATGAAGCCGTTGATTTTAAATAATTTTTTCCCCATTTTAAGTCAGTTTTTTCGAAAATTGCCCCTCCCGGCTAAACGGAGGGGAATAGACCCCCCCTCCCATACGATTTTTTTCTTGTCTCAACGCAACCTACACGCCCTAGCATTTTGTCGCATTGCTCATGACTCACCCTGTATAATAATAAATTTTATTTTATTTTCCAAGATTCATAGATTTAAACGTTGTGCATATAACCTTTGTATATGAAAACTATAGTACTCTCATGGCGAGTTTTTTTTAGGGTTGCCCGGATCCTGGTGGTGGCGCTGCAAAATGTGAGGTGTAAAATTCGATTTGGTGAGTCTTTAAGCATCGAAAATTGGTGGTAGGAGCAAGAGGAGACTATTTTTTGGATAATTGCATCCAAAAAAATATCAATAAATATCATTTAAAACCTCCATAAGCTCTCCGCAAAAAAAAAAGAGTAAGGGTTGCCGGCATACATTAGATGTCGCCCCATTCGACTCCACCATGAGAGTACTATAGTTTTCATATACAAAGATATAACTAAAATTTTAGATAGATAGATGTATTTATTTCGTGATGATTTTTATAAAAGCCTGTGACTGCACGTTTTACATTCAGAGATTTGATATTATTTATCTTTCAACTGAAACATTATCTTAAATAGTTAAATAAAGAAGTTTATAAAAAGATAATCATGTCGATTATGGAATCCGAAAAATTTTATTCCCCGTGGGTCCACTCGATTCACATATCACTCACGTCCGCGGTAAACATCTATTAGTAAATCCGGCGGAAGATCTACATTACCGTTTCTTAAAACTTCATTATCATTTTCAACTTTCTTATCGATGCTGACAGTTTTTGACCTTAAATTGGTATGAGAACGCTAAATTTCCTGGTTCGAGTCACGACTCACTTGTTTGGGTGCATGCCTGTACTAAAAATCGCTATACGCTAATGGAGACAGAAACACAAGAATGCTTGGTATGGATATTTGTACTGAACACCAATAAAATTAATTAATTAATTATTTAATGACAATTTTACCATTTTCTCGAATTGGAATCTATTTGTTGTTCTTTTTCTGCAAAAAATCAAAACTATAATCAAAAACTCAAATGTTAAACCTACTTTTTCAAGCTTGTCCATTTTTATATTTTGTTGCATACGCAACAACTTTGGTGTCGGATTTGAAATGCCAAAATTTATATGGAGTTCGGATGGACTGAGTATTTCCTTTGTATATGAAAACTATAGTACTATCATGGCGAGTTTTTTTTAGGGTTGCAGAGGTCCTGGTGGTGGCGCTGCAAAATGTGAGGTGTAAAATTCGATTTGGGGAGTCTTTTAAGCGTCGAAAATTGGTGGTAGGGGCAAGAGTAGACTATTTTTTGGATTATTGCATCCAAAAATATCAATAAATATCATTTAAAACCTCCATAAGCTCTCCGCAACAAAAAAAAAGAGTAAGGGTTGCATAGGTAAATTAGATGTCGCCCCATTCGACTTCCACCATGATAGTACTATAGTTTTCATATACAAAGGTAATAGTAAAAACTGAAAAAAATTGTCGGAAGCCATCCGCAGACCATTCATCGGATTCTGTAATCGAGGTGAATAAGTTTTACTGAAGGAAATACGAAAAAAAAACCTTCATATGAAAAAGAAAAAAAAATTTAACAATGCTAACTATTTTGACACAAATACATAGATTTTAATTCTTGTTTTAAATAAAAAATTGTATTACACAAGGAATTATTTCTGAATGATTTTACTATAATAAAAATTAATAAAATAATTATAGCTAATTATTATATGATAAATAAATATATAAATAAATAAATTAATAAAAAGTATGTAAATAAGTTTCTAATAACAAACAACAAAGCAAAAAAAAAAATAAATAAATAATTTAAATAAATAAATAAATCTAAAATAAATAAATAAATAAATAAATAGATAACCAAAATTTTATTTTTTGTATGCTCATCTGAAATAACAACTTATATCTCGTGGCAAAAAATCATTTTTTAAAGTGAAAACTTCTTTAGCGGCGTGTAGGTACACTTTTTTGTAATGTGTAAAAAATGTTAACTCGCGTCAGATCACGTGACCCTGTCCCCTGATCGAAAAATCGTAAGTCGGATGAAGAGTAGGCAGCTGGCGCGGCATAGGAGAGGAAGTATAGCCCTCTCTTTGTGTCGTTTAGGAGCGCGGCGCAGGGCGCTTGCGCGAATATTCGTGTGTGTTAATGTGTATGTTACAGCGTGCCAAGCGCATGCTGATGGCTGTGCATTCTTAAAGTTCGTGTATACATTGCACAAATTATATATACATATGTATGTGCTTGTAATGCTACTGTTTCTCATATCGGTGATATTTGTATAATAGGACCCATACACAACTTATGCCTGGCTGCGCAATGCAGTGATTGCGCATGGGAACTGAACGTGTATGCATTGATTGTGTGGTTGTGCATGCGGCATGAGTGATTTCTAAAATTTTTATCTTTTCATATTTGCCCATGCATGTTTGTGTGTGTGTGCTAAAAATTCAAAATTGCTCAGTCAAGCTATAAAATTCGGTTTAAAGCAGCGGAGTTTGACGTAACAACTTTTCTTAACCGATTGAACACACGAAAGAATATTACGTCCCTTATCTTGGCGGACACTTTTTGGCGGAATCAATTTATTTGTTTTTTGTCTGAATTTGTAGCTTTTTGAATGCTAATTTGTTGCGCAAAAATTAAATTTGTAGCTTTTACCATCATTTTTAAATACAAATTCAAATTTCAATAAGCCACCTTTTCGCTATCAAGTTAGCGGAAATATTTGAAAAATGTAAATTTTGAAATTTTTTTTCCCCAAATTTGTAGCTTCCAACAACTAGATTAATAGCGAAAACCTCGATTTTGTAGCTCACATAGTTTTTTTTTATATCAAAGTTTCCGCTAAATAAGACGGCTTAAACGAGAAAACCCAGCGGAATGGCCAAAACAAACAATTTTGAACTTTTTTTT
>OY288111.1:7195174-7401614 GCA_958431115.1 Syrphus vitripennis | reverse complement strand
AAAAAGAATTATTCGCAGACGAAGGTCACAGCTCATATGAATGGCCCTTAAATTCTTCAGAAATTTTAATCAAAATTATAGAAGTATATTTTGGTTTAATGTTTTGATACTAAACTAAGCTTCTTGCTCGATAAAATAAGATACATTTCAGAAAACATATTCGTCGTGAATTGCAAACTGATTGTTTTGAATTGTCAAACTTTATTCACGTTCCACATACAATCCGCACTTTGACGAACAAATTGTTCGCGCTCGACTTACCTCAAAATCATTTTTTTTTTTATGGTTGGTCATGGCCATTGTATATAAATTTGCATAGTACTCTCATGAACACGTTCCACACGTCGGCCATCTAGCGATCACACCACTTACTAATTTTTTTGTTGCTGTTTCTGTATATATGCAAGTGCGCCCTCAAACGAACACACCACACAACACAAAAACCATCTTGATGATAGTACTATAGGTTCTATATACAATATATACAATGGACACAGGTAAAAGCTGAGATAAAATTATGAAAGAAAAATATTTTCCACTTCAGAGTGGCTCGCAATAATGTTAAAACATGTCAACTTAGCGGTTCCTCAAGTGATTTCAATGAAATTGAGGCAGGTAAGTGCTGAGGAACAATAGCAATACAACAAAATACATACATACCTACATGCAGTATGGAATGTTTGATATGGACTTTGTCACCTATTCCGCCATCTTGCAATTGCTGTCATTCTCGTTTTTGACAACCTGCGCAAGACATCACCTTGATAAGTGCGATGTGCCTGTGTGTGGCACCCGGGTAAGAAGCAACTATAAAAGACGGAAGCCGACAGAAGCTAATTCAAGAACCATAGAAAAAAATTCAGGCAATGCGGCCATAATTTTTTTTTCTATGCTTTTTGACATTCCGTCAGCGTCCGTCTATTATAATTATTGTTCCTTAATATATAATGTCATCAAAAACACTTTGTGTCTCTAATCTGCAATGTCATCAACTGTTAAATTCCATTGGGGGACGGCTATCATCACCAATGATAAAAAACCTCAGGAAAATGCGATTTTTCCTCCAACAAGATTTTATTTTTTGAAGGTTGATTTTAGAGTCTTTGGGTGCCATTTAAAACGAAATATTGTTTTTGCGTCAAAATATGGTTTTTTGTCTATCTGTCAAGCCAAAAAAATTTAAATTTCATTGAAGGATGGCTGCGATATATGTAGATGGATTAAAAAACCTTTAAAAAATCCGATTTTTTCCTCTCAAAATTTGAAATTATTGAAAAATTATTGAAAAATTTCAAATTTTGAGAGCAACTCCAAAGAGTTGCGAACAAATAATTCGCACGAGTTAAGCCTCGAAAGTTGTTGCCGAAAAGCTGTTTGTTCAGTTTTTGTGTTGTCTATTTCGCAGCTGTCTGCGACCGCTCATGTTAATGAAATGTCAAATTTTCCGACCATTTGCAATTCGAAAACACAAGTCTTAGCTCATATAAATGGCGCTTTAGGTTTATAAGCCGTTTAAAATCACGTTTATTCAATCATTCGTCGGTCGTTGGTTGTTCTCATGTGCATAGGCCTTTAAGCATCAGTGGAGAAACAATTCTAGGGGCAATTCTCCATTAGCCTAAACGTATGCAACATCTTATTTCATTTTGTAAGCCAAATTTAATATATTCTTCGCGAGCAATAGGTTTGTGCATTGGCGATCGTTGAATTTAAATTTATATTAAAAGTTTTGTTGACATCAGTTGTTCTGGGATAACAATTAAATAGAACTGCATATCAGACAACGAAAAACGCGGCTTACTGAAATTTGAATTTGTATTTAAAAATGATGGATAAAAGCTACAAATTTAATTTTTGAGCAACAAATTAGCATTCAAAAAGCTACAAATTCAGACAAAAAAAAAAGTTGAAAATTATTTGTTTTGGCCATTCCGCTGGGGTTTTCTCGTTTAAGCCGTCTTATTTTAGCGGAAACTTTGATATAAAAAAAACTATGTGAGCTACAAAATCGAGGTTTTCGCTATTAATCTAGTTGTTGGAAGCTACAAATTTAGACAAAAAAAAAGTTCAAAATTGTTTGTTTTGGCCATTCCACTGGGCTTTTCTCGTTTAAGCCGCCTTATTTTAGCGAAAACTTTAATATAAAAAACTATGCGAGCTACAAAATTAATTTTTGAGCAACAAGTTAGCATTCAAAAAGCTACAAATTTAGACAAAAAAAAAAGTTCAAAATTGTTTGTTTTGGCCATTCCGCTGGGGTTTTCTCGTTTAAGCCGCCTTATTTTAGTGAAAATATTAATATAAAAAACTATGCGAGCTACAAATTTAATTTTTGCGCAACAAATTAGCATTCAAAAAGCTACAAATTTGAGCATAAAAAAAAATTTGTTTTCCTATTTTCGTCCGCTATTTTAGTCTTATTTTAGCCGAAATTTTAATATTTAATAAACCGTTAGAGCTACAAAATCGGGGTTTGCACTAAATGCAAGCATTCAAAAAGCTACAAATGTTGGTGCCTATTAAAATAACATATTTTTATTATTTAAGATTTTTACCGCTAACTTCAGACTTATTTTAGCGGAAAATTGAATAACTAAAAAAATAAAAGAGCTACAAATTTGCGGTTTGCGCAACAAATTAGCATTTAATTAGCTACAAATTTGGATAACAAAATAAATTGATTCAGCCAAAAAGTGTCGCCAAAATAAGGGACGTAATATAAGGGACGAATATTGTGCGGCTTGCATGAGTAGTGTATGGGGGACGACATGTTGTGCATATGCATGCAGGAATGTGTACTGTATGGGGCCTATGCTATAAGCAGGTGCCACTCTGGTGATAATCAGTTCATTATAATTATGGTTGCCGTTTACATCTCTCCAGATAAGTCATTGCGTGCTGTACGAGACTTCTTGTAACAAAATTTATTCATTTATTCTCATGACGCACCTGCATCGCTTCCAAAAAAATTGAAAAAAGCTTTGATGAATTACCAATGATTTTGAGTGGAGATTTCAACATAAACTTTGCAGACGATAAAAATCAACTATTAATTGAATTTTTAAATAATGAATTTGGTTTAACTAAACTATGTCAAATGATCGTAATCTTAGCACAGCGAAGTACAAAACTATTATTGATGAGGTCTTTATAAGACATTTAAATAGGTTCGAACCAAAGATGTTCATTTTCCTCAGCTATCATAAACCCATCGTATCAGTTTTAGAGATTGGCGATGATGGTTCTGTTAATAATGATGGTGAATAAGTCGTCGAAATTATGGATGAAATTTGATTTTTCTGAGAGATAATTTGTCATGTTGGTATACGATAGTGCAATAAATAAATATTGCTCTATCCAAATGGGCCAACAATCAACATACTTCCCAGCTAACAAAAGTCTTCGCCATCAACATTGGACATGATAATAACGAACTCGCCAGAAATCGTAACCCAACCTTTGGCAATTAACGCTTTGAGCTCAGATCATATTCCAATAAACTGTGATATTCTCTTTAGTAGTAAAATAAAAGATGTGTAATACCTAGATTTTAAAAATGCGAATTGGGATAGATATAGAACAAAAATTAAACAACGCCTTAGAAATACACCCTGTGATATAGATAATATAAGTAGTTCCCAACAAATTGATGAAAAAATTGAGTTTTTTACCAATTCCTTATTGGAAAGTGTTGATGAGTCCATTCCAAAAAAATCAAAAGTAACAAGAACAACTGCTCTTCCACAATACATTTTAAATTTAATTAGGCAAAGAAATAAATTTAGAAATCAGTGAAAAAGATATAGACAGGTTTATGATTTTAATGAAATGAATATATGCACAAAACAAATAGCTTTCGAAATTTCCAAGTTCAGAAATAAAACATGGAACGAGAAACTTTGTACTCTTGATCCAAATTCCAAACCATTTTGGAAAATTACAAAGGTACTTAAAAATATAGAAACAAATTTATTCCTCACTTAGAGCACAATAATTCTCTGCTAATAACTAGTGAAGAAAAGGCAGAAGTTTTTGCGGATGCCTTTGAAACAAATTTTAATAATCCGTTGATTATTGAAACCAGCTCAATAGACCGCGTAGTAGATGAGAATATATTACAAATCATACTCATGAATCCTTACCAAGAGACGTCTTCGTTTGCAATAAAGATATCAAAGATATTATTCACAATATGCGTAATAATAAATCACCAGTAATAGATACTTTTAAAGAAATATATACTTCAAAGAATTACCTATCATTGGAATAACTTTTATATGCTTTATTGTTAATTCTTGTATCAAATTACAATACTTTTCAAGTAAATGGAAAACTGCGAAGATTATCCCTATTCCCAAAACAGGAAAACCTCGTAATAATCCTAATAGTTATCGCCCAATAAGTCTGCTCAGTAACTTAAGCAAAATATTAGAAAAATTAATAAAAATTATACTTCTGGATTTTCTTGAGCACGATTTTCATTTGGCACGACAGTATTCTTCATAAATTGAAGCTTTTTGGTTGTCCTTTATATCTCTTAAAAATAATACAAAGTTTTCTTGTGAACAGGAAATTTCTAGTAAATTTGAATAACATAAATTCATCACTAAAAAAAATATCATCGGGTGTACCTCAAGGATCAGTATTGGCTCCATTGTTATACATAACTGACGTTGCTGATTTTCCAGAAATTTGGAATTGTGAAATAGCAATGTTTGCGGATGATACCGCTATTTATAGCTCAAATAATTTTGGCCATGATATTGAGAACGATTTGCAACACGCGTTAAATAAAGTCTACGATTATTTCAAATTGTAGAAAGTCAAACTTAATGCTGACAAAACACAGGCCATATTTTTCACTAGAAAAAGGAAAGGCTGTGCCTTACCACTTAATCAGCTTAAAATGAACAATTATGATGTCCCGTGGGTTAATTCTGTCAAATATCTTGGTGTATATTTAGACAAGACATTAACTTTCCGTGACCATATTACAAATACCCTCAACAAAATAGGCATTGCAACTAAAATGCTATACCCCCTTATATGTAGGAAATCACCCCTGAGTAAATCTAATAAGATTATAATATGTAAAGTTATTATTCAAGCGATAATCGTGTATGCATGTCCAGTATGGGGAACGTGTGCTAAATCTCACATTAAAAAATTACAAGTTTCACAAAACAAAACTTTGAAAATGATGACAAATCTACCCTGGCTTTTTTCAACTCAACTCTTGCATGAGCAAACCGGTGTACATCAAGTTACAAGAAAAATTGAAATTCTCAACGAAAGATTTATTTTAAGATGTAGTGATACCACGAATGTATTAATACAAAATTTAATAGATCAATAATAATGTTCCTTAAAAAATTTCTTAATCTATTATATAAAAATAAGTCGAGTTTTCCTTCCTGACGCTATAACTCCAAAACGCACGAACCGATTTCCACGGTTGTGCATTCGTTGGAAAGGTCTCGGGGTTCGTGAGGTTTATAGCAAAGAAAATTCAGGAAAAATTTCAAGAGAAAAGCAGGAAAACAGGGAAAATCATTTTTCATATAAAGCGCCATCTCTGATACATAGCATGCTACTCGTAGCTTCTAATTGTACTCTGCTCAGTTAATTTCATGTGATATTTACTATGCGCACGTTCTTTCAAACACTAACTTCAAACCGGTATTGTGTAACAACACCTTTGGCGGCTTGATGATAATGTTGGCAGGCGATTTCAGGCAGACGTTTCCAGTAATTCCCCGTGGAACGCCTGAAGATGAATTGAATGCTTGCCTGAAGGCATTAACTTTGTGGAATAACGTAAAAACATTATCGCTAACCACTAATATGAGAGTTCAACTTCAAAATGATCAAAGTGCTGCCCAATTTTCCAAACAATTGTTAGCTATTGGAAATGGAAAAGTCCCAGTTGATACAACAACTGGATTAATTATTCTTACCAACGACTTTTGCCGATTTGTAGACTCTCAATTAGCTCTTATTGAAAATGTTTTCCCAAACATTAGTGAGAATTATCAGAATTATGCTTATAGTTAAGTCAACGATCAATTCTCGCCGCAAAGAATAATGATGTACACGCACTGAATTTCACTATTCAATCAAAAATCGATGGCGATTTGGTACAAATCCGTTGATTCCATAACAAATCCCGATGATGTAGTAAATTATCCAACGGAGTTTTTGAACTCTCTGGAGTTACCAGGATTTCCACCAAATAACTTGCAACTCAAAGTTAGTTCAGTTATTATGATATTGCGTAATTTGAATCCACCGCGACCTTGCAACGGTACTCGACTTGCGGTGAAAAGACTTATGCCGGATTTGATTGAGGGAACCATAATTAACGGAAAGTACGCAGGTGAAAATGTATGTATTCCTCAAATACCACTGATTCCGACTGATCTTCCGTTTGACTTCAAACGATTGCAATTTCCGTCGTAATTAACAGGTCGTAAGGCCAATCGCTTAGTGTTTGCGGGATAAATTTAGAAAATCATTGTTTTTCACATGGGCAGCTATACATTGCGTGTTCACGAGTTGGGAAACCGTCCGCTTTGTTTGTGTTAACGTCAGACCAAAAACAAAAACTGTGGTTTACCAAAGAGCACTTCAATGAAACCGATAATTTGATGACACGTATAACGTTTCGGTTCAGTATTTACTTTGGATTCACTTTCATTTTTTACTTAGAGAAGTTCAACTAAAATACACTTCATTTTTGTAATCGAAATGAATTCATTACTGTTGTGAAATGAAATAAAATTTATCCTTTTCAAATATAAAACAAAAAATAATTTTTCTTCATCTTTTAATCCCCAAACGAAATGTTACAAAAAACGAAGCCATCTGGTGGCGAAACGGAGTTCGCCGGGTTTTTTTATAAATCGTATTATTATTATTTATTTCTTCATCAAGCAGATTTTCATCTTATAGACTACTTAAAGAAAAATACTAACAATCAATAGATAACATACCTAAAGATTATCCACCAGTGTTCATAAATAATAATAGTTTTTCTTAAAACATTCCCTGCTTAAGTGCATATTAAAATCTAGAACATTACAAACAGAATTTGCCTGTTTTAAGCAACGTGTTATGGGTTCATTATTTCCTTAATTTACCCTATGAAAAGGGACAAAAAAGAGGCGATACTCTCTTAGTCCATGGAAAGATGTATATAAATTTATTAATGAGAGCAAACCGGGGCAATTGATTTTGTAATTGAAGATATCTCTCACAAACATTATATCAAAATATTTTCGCCGCGATTCCAAAGTTTGTATGCCAAATAATAAACACCTTGTTTTATAAGAAGGCATATCGATATTCCAACGCAAGATCCTTATGGCTATCCTTGTAAAACGTTTCTGGATTCTTTCAATTCTCAGAGTGTAAACTGCATATATTGGATTCCATATGGTACAACAATACTCTAAAACTGATCTAACATAACAAAAATAAAGTGATCTTAGGGTAAAAGGGTCAGAGAATTCTTTCGAATTTCTGGAAATAAACCCAAGCATTGAGCTGGCTTTAGCAACAACATAATCCACATGACTAGCGAAAGAAAATTTTTGATCAAAAATTACTCCTAGATCCTTTTTTTCAGTAACTCTTGATAAAGAGCTGCCTTGAATATTATATGAATAGTTAATCGATGAGATACCTCTATAAAACGTCATACATTGACATTTAGAAACGTTAAGAAAAAGATCATTGTTATTACACCAAGTGGATAACTTGGACAAATCATTCTGCAGATTAATGCAGTCGGAAATGTTTTTTATGCTTAAGAACAATTTTAAATCATCTGCATACATGAGACAAAGACAATTTTTAAGAAGTTTTGGGATGTCATTTATAAAAATTAGAAACAGAAGAGGTCCCAAATGGCTTCCTTGGGGAACGCCAGAAGTGACTTCCACTGGATCCGAAAGGATATTATTAATACGTACGTATTGAACTCTACCTGAAAGGTATGAATAGAACCACATTAATAAATTTGAATGAAATCCTAGGGCCTTTAGTTTGGCAAATAAAATTGAATGATTCACTTTGTCAAAAGCTTTTGAGAAGTCGGTATACACAACGTCACATTGTAACCCCTGTTCGAGTGCCCCAAGCACATAATTGCTAAAAAGGGATAGGTTGGTTGTAGTAGATCTACCACTAATAAAACCATGTTGCAAGGGAGATATAACTTCTTTTAAAAGAAAAACTAGCTTTTTATAAATTATTTTTTCAAATAGTTTAGGAATAGCCGATATTTTGCAAATTGGACGGTAGTTTGTGACCTTATTACGTGATCCAGACTTGTAAATAGGGGATATAAAAGAAACTTTCCATTCTTTCAAGAAGTAACCTTCTTCAAGAGAACGATTAAAAATTATTTCCAGTGGGGTTGCTAGTTCAGATGCGCATTTTTTCAAAATAATGGGAGCAATACCATCATACCCGGGTTGTTTATCATCATTAAGTTTTTCTAATTCTTTCTCCACTTCACTTTTGCACACTTTTAAGTCACCAATGTCAATAACTTCATTTAAATGATCAACCGAGTGTGAATTTTCAATAACAGGTGGATTAAAGACCGATCTAAAAAAATCGGCAAAAAGATTACAAATCTTAGGGGGATCATTTGAAGATTCATCTAAATAATGAATTGAATTTGGAATACCAGTAGAACGCTTTTTATTATTTATGAACGTCCAGAAACATTTACTATTTTTTTTTTAACTTTGATTCCATACTAAGAATGTAATGGTTGTATAAGAACTTGTTTAAAAAATCGAACTCCTTCTGTAAACGCAGGTATCTATCATATAATATGCAATTATTATCTGACTCACGATACAATTTAAAAGCTTTATTTTTTTTATTATTGATGTTAATCAATTTTTTATTATACCAACACGGCTTAGAAGATGATTTTGGTATAAATTTAGGAGTAAATAAATCAATTGCCTTATGTAATGAGTTTTTAAAAATATCAAAAGCCTTATCTACCTTTAAATTGTTTAAAACAGGCAACCATTCTATGCTATTAATAAATTTCGAAATTTCATTAAAATTACATTTTTCAAAATTGTATTTATTTTCATTAGATGTCTGTTTTAAATAATTGAAAAATTTGAAGTCTATACAGAGTACTAAATGATTATCCGAATTAGGAAGAGGAGGATGTATGGGGCTGTCGATACTCACACTAAATTCGTTATCAATAAAAACTAAATCTAGGAAACGATTTAGAAGATTAGGAAAACAATTTATTTGTTTGAGACCAAATTCAGCTAAGGTATCAACAACCACACTGTCACACTCACTTTTTATATTATAAGGAATCAAACAATTTTCATCTACATCTAACAACCATTTTATATTTGGTAAATTAAAATCACCTGCTATAGACGAAGAGGGCAAATCCAATTGCACACAGAAAAGAGTCGAGCGAACGGCTAGCAACACTCCCCCACCTCGGTTCAGACCTGTTGTAAGTTGGCATCGATCTTTCCGAAAAACATTAAACAGCTGATTGTCAAACATTTCTGCATTGTAATGATTCTCAGAGAGCCAGGTTTCAGTGAGAGCAATAATATCGAATTGTTGTGAAGAGGAAAAGAGAAGGATATTGTTCATTTTTGTTCTTAATCCACCAACATTATAATAGAATATGAAAAATTGTGAATTGCCATTATGAGGAGCGGGTAGTGTATTTATGTTAATTTATTTATTTATGTATTTGTTATTTATTTATTTGTTTATTCTGGTATTTATTTATTTATACAGGTAAATTAACTTTTTTTTGTCATTTAATTAATTAAATTATTTATTTATCTATTTATTTGTTATGTATATTATTAAAATGTTTACTTATTTATTTATTTTTTTTTATTTATTTATCTTGTTATTTGTTTATTTATTTATTTGTTTGAATGGTAACATATTTGTTTATTTATTTATTTAAATATTTATTTGTTTAGATGTTAATTTATTCATTTATTAAGTTGATTATTACATAATTAAGCAAATACAGGCAATTCCTTTAGTTTTTAAGTTTTATTTACATATAGTCTTTTTTTTTCTCTTTTACATAAAATCATTAAAAATCATATTAAATGAAGGTTTTAATCATAGTTTTCCTTCAAATATAATCTTAAATTCAAAATTAATTTAAAATGTTTATAAAATTTTTCAGTTGTAAGATGTAATTTGAATATCAAATCTCTGAGCAAGCTGCGCATTATAAAAATATTGTAAAGCCTTTATCTATGAAAATAAAATATCTATCTATCTATCTATCTACCACATAAATGATAGTAGGTACTTTTATATTGATTCATTTCAATTCGTGCAAAATTATTCCCTAACCGTTCCAAAATATCAAAAATGCACAACGTTAATGTTAAAGTTTTCACTTCTGTTGGCACTCCCGGAGTGCGATCCGTAGTTTTTTTTTATTTTATCTGTTTTGGATTTCCCCAAGTATCATAAAATGTATGGGTTTTTGGGTAGATTTATCAATGAATTTCTTTTTATTGTTTTGTTCATCAGGTACAAATAAGAAAACTTTGGGGCATATTCATAGTCGTCTGATACGTTGTTTCTTTGTCTCTTCTAAACTAACCTGGAGCTTATGTTATTCATAGGCAATTTAGACCCGTATCCAAAAGATAAACTAGAGCTCAAACTTTAAGAACGGCTGACTCTTTGACTTAGTTGTTTTTTTTTTCTATCTGTCGAAAAATGGATTGGATTTTAATGCCGACTCGATGCCAGTTGAACTCGGGTCTAAAGTTTGACTATGAATATGCGACCCCTTTGTGTTTATTACGGAAATTACCTCAACTCAAAATTTTGCTCGGCCAAGAAAAATTGAACATCATTTGAAATTGAATATCTGGCAACCCTAAAATCATATCAGCTCAATTTAAATGTAGTTTTAAAGGATAGTATGTGTACTAAAAAAAGTCTAAAATGAGGGTGTGTGCATTTTTGGATTTGTATTTTTTGAAAGTTGTTCCAGATTGTTCCCGGTTTGTTCCGGATTGTTCCAATTTTTTTTTGAAAAATATTCAAAAATGGGGGTT
The DNA here is from genome assembly GCA_958431115.1 of Syrphus vitripennis. Lineage (NCBI taxonomy): Eukaryota > Metazoa > Arthropoda > Insecta > Diptera > Syrphidae > Syrphus > Syrphus vitripennis. The sequence goes on along the minus strand of OY288111.1, from coordinate 7,390,509 downwards.
TTAGACCCCAAAACCCATTTTCGAAAGTTGACATTTTAAAAGTTGTTCCAGAATGTTCTAGTTGTTCTGAACATTGTTCCAAATTTTTGGACTCCTGTGTTCTTTTTTTGAAATTCTAACTTTTTTCATTTTTTCCGCTTCTAAAATATGTTCTTACCATTGTTTCAAAATATTAAAGTTCTAAAATGTATATCTTTAAAGATATGGCCTTGAAAAGTTTTTTTTTAATTCAAAAAACGGTTTCCAAATATTTTTTTTTTTTTTTCAAAAACCTTTGATTTTGAATTTGAATACTTGATTGGAGATAGATGTGCTGAACAAATATTGTTTTTGTACAATCAGTCTGAAAATAATTTTTTAAAAATATCTTTAAATTATTAAATTTTCAAAAAATTGAATTGGCCCCCCTTTTCAAAAATCTGAAAATTGTTCCAAATCAAACTTACAATTATCTGATATATAGCAAAAATTTGTTCAAAATTATATAAAACTAAAGGCGCAATAAAAAAAAAACAACAAAAAATCACATTTTATGCTCCCCAAAGCCCCTTCTATTTTAATATCGAAAATTTAAAACTTGATTTCTTTTCTTTTAGTAGCTGTAAACAAATATGTTAAATTTTGTTTCTTCATTAATTTATTAATTTGAAGTGTTTTTTCGGCTTAAAATCTTCAATTTTCAAAATTTTTGCATAAACCGTTGGAACAATTGGATTTGAGTTATTCTGCACTTGGAACATTTTGGGAACATTTTTGTGCAATTTTTCATACTTAAATCAATATTTTCGAAAGAATGTCTGGAACAATTTAGAAGAGCCCTAGAACAACCTAGAACAAGTTTTTGAATTTTGGATTTCGAAAAAGGGGGCCCAAGGAAATGATTTTAATCTAATATCGTAAAAAAGTTTTTTGTTTCTAAATCTTGTTATTTCTCATATTTTCTTGTGTTTTTAAAGCCATGTTGGGGCTAATTTTGTGAGGAACGTTTTTGATTTTTGTTTGTATTTTGAATAACATTTGGGTTTTGTGGAGTATTTTAAAAATGATATATTCAATTTTTTTTTTAAATTCAAGAACGAGTGAGTGGTTTTATTAATTCTTGGTCTTATCTTGATATGTATTTGCTTAGAAGGATATTTTTTTTTTGTTTTTTAAAATAGGGGGGCTCAGAGTAAAGATTTTTATTTAATATCGTAAAAAAACTGTTTTTTTTACTGTTTTTAGCTGTTAAAGCTTTGATTATAGATATTTTTTGATGAAATTTTGGAACAATGGGGTTTGGTAAAGTGTCTATTTGGAACATATTTTAAGTTTGGGTTTTTTGAAAAGGGGGTGATGGGGATAGTTTTTTTTTAATTTTCTATGATTAAAATAAATTCGAAAGAAACGAAATTTTACATATTTGTTTATAGCTACTAAAAGTTTCAAGTTTAAAATTTTTGATATTAAAATAGGGGGGCTTTGGGGAGCATAAAATGTGATTTTTTTTTTTTGATTGCGCCTGTTGTGTATATCTTTTTCTTCGAGGTGAGGAGCAACCCTATCTTAGAATGGAGCACTCTTCCCGGTGTATGTTAGGCAAGAACCCGACGACCAAAATGACTTAAGGACAATGGATATCTTGTTTAGCTTTTTATTGATTACTTATTTTGGGTCTACTCGGAGAGTCTAGCGCCCCTTGCTGCTTTCGTGTCCCTTCCCTGAACTGGAACTCTTGCCTTTGTATGGCGGATGCTCTCTTCAGGAATGACCGCTTCTCCGCTCCGGTGCCGATGAAGGCTAACCGATACAGGTGCCCGAGTACCTGTCGGACCCGAACCTTCCTCCCCGCTCGGTGTCGTCCTTCTGGTGTTGGTATGGGTGTGGGTTCCTTTCCCTTCGGCAAAAGACAACTTATTTATGCCTTAAATTCTATCCCTACTTAACTATAAAATTACGAAACTCCATAATTGTTTATTGGACAATTCCACAATTATGAAATTTCGTAATTGTGTTTTTGGGTAATAAACTATTATAATTAATTACTTCATATGTAATTGGAATGCTAGATGAGCATTTCCCAAACTAAACCTAGTTCCCATGCACACGTTATTTCTGTTTCGTCACACATCGATCGGTGAAAAGTTGACGTCGCACCTTCTGCTGATTTTATTGGCCCAATTCTTATAGCAACCAATTTATTAGTCATCTAGCAATCGGTCGATTACCCTCCAGTAAATGCTTCGTTTTGCTGGAATTGCATTTTATTTCACTTAAATGCAATTCGTATTGACCATGTGCTGCGGTTGTTTGTAAACAAAATGATCGCGTACCATTTTTTCTGAGTACGACAAATCGAATTGTTTACTTTTCCGCTTACTTGTGGCTGACCTTGGTATTGTCTCACTTTTAGGTTTTGGGTATGGTCATGTTTTTGTGACCTTGATTTTGATTGGTGATTGGTGTGTTTTGCATCTCACACAACGCCTCTAGTTTTATATATTTTTGAATAAATTTCTGCTATATATATAACTTTCGTTAAAGGATCCTCGTTTTCCGAAAAAAATATCAACTTCTGCTCTCGTCAGAGAGCTTAAATAAAACGACCGTTTTTAAATATTTAATAAGATCTTCTTTATTTAAAGCTTCAGACCCCTTACCTCTGGTGGGGGGAAGTCTTCCGCTATACTTCGTATCTTTCTTCAGATTAAACTAAGAATCAAAAGATTCTCGATACATCATTCAGTTTTTATATTATTTAATTGCTTACGCAGCATTTTATCTGCGCATACTGCTAATAATGTTGATGATACACTTTTTGTGCAGAGGGCAAAAAGTGCTTATTCACAATTTCTTTATCTTTGTTTATATTTGGTTGAATTTAAAGTCAAGATTTTGTGTTGCTACTTTTTTACCGATATGGGCTCGGATATAACATCTAATATATAAAATTCTCGTGTCACAGTTTTCGTTGCCATACTCCTCCGAAACGGCTTGACCAATTTTGATGAAATTTTTTTGTGCTTATCCGGTATTTAATAGCCATTTTCGAAAACTGATCAATCGTCATTTAATTAGTTATCCCCGCCAGATGTCTACAGGTGTCACTTCTGACCCAGTAAACAGCACGGAGTAGGGATGGGAACGAAGCCGGTCTCCTTTCTTTCTCACTCCCTAGTCCCTACACAGTTGTCGGCCATCATTATTGTTTATGCATCAAGTGTAGTAGTAACGTTGACAATTGCAGCGATTGTTGCCCGCAATGTCCCACTAATGAATGAGGAACAAAGAACCATTTATGATCGCATTATGCTCGCAGTTTCAGCTGGACAAGGTCGGTTCTTCTTTTTGGATGCACCGGGTGGAACTGGCAAAACATTCGTTATTTCGCTAATTTTTGCTGAAATACGATCAAATAATGGTATCGCATTGGCCGTTGCATCATCGGGCATTGCAGCAACTTTATTGGATGGAGTTAGAACAGCTCATTCAGTATTTAAGCTGCCACTAAATATTCAGAATAACCCTGACGCAGTATGCAACATTAAGAAACAATCATCCATGGCCACTGGTGCTGAAACGGTGTAAAATTATTATTTGGGATGAATGTACTATGGCACACAAACATTCACTTGAGGCGTTGAACAGGACATTGGAAGATATTAAAAACAGTGATAAACTATTTGGCGGAACTCTGTTGGTCCTTTCAGGTGATTTCAGACAAACACTAGCAGTCATTCCACGTTCAACATACGCTGATGAGATCAACGCTTGCTTAAAATCATCTCCATTGTGGCGTAATGTTGAAAAATTACAGCTAAAAATAAATATGCGCGTTCAAATGCTTCAAGATCCATCCGCTGAAACATTTTCAAAACAACTCTTAGATATCGGTGATGGAAAAGTTGCTATAGATGAAACTGGATACGCAAAATTACCGACCGATTTCTGCACAATCGCTGATTCGCAAGATACTCTCATTGAACAAATATTTCCCAATGTACACACACAGTACATAAATCATGAGTGGCTTGCAGAAAAAGCGATTTTAGCGGCAAAAACTGTAGACAGTTGAAGATACAAATGTTGTTGCCAGGGAACTTGGTATCATATAAATCTATTGATACAGTTTGCGACGACAGCGAAGCAGTAAATTTTCCCACAGAGTTTTTGAACTCACTGGATTTGCCAGGCATGCCACCGCATAATTTACAATTAAAGGTTGGATCTCCAATTATCTTGCTTCGTAATTTGAACCCGCCCCGGCTGCTGTGCAACGGTACGCGATTAGTCATTCAAAAATTAATGAAAAACGTGATCGAAGCCAGGATTTTAAATGGCAAGTTCAGAGGTGAAAATATACTCATACCACGGATTCCAATTATACCTACAGATGTGCCAATTCAATTCAAACGTATTCAGTTTCCGATTAGATTGGCATTTGCAATGACTATCAACAAATCCCAAGGTCAAACGATGTCTGTTTGTGGATTAGATTTGAGAACACCATGTTTTTCACACGGATAATTATATGTGGCATGCTCTCGAGTGGGTAAACCATCCAGTTTGTTTGTGTTAGCTAAAGATGGACTAACAAAAAATATTGTTCACGCTATAGCATTAAGAGATTGATATTGTTTAATAGTGTTACTGTCGTAATTTTTTGATTAATGATATATAATTTTAAGGAATAAATTATAATAACTTAAAAATAATGTTTGCCTTTTGTTATTTTTATATTCCCTCATCATTCACAGCGCTCCATGCTTATTTCACGCATATACCACATTCTTACATACATACATACAATATACACATTCTAACATACATACATACTTACAATAAGTAAGCTATTTTTTGTCTACACTAGAAATTACTAGGAAATTATTTATATGGCAAAACAACGTTTGCCGGGTCAGCTAGTATATTATATATATATAAAAAAATATTTTCAGACTGATATTATGATTGTACAAAAACAATATTTGTTCAGCACCTCCAATCAAGTATTCAATATCAAAGGTTTTTGAAAAAAAAAATATTGGCAAACCGTTTTTTGAATTAAAAAAAAAACTTTTCAAGGCCATATCTTTAAAGATATACATTTTAGAACTCTAATATTTTGGAACAATGGTTAGAACATATTTTAGAAGCGGAAAAAAATGAAAAAAGTTAGAATTTCAAAAAAAAGGGGGATTTTTTTTAATTTTGCTTTTAACTTCTGAAATTTTGAACATAGATGTCCAAAAATTTGGAACAATATTCAGAACAAATAGAACATTCTGCAACAACTTTCATAATTTCGATTTTTCTACAAAAGGGGGGCTAGGTCAAATATGGTTTTTGGGGTCTTAAACCCCCATTTTTGAATATTTTTCAAAAAAAATAGGAAAAATCCGGAAAAACTGAGAACAACACGGAACAACTTTCAAAAAATAAAAATTAAAAAAAGGGGGGGCTAACTTTACACACTCGTAAAATGAGGTCCCTACCATTTGTACTGACAAAGAAATTGAACTTAAAGTGAGTCAGGATACACCAAAGTTAGCCTTTTTTTAAATCGTCAAAAGTGATGTCAAAGTTGAAAATCAGATTCTACTGTAGAACAATTTTTTCTTAGAATATGACCAGGAATCCCATCCCAAAGTATATGACTAGCTAGCGTCTAGGTTATCTTTTGTAACCTAGAAAATAGTTTTAACTTCGACGGCTAGGTGGCCACTTTCATCGTAAATGTTGGTACTAGTGTGAAAAAAAAAACAAGAAAAAGTGAGATGTCAACAAAAAAAAATTAAATCAACGATTTCAGTCAGCCATAGCAGACAAACACCAAAAATTTACACCATAAACGAAAATTCCCATGCCAACAACCCAAAGTAAATATTTTTCATAACCTAGATCGTTTTATCCTCCTCGCCGGGTTTCCACCTTGTAGCGGTGGGGAGGCTTACGTTTGGGGCCTCAGCTGAGCGGCTGTAGATTTGTATTTTTTAAATCTTCAGCCGTTCAGCTGTGATCCCAGACTAACTAAGAGAAACCCAACTATAAAAACCATGGACAAGACACAACTAACGAATAAAACATCAACGGGGATATACGTTGAAGCGTCGGCAGAAGTCACGGCTGCCGGCGTTGGCTTTGCCTCTCCAATAGTAGGAGGGGAGAAGTCGCCAGTGACCCACGACGAACAACAACAACAACAACAAGACAACACGACAAAGACAACCACACAGGAAGAGGAAGACCTTCTTCTTCTCACTTCTTTTTCCAACCTCGGTGTAGAGGATGGAGTTAGCATCGGAACTCTGACTGACGATGACGCATGTTCCGTTGCCAACTTTCTCACGATTGTCAACTTCTTCAGTTCGGAGTTAAATCTCCAACTCCCCCGCGCGGTAGTCACCTTGAAGTGGTGCGGGGGCTTAAGTTTCAAAGAGTCATCTGACCTGCCGAGTTGGGGTTACCCAATCCGGGAGTGATTTTGATGAGTTACGAACTAAGTACTACCCCCCCTAATCCAGGGTGTTATGTGCACCGTGCCTATTGGATGGTTTGCAGCCAGGGGGTATACCGGCTGTATTCTAACGGTACCTCTTCGACACCAGGTCGAATCGAAGAGTAACTTTGACCTTACCATATCATGCGGAGCTCTGATATGGCGGACCAACCTTTCTCTAGCTACTCGTGGGAACAAAAATTATGCCAAAACAAACAAAACAGAAAAACAAAAACAACCACAAAAAATACAACATTCCGCGGGATGTCACCGCGAATGAGTATGCGGATCGCATGGAGAACATCTTCCATAACGATTCGAGACCGGGGATGAGTTTTTATTTGAAGAGCAGACCTCTTGATAAAACTGAGAACCGGGCAGTTCAGGGAGAATCGTCACCTAGTCAGGGGAAAACACAACCCAGACGAGCAGATGACGATACTCCGAGCACATCAGGAGTTGGTACTGGAAGAACACCTCCAGTGCCAGTAAAAGATGCTGCCAAAGCCACAGAAGGCACAAAAGCTGGGAATATACCAGTAAAAACTGTCTCTCAACCACCAAAAGGCCCTCGGCAGGAGAAGACCAGGAAAACCACTGGTCCACTTCCGCAAAAGGGGATGCCAGGTGCATTTGACGACCCTCTCAGGAACGGGCTCAGTGGAGCGGGTTGCAGATGGTACCTCCGGTTCCTGGGTCAGGGGATGTCCCCGCAGGAAGCCAGGAAAAAGGTGGATGAGAGGAAAGCAGACCCGAGCAAGGGACCTGTAAGTAGCCTGGATGGTGGGAAGAGGAAGAGCCACAACATCACTCCTCCCCAAAGGCAAGATGCCAAAAAATCCAGGACGTCGGCGACAGTAACGGCGGGACCAAGCACCGCCAAAAAGGCCGATGAGCTTTCATATGCAAATGCGGCCAAGAGCGTGAGGATTGCGGTCCTACCAAGACAGTACCCTCAGTGTAATGTAAATGCTTATTTAACTTGAACTAAAATCTATTTTATTGAAAAGAGGCGTCTAATGTAAATGCTCACTTATTGTGAACTAGAATATCTGTAATGTAAATGCTTATTTAATTTGAATTACAAAACTAATGTAAATGCTCACTTATTGTAAACTAGAATATCTATCCATCAACTTGCGTGTATGTAGGTATGAAAAGAAAATGTCAAACCAGTTGAGCTTCAACCACGTTACGAATAATAGCACTACAATAAGCAAAAGATTAATAGCAAAGATTAATAAAAGCATTTTGCAACGAAAATAATATTGTGAAGTGTTTTCATTCTATAGACAATAATTAACGTGTGGATGACACACGTTACATGGTGTCAGAAGTTAATCCCACAAATTAAAATTCGGAAACGTTAATTAGAAACACGTGCGTAGTTTCATTTTATAACCTTATAAAATGGCGTCGATAGATCGTTTGCCAAAACCATTGGACTGCTCCAATTTGGCAAAAGAATGGACAACATGGAAACGCACATTCATGGTCTACATGGTCGCTAATAACAAAATGAATGAGCCGGAGCATCAAAAAATAGCTACATTTCTATGGTTAATCGGGCCCGATGGAGGAAATATATACAACACTCTGTACCCGAATGATGGAACACTTGACAACATGTTTGGTTTTGCAAATGCACGTGCAGGTGCGAACGCAAATCCAAATGCAGGGCAACATGAGGAGGAGGACGACGAAGAGGGCGGTAGAGGTGAAAATCACGAAGGTGTCGGCGATGGGGGGCAGCAAGACGAAGAAGTGGCAATCACATTGGAAGGCGTTTTAAAGGCATTCGATGATTATTGCCTTCCCAGAAAAAATATCGCCATGGAATCTTATAAATTCAACACAGTGGTGCAAAAAGAAAACCAAACGTTTGCTGACTTCGAGACCGAATTAAGAACTCAGCTGCGATTCCGTGAATTTAACTGTGGGTGTGGTGCCACTTATGAGCACCGAATGCTGCGTGATCGCATAATTATCGGTGTTTACGATAAGAAGTTACAATTAAAACTATTGGACGGAAAGGATGATCCATTAAAAAAGGTCATTGAAACGTGCAAAATTTATGAAGCGGCAAATGCAAACAAAATTTTGTTAGATCGTCGTAACAACAATGCGTCGACTGTTAATGCTGTCTCGGACACAACAATTGACTCAGCATGCAATGCTGTGTCTCGCTTTTGCTTCAATTGCGGTGCACCTTTCACACCAACTCACATGCGCTCTTGTAAGGCAAATGACGTCAATTGTTTAAGCTGTGGAAGAAAAGGACACTTCGCTAAATTTTGCAGACAAAAGGGAAAAGCAAAACCGAATGAACAACATTACTCATCTTCATCTGGGAATCAACAGCCAAGGAGGGACAACAAGACCAACAAAAATAACAACAACAAGCAAGCACATAGCCTCAACTGGAATGATGAAGGTATTTATTGTATTTATGAGCAAGTTGATGGAACTAGTATATTAAGTAGAAATTGTAATGTTTTTAGATTAGATTCAAACACTGATGGAACAAACATATTAAGGTGGACCAAAACATATCGAATTAACAATTGGCTAACCACATTCAAGATTGACACTGGTTCTGATGTCAATTGCATACCGATTAACTTAATCAAGAAATTTAATATTAATTTTGAAAAGAAAAAAAATGAATTTGTTGTGCTCGACTACAGTGCTAATAAAATTAATATTCATGGGTTGGTTAATTTAAAATGTTTTGATGTGGAAAAGGGAACTATGAAAATGGCTGAATTTCTTGTTGTTGATGATGCACTTGAACCGCTGCTGGGGTTGTCGACTTGCATTGAGTTTGGGTTAATAAAACGCTTAAACACTGTGCAATCATTGCCATGTTTACCACGGGAGAAGGGAGAATTCTTAGAAAAATTTAAGAAAAATTTTAGGGGTGTGGGTAAATTTCCGGGAACTTGCTCCATTGTGTTAAAAGAAGGTGCCATACCCTCGCTGCACTATAAAAAGCGCATTCCTTTAAGTCTGTGCGATCGTTTGAAAGTGGAGCTCGATTCGATGGTCCAGGCTGGAATTATTTCTCCAGTCGATTATCCCACCGATTGGGTGAACAACGTTCAGCTCGTAGAAAAACCTAATGGAAAACTTCGGGTTTGTCTCGATCCGAAACCGCTTAATGCGTGCATTAAGCGTGAGCACTTCCTCATTCCAACGATCGAAGACATGATGGGGCGACTGGCAAATAAGTGTGTGTTTTCTGTGCTGGATCTAAGCAACGGATTTTGGCACATGGAACTTGATGCCAAGAGCGCAGATTTAACTACTTTTATGACACCGGTCGGTAGATTTAGGTTCAATCGGGTGCCATTCGGTATAAATAGTGCACCAGAAATGTTTCAAAAGAAAATGGTGCAAACTTTCGGCGATATTCCAAACATTCTTATATATTTCGATGATATGGCTATTGCTGCCGCAAATGACTTTGAACATGACCAAACCTTAAAAATAGTAATGGAACGCGCTCAGAAGTATAATATTCAATTTAATGCTGATAAAATTCAGTTCAGGCAAAAACAAATTAAGTTCATGGGACATTTAATTTCAGAGGGTCAAATCAGACCAGATTTTCGATACACCAGAGCTATTCTCGATATGCCAAAGCCAACAAATAAATCCGGTGTTATGAGATTACTTGGGTTATTTAAGTATCTTGCAAAGTTCATTCCTAATTTGTCATGCCAATCAAAAGCCTTGCGTGATTTAACCCGGAAGGATGTAGAATGGAGTTGGACGGATAGGCATGATACCGAGTTAAAAAAATTGATTAGCATAGTGTCGTCTGAGCCTGTACTGGCAGTTTATGATCCGAGGAAACCAGCTATCATACAAACGGATGCATCAAAAGATGGTTTGGGATGCGTTCTGTTACAAAACGGACACCCAATTGCTTACGCTTCACGCACTTTAAGCTCTAGTGAACAAATCGAGAAAGAGTTGTTAGCCGTTGTATTTGCCTGTGAACGCTTCCACTTTTTCTTGTATGGTCGGGAGTTCACGGTTCAAAGTGACCACAAGCCGCTCGAGGTTCTTGTCAAGCGCGACATTGACGACGTTACTCCCCGATTACAGAGGATGTTTATGCTTCTTCTCAGATATCCGAAGATGACTATCGTGTATACACCGGGAAGGGATATGCTTGTGGCAGATTGCCTTTCAAGGGCACAATTGCTTGATCAATTGGAAAACCCAGAGCTTCTTGGGGTAATTCATACAATCACTCGACAGGTGTGTTTATCAGAAGATAATTATAACCTTTATTTGCGTGTAATTAAAGATGATGAAAGGTACATGCGTATATGTGAATATGTGCAGAAGCAATGGCCTCGATATCATCAGCTTGATGATTTGAGTCAAAAATTCCACAAATACCGCGATAATTTGCATTTTGAGAATGGACTTCTTTTTAAAGACCATAGGCTCGTCATTCCCTCTGAACTACAGGAAAAAATTTGTAAGTGGTTGCATGAGCCACATCTGGGTATTGAAAAAACGCTTGCACGTGCACGCTCCCTATATTTTTGGCCTGGTATGTCCGAAAGAATTAAGGAAATCGTTTTACAATGCACGATTTGTGAAAAATTTAAGCGAAATATTCAAAAAGAACCGTTGGTTCAAGACTCTAATCCTGAGTACCCATTTCAAAGAGTTGCCATTGATTTATTTGAAATTGCAGGGCACGATTACTTATCAATCATTGACTCATATTCAGGTTTTGTCATGTCAGAGAAACTGAGCCGAAAAACTTCAAACCATATAATTGAAGTAATGGAAAAAATATTTGATCGGGTAGGATATCCATCGGTAATCAAATGCGATAATAGCCCGTTTAGGTCAGCGGCATTTGACAATTTTGCAAATCGGGCAAATATTTTGTTTAGTTTTTCTAGTCCAAGGTATCCGCAAAGCAATGGATTGGCGGAAAAAGGCGTTGCCATAGCTAAAAATCTATTAAAGCGATGCTATGAAGTACAGGAAATCGATCGTTTCCAATATCGTCTTCTTGAATATAACACAACTCAAGTCGCTAGCATGAAACTATCGCCGGCTCAATTATTCTTTGGGCGACAAATCAAGACCAGATTGCCTGTAGCGAGTCAGCTGTTACATCGAAACAACTTGAATGAGGTCTATATTCAAGAAAAAATTAAGAATAAGAAAGAAAAACAGAAGTATTATTACGATCGAACCGCGAGATCTTTGCCAATGTTGAATGTGGGTGACCAAGTTATATTTAAGAAAAATGGAAATGATTGGCACTATGCAAAGATTGTAGCTAATGTCAACGATAGGTCATATATTGTTCTCGACAATTTTGGTAATTATTTTCGGAGAAATCGAAGATTCTTAGCCAAGACAAAAAATAATAAAATAAATACAAGTGAATTGTTATTTGAAGATCATATTAGAAACACAATCAATAACCAAGACAATAATGCAAAAGAAATTAATATTATACCAAGTACTAAAAACAATGTTGATGAAAACGCAGAATTAAGTAACAATTGTAACAATAAAAATAAGCCAACTGATGGCAACTCTTCAAGTAAAGCCGAACGATCAATTGAGCAACCGATCTCATCAGTTGATCCAGTTGATCGCGACAGCTTCCAACCTAAATTAGAAATTGAGGCTCCTAAAGTGCCCGATGTAAGATCTACACCTTACGTGACTCGAAGTGGTCGAGTAAGTGCACCACCTGTTCGGTACGGTAGTCGATCCCTTAAATAAATAAATAAAAAAAAAAAAAAAAAAAAAAAAAGAAGCGTGTAATGTAAATGCTTATTTAACTTGAACTAAAATCTATTTTATTGAAAAGAGGCGTCTAATGTAAATGCTCACTTATTGTGAACTAGAATATCTGTAATGTAAATGCTTATTTAATTTGAATTACAAAACTAATGTAAATGCTCACTTATTGTAAACTAGAATATCTATCCATCAACTTGCGTGTATGTAGGTATGAAAAGAAAATGTCAAACCAGTTGAGCTTCAACCACGTTACGAATAATAGCACTACAATAAGCAAAAGATTAATAGCAAAGATTAATAAAAGCATTTTGCAACGAAAATAATATTGTGAAGTGTTTTCATTCTATAGACAATAATTAACGTGTGGATGACACACGTTACACTCAGGTTTCCCTCAGTGCGAAGAATTGTCGGCATTGGAGGAAGCCATCATTGAGGAAGTGCCTCTTGGGTGGAGGCATAAACTGAAGTTCAATGGCCTGCACTTCAGAACGGGGCTCCTGTTAGTTGATTGTGCTGGACAAGAGACAGCAGAATGGCTTAAGGAGAAGGCGTCCAGGCTGAGCACTTGGAATGGCACCGAGCTGATGGCGCGCATGGGTGAAGATATCCCCAAAATGCGAAACATCACCCTATTTCTTCCAAGAAGTTTGGGGCAGGATGATAAGAAAACGCTATCACTCATCCAAGCTCAGAATGACGGCCTGATGGTGCATGCCTGGAAAGTGCTCACCAGTAAGGCAGAAGGCAAGGGACAGCTAATGGTGATCGGCATCGACGATCAGTCCGCAGAAGCCATAATGAAAGCAGACCATCAGCTTCATTACAAGTTTGGAAGGATCCCAGTCACGGGACTCCGAAAACACACGGCAGGCCAAACGACTGCAACCAAAAACCATCCCTCCCATCCCCCCGTCCCATCCGCTGCATGTTCTAACCTACCCCCGCTCCTATACTAACCCAAATAACCCAACCTATCCCGACCCCTGAACCATCCAATCCTACCCTAACACCTGGAAGTCCTAAGCCTAACCAAAACCCTGTAACCCCCAAACCACTCCCAATCCCAGAAACTCCCAATTCCCCCACGACAATCCTCCAAGACCAGGTACAACAACTGGCCATGGATGAGTCGAGCCAGGTGGACGAAGAAATGGAGGGCATTGACCTCTCTTCTAGTTCATCCGACTCAGACGAGGTGCTTCCCACAAAGGAGGAGGAAGAAAGTCTGCTAGCAGATGAGGGGGCACCAGCCCCCACCTGTTAAACAGACAATGTCTGGACGTAGGATCAGAACCAGGCTAGCCCAGGTAAATTTGCATCACGCAAAAGCAGCATCAGCTATAATAACTCAAAAATTTTCAGCTGATGACCTGGGACTAGTCCTGATCCAAGAACCCTGGATTCACGGGGGCCAAATTAGAGGCCTAACATGTAAGAACTCTAAATTAATTTGGGATACGAGAATTGACTCGCCCCGAGCATGCATAAAAATAAGAAATAACATAAAATTTATATGTCTTTCAGAATTTATGACGCGGGACCTGGTGCCTATCCAAGCCCAATTTGACAACGAAGGCATCATCAGCACGATGGTGGTAGCAGCAGCTTACTTCGCTGGTGATGAAGAAAACATTCCACCAATCGAAGTACAGGAGTTAGCGGACTACTGCAGCAACAAAGGACTACCGTTGTTGGTTGGTTGTGATGCAAACGCCCACCATACAACATGGGGTAGTACCGATACTAATCAAAGGGGTGAGTACCTTTCAGATTTTATTATCGAAAAAAATCTAGATATTTATAACGTAGGGAACACACCTACCTTTATAACTAGAGTAAGAAAAGAAGTCTTAGACTTAACGTTTGGTAGCCCAAATGTAGGAAATCTGATTAGGGATTGGAGGGTTTCAAACGAACCATCTATGTCTGACCATAGAATTATTGAGTTTACCTTAGACAACTTGCTCACAGAGAATACCTCTGGCAGGAACCCTAAGAAAACTAACTGGAACTTGTATAAAAGCGTTCTCAGAACAAACCTCGAACGAATAGGTCCAGTAGAAACAACAAATAGTAACCTTGAGTTAGAACACTTAGTAAACGACTTGAGCGGGGCAATAATTGAGGCCTATGAACTCAGTTGTCCCCTTAAGCAAGTTAAAAGACAGAAGGATGCTCCGTGGTGGAACAAAAATCTGTCAAAACTAAGATCCAAGGTAAGAAAACTCTTTAATAAGGCAAAGAGTACTGGAGAGTGGAATAATTACTCTGCAGAATTGACCAACTATAACCAGGAAATCCGAAGGGCGAAAAGAAAGAGCTTTGAGAGGTTCTGCGAGGGGGTTTCTTCTACTCCGGTAGCTGCTAGACTTCACAAAGCTCTAACAAAAGAAACTACCATCACTTCGCTGGCACTTCGTTACCCGGACGGTAGTTACACGGAGAACGAGGAGCAAAGGGCTAACCTACTGCTAAACACTCATTTTCCGGGTAGTATACCTATGGTAGATAACATGACAGAGAGAATACCTCTCAGAACAAACCGGACAGACTGGCAAATAGCTTCGACTATTTGCACAGGAAATAGGATTGATTGGGCGATAAGTACTTTTCAACCGTTTAAATCACCGGGTGTAGATGGTATTTTTCCAGCCCTTTTACAAAAGGGAAGGGAGGAATTAATGCCGCACATTATAAAATTGCTTCGAAGTAGCATTGCACTTGGGTACACACCAAGTCTATGGAGAAGAGCCAAGGTAATTTTTATCCCCAAAGTGGGGAAAAAAGATACAACCCATCCAAAGTCATTCAGGCCAATTAGCTTGACATCCTTTTTACTGAAAACTTTGGAAAAGGTAATTGATAACTACATAAGAGTAGAAATCTTAACAAGCATGCCTCTAAACTGACATCAGCATGCTTACAGAGCGGGTAGATCTACAGAAACAGCTCTGTACGAACTCACAAACACAGTACAATTAGCTTTAAATGGCAAGGAAACTGCCATTTGTGCCTTCCTTGATATAGAAGGGGCCTTTGACAATACTTCGCATGAAGCTGTTGACAGGGCTCTTAGTAGAAAAGGGGTACCCATCACCATAACCAGATGGATAGGTAGAATGCTAAGTACGAGAACGGCGGAAGCAAACGCAGGACAAAACGTTCAGAAAGTCATCACAACAAGAGGGTGTCCTCAGGGAGGGGTACTATCACCCTTACTGTGGAGTCTGGTAGTAGATGAATTACTGGAAACTCTAACTTCTCAAGGTATACGATGTATTGGCTTCGCCGATGACATCGTAATAACAGCCTTGGGACTGTTAACTGTTAACAGAGAGGACTCACTGTAACTTGGAAATGGTGTTCTTCAGTGGGCTTGAATATCAACCCCACAAAGACGACAATAATACCATTTACCAAGAAAAGACTTCTACCACGAATGAAACCTATACGGTTGGCAGGAGAAGTAATCGACACCCAAAGAGAGGTCAAGTATTTAGGCATTACACTAGATAGTAAACTCCTTTGGAATAAACATGTCGATATAACTATCGGGAAAGCCACAAAAGCCTTGTTGATTTGCAAAAGACTTGCAGGAAAATCATGGGGTTGCAAACCAAACATCTTGCGATGGATGTACACCATGATGGTAAGACCCATCATTACCTATGGGGCGGTTGCATGGCACAAAAGAACCGAATTAATAACCACTAGGAAAAAACTAGAAAAGTTGCAAAGGCTAGCATGCATATGTATAACCGGTGCAATGAGAACATGCCCTACAGCAGCAATGGAAAACATATTAAATCTAACGCCACTACACGTGACAATAGAAAGTGCTGCCAAGGGAACCATCATGAGATTTGCCAAGGAGGGTACTGGGAGAGGGAAAATCATTAGTTACAGGGAACGGAATGCGATCCCCAATTCCACAGTTACAAACCTTCTTGACATTCCAAGGGATAGCATGATAAAAACCTACAACTTCGTAAAACACTTCCGTACGGAGTTAAGTTGCAAAAGAGACTGGATAAGTGAAACGGAAAACTACAGTCTCGAAGCAAACACCATCAAGTGGTATACTGATGGATCGAAAACATCTGAAGGGACTGGGGCAGGGATTTTTGGGCCTAGAACCAAAATTTCCATACCGATGGGACAGTCCACCAGCATATTCCAAGCAGAAGTAAATGCTATCGGAAAATGCGCAGAACGTAACATCGATAGAAAATACAAAAACCAAAACATTGCCATCATGTCAGATAGTCAAGCCGCACTAAAAGCTTCGAACTCATACACCATCACGTCAAAACTAGTATGGGAATGTGTAAATAAGCTAAATGAACTGGGCAAGGAAAACAAAGTCACACTTCTTTGGGTACCGGGTCACGTCGGTGTCCAGGGCAATGAAGAAGCTGACTCCCTGGCTAAAATAGGAGCAACGGGACCCCTAAAGGGACCAGAGCCTTATTGTGGTATAGGGGAAAATACAATCAATAATGAAATCAAATTATTAGAGGAGGCAACAAGATCAAAAATTTGGAATGAACTCCCTAAACTGAGACAGGCAAAACTCTTACTCGGGAACTACAACCGAGAGCGTTTCCAATCCTGTATTAGCCTAAGCAGGAACAGTCTCAGGATAATAACGGGCCTCCTCACAGGCCACTGTAAACTGAGAAGACATCTCAGCATCCTTGGCCTAGTGAGCAGTGCTTCTTGCAGATTCTGCAACGCTCATGAGGAGACACCGGACCACATAATAGGTAAATGCGATGCACTAGCGCATCAAAGACAAAAATATCTGGGCAGGCACCATATAGAAGAGAGCAAAATACATTCTCTGAAAATACCCCAAATTCTTAAATTCCTAAAAGGTACGAATCTGGAGGTTGAACTGTAAATGAGAAACCTCATCCGGTTCAAAAAGGGGGGCACAATAGATCTTAAGGTCGCAGTGCAAATATACCCACATAATTCATTCATTCAATCTCCAACTGCAAGAAAACAATCAAACGACTTGGCAAAAGGAGTTGGGAAGAACTGACCGACACCGAACGCCTACGACTTCAGAACGCACGTACTTTTCTGGAGAATGATCCTAAGAAGACAGGAGGGGCACTTGCCCCACCGTCCAAAGAGGTGACCTCTTCAGAGAGTACAAGCGTGAGCACTCTGATGGGACCGCCCAATTCACCGACTGTTGCCAAAACCCAGTCAAAGGTAGGACGGATCTCATTAGATACGGACATGACTAGAACGCCTACGTTGACGCCAACCATGCAGACAGCGGGATCACTTCCCCCAACCGGGAAAATGGAACTGTTGGAGGCAGGGATGGGAGGGCAATGTGAGAGTTGCGCTGGGGGCACTAGCCCCGCAGGTAACTCCGGCGCGACTCTTCCATCTTCGTCGAGTAGAAGTAGAGTCATAGACCTGACAAGAAACACGACGACGAACACCGTTATTGAGACCAAGGCCTCACAGAGAGCTGAAAGTCTCAATGAACGTATACAGAGGAAGAGAAGACGCAACGCTGAGAGGATTGTCCGACGTCTTTCTAGCAAGAAACCCGAAACCTTAACGGCCAGGAAAACGCTAGCATTGGACAATGCTACTCAAAGACTGAAGACTTTGACGACCACTGACAAAACGAACAACCTGACTAACAAAAGAACAAAGACCTTGAGGACGGTAAGGGAGACGGTTGGCACTTTGCCCCACCCCGGACCAAGCTCAACGGCGTTCAAGAGAACTAGGCAAGACGACAAGTCTTCGCCTACGAACCCCTCACCTAAGACAAAAAGACCGAAAACCTTGATGACGGAAGGGACTATTGAGAAGCGGCAATTTGCTATTGCAGATTTTAGCACACCTTCTCGGAAACTTTCAAATGATCAATGGCAATTGATGGAAGTCAGAATCCTGGACGAGGTGAACGATGCTATCGTTAAGAACGGGCAACCGCCCCTCTTCGGTAGCTTAAGAACCGTCCACGGATTCAAGCTGCTGACATGCGAGGACAGCAACACTCTCGTTTGGCTGCAGGACTTCGTCAAAAGAACGGTAGCTCCCTGACCTAACGCTGACCTTCGCCTTATAGGTATTAAGGAAATTAATGGCCTCAATAAACCTAAGGCGAAGATGATGCTACGGGGTCCGACCATACCGAGAGATCGGATTGAGAGATACCTGCAATCTCTAAACACCGAGCAACTCAGTGCGAACTGGAAGGTGCTTGAGATAGGGGAGCAGACGAAGGACGGTACAGAAGTGGTTGTGCAGCTTAGTCACAAGTCTATACCACTTCTGAAGAAAATTGGCTTCAAGGTGCGCATCGGGATAAACCGGTGCAAACTGAGACTAATGGCCAATCAGAACAATCAAGTAAGTAAGAAACGGGAGGTTTTTAATGTACATGAAAATGAAATTAATAAAAATTAATCTTCAATGCAGTAAAGCCGCCAGCGCCAACCTCGTCTACCTCATGGAGAGTAGACAAATAGATATCGCCCTTATTCAAGAACCCTGGATTAAACCAGGTGGCATAATTAAGGGTTTACACTCAAAGGGACTTACATTGTTCAAAACTGCACAAGCGGTAGCAAACAGTAATTTTAGAACTTGCATTGTAGCTAGGAAACATTTTAATTTCTTTCTTTTATCTACATACATATAGCAATACAGATCAGACTGCCGTGAAGCTAGAGCGGATCGGGCTCCCACCACTCATCCTGACATCCTGCTATATGCCTTACGACGGGACAAAGGGGCCACCTGCAGATCTCACAGGCCAGCTCGTGGAGCGAGCTGCAAACGAAAGATGGGACTTGGTCCTAGGATGTGATGCTAACTCACATCATGCTCAATGGGGAAGTACCGACACTAACGGTAGAGGTGAGTCTCTTTTTGAATTCATAATAGAACATAATTTACTAGTCGCAAATAGGGGCACCGAGCCCACATTTGTTACTAAAAATAGGGAAGAAGTGATCGATATAACTGTTACCTACTATAATCTTGAAACGTTGTTCAAACTCCCTCTGTAAGCCATTACTTTACATTTTTCAATTTTCCTTGTCAGCAGCTGAATTTTTAAATGAATGGAAGTCTTCGTTCTTAATCCCCATTTTTAAATCGGGTTCAAAAAATAATATTGAAAACTATAGGGGCATCTGCAAGCTATCTGCAATTCCTAAGCTTCTTGAAAGTTTGGTAAAAACCAAACTTGATTTTCTTGTAAAAGAACATTTAAGTGAATCTCAACATGGGTTCATTTCGGGAAGATCAACTATTACTAACCGGGCTTGTTTCTCGTCATTTGTTGTGAACGCTATCGAAAATAGAAGTCAAGTGGACGCTATATATACTAACTTTAGCAAAGCTTTTGATTCGGTCAACCATGATATTTTGCTTCATAAACTCGATTCATTTGGAATCCATTCAAACTTACTTAAATGGATTTCTTCATTTCTAAAAGGAAGAGTCCAAAAAGTAAAAATTCAAGGATGTACATCAAGACCAATCAAATGCACTTCTGGTGTTCTTCAGGGTAGTCATCTGGGGCCACTGCTTTTTATCATTTTCATAGATGACATCGTTAAACATATCAGATATAGCAATTGTCTTATATATGCCGATGATTTGAAATTATTTTTAAAAATAACCTCCATTGATGATTGCGTTAAGCTTCAAAAGGATTTAGACAATTTGTCTAAATGGTGTAATTTTAATTGCTTAAATCTTAATATAAAAAAATGTTTTATTATTTCTCTTTCTAGAAAACCTCTTCCTCATGAGTTTATGTATTCTCTTGAATGCAATACCCTTCAGAGAACTTCAAAAGTGAAAGATTTAGGTGTTCATTTCGACTCAAAGTTTTCGTTTTCTTTACATGTTGATACTGTTGTTGCTAAATCTAACGCAATGTTAGGATTCATTAAAAGAAATTCTAGTGATTTTTCTGACCCTTATACTCTGGTTTCACTGTATACTTCCTTGGTAAGACCAAATCTTGAATATGCGGATATCATCTGGAACCCTTACCAACAGTCTTTCTGCGATAGAATTCAAAGAGTTCAGAATCGTTTTACGAAATACGTATTCTATAAATTGAATTGGAATTTTACCCCTTCTTCTCGAGCCAGGCAAAGCTTTTTGGGTCTGCAACCTCTAAAGTCCAGAAGAATTATTCAGGATATTGTTTTTGTGCGTGACATTCCTTGCTACCACATAAAGTGCCCCTTGTTACTATCTATTGTACAAGTTTATGCCCCAATACGACCATTAAGGGAAAGACACCTTCTTTTTGAGCCAAGGCATAGAACAAATTATGGTCAGAATGAACCACTTTCAAGGTCAATCAGAGAGTTCAATAATGTTTATGAGCACATTGATTTAATTTTTTCTCGAGAAAATTTTAAAAACATATTGTACTACTTATTTCTAAGAATTTGATATTTGTATAGTTGTGTAACTAATTTATTTAACTATTGTTATTATTATTATTATTTATATTGTAGCATTTTGTATATATTTTTTTTAATATTATTACATATTTAAATAATATTTTATAATGTAATCTGTTAAGCTTTTTAGCTCGTAGATGAAATAAGAAATAAAGTTAGTTAATAATACAGATACAGTTTCTATCGACCAATGGAATGTCCTCAAAGAAGAATCATTCTCAGACCATAAACTTATAGGTTTCTTGATAAACGATACAGTGGAAACTCCGAAACCTTATAAGAATCTCAGGAATACTAACTGGGATCTCTTTAATAAGGAATTAGAGAAGAGAAGCAGAAATCTCAGTAACACTGTGATTCAAGAACGCAAACATATTGGAAGGGGTTGGCCGTGGCGCGATGGTATGCGTGGTCGCCTGTCAACCTCACAGGTCACAGGTGCGATCCCTGCCGTAGTTCTATGTCATGTTTTTATTCCATTATCATTGATCATTGTTGGGCCGCTGGTTTACTCGTTACATGTTGTTCAGGCATAACACTAACAACATGTGATTGAGTAAATACAAGTATGCCCAACAAATATGACAATGAAAAAAATAATGTGAATTATAAAGGGACATTGATATAAGACACGGCATTTTCTCCGCTTAAGCCCAGCCGCCAACCCTGGAGATAATATCTGAGACAACCACCACCTTCAGTCTCAGTACCTCGCGCCACATAACTTTCCGTACACCCTTCCCATCCCTATCCTTCACGCCCGCGCTGTGTTGAAAAGACATATAAAGGGTACACCATCCCCTTGAGCGCGCGCAAATTATAAAAAAAAAAAAAAAAAAAAAAGCATCTGACGAACTCAGGGTGATTCTAAATAACGCCTTTGAGAAAAGTTGTCCACTGAAACACATAGGGAAGGGAAAAAAGAAACCACCATGGTGGACCTTAAAACTCAGCAATTTGAGAAAAGAAACGAGAAAACTTTTCAATGCTGCTAAGAGTACTAGAAACGAAAATGACTGGGATATATATAAAAACAGTCAGCTAAAATTTAAAGCAGAAACTCAGCGAGCGAAACGAAGCTCATGGAGAACTTTTTGCAGTGAAATCGAGAGTACCAACCAATCGGCCAGGCTAAGGAAAATTCTTTCTAAAGACTCAATCCCTCTGGGATCTCTTAAGATGTCCACTGGGAGCTGGACCGAATCCTGCAATGAGACTCTTGAACACTTGATAACTACTTTCCAGGTTGCGGGTCAAAAGACAGCAATCTGGAAACAGAATCCTACACGGAACACGCTGTACGCTGTGAATGGGCATTCCATTCCTTTTCTCCACATAAATCCCCTGGCTTCGACGGCATCTTTCCAATGATGCTACAGAAAAGCAAAACCCTTATAATACCGCTCCTGAAAAATATATTTATTAATAGTATAAAATGGGGATATGGTAACTTATCATGGCGCGAAGTCAAGGTGGTTTTTATTCCAAAAGCTGGCAAACCCAGCCGCACAGAAGCAAAAGACTTCAGACCAATCAGCCTGACATCGTTTATTCTTAAAACGTTTGAAAGACTGATAGACCTACATATTCGAGGCAATCTGAAACTGGTTGAAATATCCCCAGCTCAGCACGCCTACACTTAGGGGAAGAGTGTAGAAACCGCTCTTCATAGCGTTGTTAGCACGTTGGAAAAAACTCTAAGCGACAAAGAATATACCCTTGCTGCGTTTCTCGATATTGAATTCCTTCAATAACGTAAATAATGAAGCAGTAAAAACAGCCCTGGTAGACAATAAGGTCCATAATTCTATAATAGATTGGGTTATGAGCATGTTAAGAAACAGACAAATTAACTCGGAACTAGCAGGTATAAAGATGAGAGTAATCACATCTAGAGGTACCCCACAAGGAGGAGTCCTGTCACCACTTCTTTGGGTGCTATTTATGAACACAATCCTACTCGATCTGAAACACTGTGGAGCAAAGGTTGTAGACTACGCCGACGACCTTGCGTTATTGGCGACAGGAAAATTCTTTTCCACTATCAGGGAACAGATTGAATATGCCCTTTCTAAGGTTAATAGATGGACTAAGAAATGTGGATTGATGGTAAACCCGTCAAAAACAGAACTAGTCCTTTTCACAAATAAAATGAAAATACCAAGCTTCAGAATTCCTTCAATCGAAGACACACCTCTGAAAATTTCAGATAAAGCGAAGTATCTTGGTGTGATTCTAGATAGGAAACTAAACTAAAGTCTTAATACTAAGGAACGAGCCAAAAAAGGAATGATTGCATTCTATTCTTGTAACAGAATCTTTGGGAAATCGTGGGAACCGAGTCCAAAATTATCAGGTGGATGTATTTGGCAATAATTAGACCAATACTAAGTTATGGTAATCTGGTGGAATGCAATTGAAAAAAGCACTAACCTCAAAACTCTGACAAAAGTACAGAGACTTGCGTGCATTGGGATTACAGGGACCATGAAATCCACTCCAACTGCAGGGTTGGAAGCGATACTCAACCTGAAACCCCTACACCTCTTCGTACAGGAATCCGCAGCTATAGCGCCTTACGGCTAAGACTATTTCCTGGAAAAACAGCACAAAAGGACATGCTCAGATTCTTCACAAATATTCGAGTGATAGTATCATCACTGACTATAAAACACCCGAATTTGACTTTCATAAACCATTCCAAACTGCTTTTCCAGGCAGAGAAGAATGGTTGAACAATGAACCCTACACCGGTGAATCTGCAATAGCAATATATACAGATGGCTCCAAAATGGACACTGGTGTTGGTGCAGGCTTTTTCTCAGAACCTCTTGAGCTAAACAACTCACTTAGGCTCCCAAATTATAGTAGTGTCTTCCAAGCGGAGGTCATGGCAGTGACAACAGCTGCTAGACAGGTATCAATGATGGCGATACCACGGGCTGATATCACCTTTTACATTAATAGTCAAGCGGCAATAAAAGCGATTTCTGCCAATGTTATTAAGTCGAAGCTTGTGTCTTGCTGCCGCGAAGAGCGCAGGGTTCTTGGCACGCAGCATAAATATTAGACTCTGCTGGGTCCCGGGGCACAGCGAGATACCGGGTAATGAAAAAGCCGATGAGTTGGCAAGGCAGGGATCAGCGCTTCACGCCAGTCAAGCAGAGCTAGTCAACATCCCACCCTGCAACATTAAAAAGAAAATTTCAGATTTAATTCTAGAGAAATCCAATGAAAGGTGGAGTCTACTTGACACCTGTGATACTACTAGGAAAATATGGCCCTGCTTTAATAAGCAGAAGACAGACAAAATTTTGCAATTCAGTAAGAAATCCCTATGCTCTCTTACGAGCATAATCACCGGACATAATTTACTGAAATATCATAAATTCAAAATGAAACTCAGTACAGATGACTTATGCAGGGATGTGGTGACGAGGAGGTGCACGAAGATACATTGCATTTTCTCTGTCACTGCCCCGCGGTCTGTCACCAAAGAAGGAAATTTCTTGGTAGATACTTCTTCGATAATCTCGAAGATCTATCCAATACATCAGAAATCCGCATATTGAACTTCATCAATGCCTCTAAATGGCTTGATTGACCATAGAGCACATAGGTTTTTATCAGGAAAGGAGTGATTGCACTCAAGGGTAACACAATGGATCTACATTGATCTAAGTGTGACGATAGCTTCATCAATTGTCAGCCCAATAACCTAACCTAACCTAGATCGTTTTATTTTCACCGGGTAACCCATCCAGGTGATAATAAAACGCGGCTAATATGTTTGATTCTGGATCAAACCTGCGGCTGTATTTCGTTTGCAATAATCGAAAACCTTAAATAACAATTTTTTTTAAATTGAAAACTGAATTGTGAGAATGCATCTCAATAAAACAATTTATAGAAAAAAGTATTCATCTCTTACTTGTTTTATTAGTATACTACATATATAGGTATAGATAATTTTATAAACTAAACTTCCAAAGTTGAATTGAAATGAATGGACATCATGTCCAATGCAGGATAGACAACTTTCTGTTGAGGATAAACTCAATTGTATAGATTTTGCTTTTGCACTAATAGATACGAGTATCTAGAAAATTTAATTTCTCATGACTTTAAAAACACATTTCTCGTCCCTCCCTGCTTCGTGAAAAGCAAAGCTTACCCCATTTATTCACTCGTTTTCACTTTCTTTTACCCCCATACAACCCCCATATGAGCACTGAGCAGTCTGGTTAATTTTAATTCATAAAAATATGCCAAGCAAAGTGCACACCGAATAATAGTAAGTGTAAAAGAAGGAAAAAAATATCCATACGTGGGTAGGTGGAGTAGATTTTTTTTTTGTTTTTAACAGTAACAAAAAAGTAAGAATTGAAGATAAACAACTCCGAGTACGAGTGTAGCCAGCCACCCCCGCGGCCCCACTACCCCCCCCCCCGGGTTGTCTCTTTTCAACTTACCTGCATGTGTGGTCTTATATTGCAAACATTCTTGTTGGTGTATACCTAAATGTATCTATACGCATCATATAAACCACTTGTATGATGACGAGACGTCGGCGTTGAGACGGGTGCGATGCGGTGGTGGTGGTAAAGCAATAAGGATTTTATTTTGAAGCTGGGGGAATAATTGTGGATATACGAAGACAAAAAGTTGGGGTACTTTTGTAAGTATAAATTGCAACTTACCTATTTATATTCGTATGTTTTTTTTTCATAAGACAAAAAGAAATAAACTAGAATCCGTTACCTCAGTTGTATTCTTATTGTCCGATAAAGCAATATGGATATGTACATCCATTGGATAATTTAAGTATGTATAGATATGTAGGTACCTATCATGTATGTTTCTGAAAAAAAAAAATATCCATAATAGGTATGGATGGACATTGTAAGAAAATTGAATTGCTCTGCAAAACAACTACTGGACTCAATAAAAGAAATAAAAGATACCTTACAACAGTACCTAGTTGAAAAGTAAAAAAATATATTTGTATATAGATATATATGTATATGTATGCATGTATGTATATAACAAAACTAGTCTCGTGCGGAAATCGAAACTGTCACTCAGAACGCCATGCACTCTTACCACTACAAACTCATACCTATACAGTTTCCTTTTCTATTTTATTAACAATTTTCCTGCCATCTTAAATTAATTTCGCATAGAAAATATTTGTATTGTTCTAATTATTTATTCATTCAATTAGTATAAAATAATTAAAGAATTTCAATACCTAACTTGAAAAAAATAAGGCTCTATTTGCACATTTACAACTTATTACAATGATTCATTTTGAAAGGCGTCATAAAGACTATAAATGTATTTATATTTACATATATATAAATATATCAGAAAAAGGGTTAAGTAGGGATATCGGCTCGTTTTCTCCAACCAAGGTTTTCTAATTAAAACAAATATACATTTTCATTTCATTCAGATATGGACTTTATATGAGGATTATAGCAAGGAATAACTTTTTAACTTGGAAATCGGAAGGAAAATTGTTAGTTAGGTATGTCTGTTTATAGTTATATTTAAATACTTTTACTCGCTGTACCTACTTCATTTTTTTTTCTATTTATTTTGGATTTATGTCTCTTTTAACTAATTTTTTTTTTATAAATGAAAAAATATTTTTCCAACTCAAGTTACTTTTGTCCATTTTTAATTAAATTATCCATAGATAAGTATAGATGCTCAAGCCGTCCAAAAAAAATACTGATTCCTGTCGTGGGCTAATAGCTTTCTTCATCTCTATCATCTTTAATTATTTCTATAATATGTAGGTATTATAATATTATTATTCTATAATATTATTTAATTACATATTTCTATATAAGGAAAAAAACAACTAAAAACTAAAGAATAAAGATTGTATATCCACCTACCGGAAGAAAAAATAACGAAAAAAATAAACAATTCTAAAAGTAGGTACATACCTATATATATTTTTATATATATATAAACGAGTATATGGGATGGTGTGCTGGTTTGTTAGTGTTTGTACAAGAAGAATTAAAGAAGGACGATGACGCCGCCGCCGCGCCGGTAAGGAGGACATGACACGACACTACTACGATAAAACGATGGAGATGGAGCATCGGAACAATGTGCGAAACTTAAAAAATAATTATGTATATACCTAATACACAAAGAAGGAAAGGAGTAGGTATCAAAAAAAAAAATCGCCCACGGTTGGCTATATTTCTGTTAGAATCCTTACGGTTGGCTAACAGGACTACAACGTCACCGGTGGTGGTTGATTGGCTAAAACGCTGGCAAAGCAGATAACTATGGAGGACTCTTTCTCTTGAAAATGACTTGGACTAGCCCGTGGGCTCCTGCCTCTTCCTATAGCTGATTGTAATGGTGTGTATGTACTATATTACGCAAAAGGAAACGTCTTCGTTGGCAAGAATTGGAAAAAAAAATATTGGTTATTTTTGTGTGCGGATGTGCTGGTGGTAGGTTTGGAATGGTATCAAGAAAGAGGAAATAAATCTGCAATTATTTCCTTTTTTTTGCATTTGAATGAGTATCATCGCAAGACTTAATATTATTCAAGAATTTCATCTGTTTCTGATTGAGAAATGTGTTCCGGTATGGTGTATATATATATCGGCCATTGTTGGAGAAGATGCTGATGGCAAGGGTTTTTTTCATGATCTTGAATGGATAGCAGTGGCGTGGCGCCTATATTACACGAATCCTTCCGTCTTCCCTTATAAAATTTTCCACTAAGCACAAAATCGCTGAAATTTAAATAGGTAGGTAGGTATGTGCTAAATTATTTAATATACCTATTATAACTGTTAGGTATACACACATATCAAAGTAGAGCATTATTTTCCTACTGGTATGGAACTCAACTTATGGAAGGTGTACCAGTACCTATAGTCAGTCATACCCATACGCAACGCTTTTTTCAGAAAATCGAAAGATAGGTGGGTTGACTGGCGATTCTACTTTATGTTTTGACTTTTACGGGTCGCCAAGGACCTCCTTCATTACGAAAGGTTCTTTTCACATCTCCTTTGTTTTTCCGGATTGTGGGCATCCCCGAGAGGCCAATTCCACGGATGTGAAGAAGTAATTACCAGTAAGGTTGTGGACAGTGTTAATACATATGTATTATGTATATGATAGATTCACGAAATCACAATATCATCATTGATTTTGAAGCCAACACACATTTTTTGATGATTGTTCTAGTAAAATTTCAATGTTCACTGTTTTGAAAAATGTTTGCAAATCATTTATGCCTACGTTAGTTCGACAAATTATAGCTGAATAATAGCGGCGTTTTATTATCATAAATAAACTATACAGGTTTTTTTATCCGGTTCTAGGTTATTTTTTAACATGTAATACAACAACAATTTGGGATCTTGCCTTTTATCTAGGTTATCTTCTATAACCCAGAAAATAGTTTTAACTCCGACGGCTAGGTGGCCACTTTCATCGTAAATGTTGGTAGGTACTAGTTTGAAAAAAACAAGAAAAATTGAGATGTCAACAAAGAAAAGTGAGATGTCAACAAAAAAAAATTAAATCAACGATTTCAGTCAGCCACAGCACAGACAAACACCAAAATTTACACCATAAACGAATATTCCCATGCCAACAACGCAAAGTAAAAATTTTTCATAACCTAGATCGTTTTATTATCACCGGGTAACCCATCCAGGTTATCGGTGATAATAAAACGCGGCTAATATATCTAACATAGATAGCATACAAATTTCAAAGAAAGCATTGTGGGGTCCAAATGGATATAGTGTCCGTTTGTACCTACTTGTACTCTTGTACAGACTTTTTACATAATGGTAGGTAAATCTTTTTGAATCAAAATGGAAAACATATTTAAACTAAGTGGTATCTACTTCAAAACAATAAGGATATCTTTTTAAATCAATATTTTTTTTATTTCTTCGATATACCTATGTGTGCAATAAAATAATATGGCTGCGTATTCTGCTGCTGAAGTAGGTATACTAAGTAATACGATTTACTTCTTTAAATAAAAATATACGCTACAACAAATATTCATAAAACATGTGTCCAGACTATGCCAATCATTATTGTTCATTTTTATTATTACCAATCTACATAGACTCAGTTAGAACGTACTTTATTTTCTGTAATCAGCAAGCTATGATTTTTTCATTTGACAACAGTTATTTAATGGATCTATAAGAAATATTGATTATTAATTGAATTGCGTTGACTAACACATCTATATTATGAATAATTCATTTGACACACTTTATTGATCTCTATACCAAAGGCAACCGTATAGGTTAGCGATGGGAGGTCATTTGCCCTCTTCCGGCTCTGGTAAAAACGAGCTTGTGCCAGCCGAAGGCACCGGACGCACCACTGAATTAATGGCTATTGTTTTATGAGAAACGACTACTCTCCTCTACAAGGAGCTACGTCAAGTGGTCAATTAACCACTGACCAGTAAGTCGAGACCGAGAGACGAACCTCTATTGCAAATTCATCTTTAGTGAGCTTGTTTAAGTTAAGAAAGTCTTCAGACGAGGTTCTCCTCTCCATCCTCCGAACAACGAGGAATACGACCGTTGGAATGACGACAGGGATAGCTAATAATTCCTTAGGCCTGGATCTATCAACACCACAGCATTCGGTAACCTTGGACAAAAAAAAAAATCGAATACAAAATTTACAATTTTGGCTCAGCTGGCATCGTGTTCAATTTTTTTTCATATCAGTATTGTGCGTATACATATAAATATACACAGGTCTCACTGCTTTTAAAAAAAGCATGCCCATAGACGTTGAAGTGACAATTTTGAACAGAGTATAGTATAGTACGCTGCTGCTAATGAGAATTACGAAATAAAATTTGTAAATGGTTCCCACTAGCTATGGTGTGTTCTACATATTTACATACATTTTCAGAACAGGCCTTATGGAAGAGCTTTTTCAAACACACTGATGCCTTATTGTACATATGTATGTATATGCCCGGCACTCAAATAAAAAAATTGCCACTGAAATAAAAAAAAAAAAAAACAAGAGAACAGAAACACCGAGTCACATAGAATGTTGCTGAAAAATTCTAGGTTATGACACGAGTACGATAACTTGGGCGCCGAAAATTAATAACGGTTTTTTTAGAAGGGTTTAAAACGAACATTTTTTTATTAATTAATTAATTAGTTCGTGAATTTACAGTAACATATGCATCAACTTAATAAAATACTAAACACCTACCACACATTTCTTGGCGAATTTCAATTTTGAATGAAATTTAATACATAAATATTTTCGTTTATTCATCTCAAAATCAAATACTTCAACAAAACTGGTTATGCCCTAAATCAGAAACAAAAACAAAACTTCCGACAAGGGCATGTGGAATCATCCGTTGCGATATTAGGAATTCTATATCGTAAAGTAAGCACAACATGTGAGTGCAACGTACCCATATTCAGACAAATATGCCTTTCGCCTCTGCATGACACAGCGTTGATTTTGTTTTCAAAGTTATATTCTTATCTGCAGCTGGCGATACAAAAGGTCTTGTAAAATCTAACAGTGTCCAGTACTACAAGTTACTGACCAGTAATGACACCAACCGCCGCCGCCGTCATTATATTTTGTATCACTACATACGAGCACAATAGTAGTAAGGGTTGGTTATTTTGGCTTTAGCCTATAGGTACAAGCGAATAGTTAATTGATGCAAATAGGCATTTTATCAAGTTTATTATTTGAAAAAAAAAAAAAAAACTAACCCAAGACCCAGGTAAAAAGCGTGTTTGATATTCGTACCTATTATTTTCGGCGGATGGTAAATACTTGTTTCCCTCGAAAAGTAATCAAATAAAAAATTAAAATACCTACCTAAAATGTTAAAGATTAATGGTCTTGCGAGGTAAAGTTGAAATAATGGGGAAAAAACATTCATAACTTGAAAACTTACTATGTTTTAACATTTGATACTTAAATGACTAATATTTTGCGAGACAAGCTTGATGTAGATAAACAAAAATATTTTAAGTTATAGAAAGAGTTTGCATGTATTTACGCAGGTGCGCACTTTCTTTCGAGTTGGACAAAACTGATAGATAATTGCAACCGTTTGTATACATAGTTTATCTATAGCTTTGTATATGAAAACTATAAGTAGTACTATCATGGCGAGTTTTTTTTAATGTTGCCCAGACCCTTCTGGTGGCGCTACAAAATTTGAGGTGTAAAATTTGATTTTGGGAACCTTTATGCGTCGGAAATTGGTGGTAGGGGCAAGAGAGACTATTTTTTGGATTGTTGCATCCAAAAAATATCAATAAATATCAATTAAAACCTCCATAAGCTCTCCGCAAAAAAAAGAGCAAGGGTTGCCGGCACATTTTAGATGTCGCCCCATTCGACTTCCACCATGATAGTATGTATACGAATAAAAGCTAATTTAAAAAAATGGAAGGGAGTTAACACCATACTTAGCGTTATTTAAAAAAAAAAACGGACTTTGGAGTTGGGCAAAGCTGTTAATTGAAATGCTTTCTACATCGCTTGTCTACCTTTGTACAGCTTTTAAAAAACCTTTTTTAACCAGTTTAATAAAAAAAAAACTCAAAAAACAAAAACAAAACAAGTTGGAACATCTATCAACAAACAAAAATATTTTACATGGCACATGAATAAACGATTTTCTATCAAATTGTATTTTCCGAATTTTAAAGTGCTGTTTTGAATAATTAAATAAAAATAAAAAATAAATTTGTATAATTAACTCTATGGACAGTTAGGTTAGAAAATGTACAACGATTGCACATTTTTCCAAAATTTAAAAATGCCAAAACAAGGTAGTAACAATATTTTATTCTACAATATTCAATTTGAACCAGACCTTGTGCTTAAGAAATAAGTTCAAGTACAAGTACCAGTATTATACATTAAAATTTTAACTACCAGTAGGTATAATTCCTTTGTACCTACTTTATTTAAAAATTCCGAGTACCAGTTCAATAACTTGTAATTAAGAAATTTAAAAAAATGCACTTGTTACCTACTTACATATTTAAGTGCTCTTGGAAAGTAGGTACTTAAGTTTTTATTTTTAATTCCTAAATAACTATTTTTCAGTTCAATAATTAGTTAAAATATTGATTTTAAGTATTTACTTCTTTACTTAACTCCTTTAAATTATTTATAAAAAAAAAATTGGAAAGCACTTAAAAGAAATTATAAATACTTACGGAATTATAAGTAATAGATAAAAAAATAAGACCCCCGGTAGGTAGCTGAAGTAAAACTTCGGTTCGCGTACCAAACATTGTTCGCAAGATGTTTCTCTTATTTCAATCGCCATGTGTTTCAACCGTACACACAGCCCCCCTACAACAGAATGAAAGGAACTATTTTTTTTTGTTTACAATTTCGTTGTGTCATTTTTGCATGCGATTTTCTAGTAGGAAGGGTAAGTGTAACAGTACCACTACTACTAACGCTTTTTCTCAATTTGACGATAAGTTTTTTTTTTAAATCTAATATATAAAATTCTCATGTCGCGGTGTTTGTGGTTAAACTCCTCCGAAACGGCTTTACCGATTCTCATGAAATTTTGTGTGCATATTGGGTAGGTCTGAGAATCGGACAACATCTATTTTTTATCCCCCTAAATGTTAAGGGTAATCCACCACTAGATAAATCAGTTATCCCCACTAGATGTCTACCTGGGTCACCTCTCATCATCGTAGCAGTGACGTATACGTATTATTTTAATTTTTCTGTGCAAAATAAATAGTTTTAAATCAAAACGAAATCGTGTACGAGTTTGTTTCATTATTGTGAAAGGTAAGCCAAATAATAACTAACTGACCCAGCGAACGTTGTTTTGTCATGTATATTATTTGTAGGAAACATTTTTTTAGTTAAATAAAAAACTAAAACTATCAGCAACGCAGACATCGACATTGACAATCGTTGGGTGGTACCATATTCACCTCTTCTCAGCAAAACATTCAATGCTCATATTAATGTTGAGTCATGCAGTTCGGTGAAGAGTATCAAATATATTTGCAAATATTTTAATAAAGGAAGTGATATGGCTGTACATATTTAGAATTAAAAATACTAATGTCAATGCTCCTCCGTTGAATAAAAAAGATGAAATTACGAATTACCAAATTGGCCGATATATCAGTTCCAATGAAGCTGTCTGGCTTATTTTTGGTTTCCAAATTCATGAAAGAGATCCAGCAGTTACCCATTTAGCTGTCCATCTTGAAAACGGCCAGCGCATATATTTCACGGACGATACAGCTCTGCTCTATTCTGAAGTTCCGCGATATTTTACATGGGCTCAATCGAAAAAATGGATGCCCCGCAAGAAAGGGACACCACACCAGTTGATGCGTGTCCCGGTTTATTTAAATCAAATAATTTGGGACGTGTATATACAGTGAATCCAAGGCAGACTGAGTGTTTTTATCTGCGACTGCTGTTGGTTAATGTCACCGGACCATTGTCATTTCAAAAAAAAAAAAAAAGGTAGATGGGCAAAAGTATCCAACGTATAAAGATGCATGCCTTGCACTAGGCTTGCTAGAAGATGATAATCAATGGGACAGTATGCTTGCTGAAGCAGCAAGCTGCACAGGAACACAAATTCGTCTACTATTTGCTATAGTATTGACTGCATGTCAATGAATCATTGATTGCTATCGAGGATCTTTGCATTGCTATTGCGAATTTACCAATCAGTCATTTCGGTATGAGTTCACTTATAGTAGATAATTAATTTTTTTCATTGAACTAAAAAAATGTTTCCTACAAATAATATACATGGCAAAACCGTCCGCTTTGTTTGTGTTAAAGTCATAACGTTAGACCAAAAAAAAAACAAAAAATGTGGTTTACCAAGGAGCACTTCAATGAAACGGATAATTTGCGGACACGTATAACTCGTTTTCATCTTTTAATCCCCAAACATGTTACAAAAAAACGAAGCCATCTGGTGGCGAAACGGAGTTCGCCGGGTTTGCTAGTATTTTATAAAATCTTCATTAAATGAAAAATATTCGAATGTACACAATTGGTTTCATGCAATTGACTAAAATTACACTTTATAATTTAACTCGCTTAAAAAGCCATATGTAAAAGTTATTTTTGCAGAAGCTGTTCTACACGTCGATCAAAAACGAGTTTAGATTTAAGGATGTTTTTTTTAATTCAATTACAATTTTATATAGGTACATAAATTATTTGACATTTATAAACTTATGTATTTAAGGAGTTGACATAAGGGCAACACAATATTTATTTATAAGAATAATAATAAATATAACATCTCCCCTTTTGAAAGGGTTTCAAAATTTATAAGATTGAACAGAAAATGTTTGGCTTTTTTATATCTCTACCACAGCGCGTTACATAATCCGATCGATTTGTTAAAGTCGCATTGTTTGGATTTGTGGCTTCCAATGTTTTATTTGTTTTTTATAAATTCTTAAATTTTTTATTTGAAACCTTATCTGACCGATCTTGAGCTATGGGATGAGAAAATTCGCTCATAAATTAAAGGAGGATGGAAAGACCTTCTTAAGTGTTCAGTATTTCTTCTGATTTTTTTTTTCACTTTTCATTTTCTATTATGTATGAACGCGGAGAGAAATGTTTGTCTACTATCGTTGCAAGTTACCAAAATTTTCCATACTTACATACTACTTTTTCACCTTTACTTAAGTTTAACACATTTCTTTTCCATCCCAAATCATGAGCTTGAGGGTATTTTTGGTATATGTTTGGAATTATGTACCTTATGCTGTAATACTTCAACACTTATAGACAGGGGCGGATTAGGACATGTAGAGGCTGATGAAAACTGATGAAAAAATGATTGACAATTTTCGGGTTTTTCTAGAAAAATAACAATTTGATTATAAATTTCAATAATGAAAACTGTCATTGTAACACCACCACCAAATTAAAATATCTCGGAATAAATATCCAATCTATTAAAACAAAAAAACATGACTTACATATGTAATAGTCCAATTAGTTCATTTTATTTAATACCTACATCATTTTGTTATTACATACATAAATAAAAAAAACAAAAGTTATTTCTTTCTTTCGAGAAAACACAATTGAACAAAAATAGATAGGTACTAATAGTAAATAAATTTCTGAACATTAAACTTTTCTTAATTTTTTTTTTGATGTACCTAGATGTTGTTATTATATCTTTATCGTCGATTTTTTTAAGGATATCGTTTTCAATGGCTATAGTTTTGCTAGCTATCTAATTTAAGCGGTTTAAAAATGTGGATTCAGCATATGTAAATCAATGGAGAGACACACACATGTCCCGTAGATATGTAGCCTCTCCTTTGATTCAAATGTGCTTAATCTATATACGTATTTATCGTGATTTGCAAATGCAGCTTGGCCAAGTTTTAAAGTTTTGCGTCACGTCTCTTGTGTTCGGGCTATAACGCCGAATCAAAATCGCATTTGAACTCGATAAAGATATTCACACGGGTGAAAACGTAGTTCGATCACGTTTCAACTCCGCCCCAGTTCACAATAACGAAATTAAGAAGTTGAGTCCAATTATTGTCAAAGTCAATTTATTATTCGAAACAAATTAAGAAATTCAAAAAAAAATGTGTCGCGGGCATCTAGGTGGCGCAGGGCCTGTAGGCAGTTGCCTCTTTTGTCTTATGGTTAATCAGGCTCTGCTTATAGGAAGTTTGGTTCTTAAATTTCTGCTCATTAAGATTTGGCAAGGTGAGTACCCTAAACTTGAAAAAGGAGTTGACCTATATTCATTGTATATAAAACCTATAGTACTATCATCACGATGGTTTTTGTGTTGTGGGGTGTGGTCGTTTGAGGGCGCACTTGAATATACACAGAAACAGCAACCAAAAAATTAGTAAGTGATGTGATCGCTTGGGGGCCGACGTGTGGGCCGACGCGACGTGTGGATGATACCTTTGTAATGAAAACTATAGTACTATCATGGCGAGTTTTTTTTCATGTTGCCGGGACCTGTGTGGTGGCGCTGCAAAATTTGAGGTGTAAAATTTTGGGAGTCTTTAAGCGTCGGAAATTGGTGGTAGGGGTAAGAGGAGACTATTTTCTGGATTATTGCATCCAAAAAATATCAATAAATATCAATTAAAACCTCCATAAGCTCTCCGCAAAAAAAAGAGTAAGGGTTGCAGGCATAGGTACTTTAGATGTCGCCCCATTCGACTTCCACCATGATAGTACTATAGTTTATATACCTATACAAAGGATGATAGTACTATGCAAATTTATATACAATGTCCATATCACATTTTTTATTATACTCTGTTCAACAAAAATTGTCAGTACAGGGCTTATGGGCGAGCTTTTTTCAAAGCAGAGCGCGCGTGTATACTATCACGACACTGAATTGAGAAAACTTCAAATAAAAAACATACTACGCCAATGACTAACCTACATGAATTGTGTGCGAATCTTTAAAAAATATTCGTACACTCCACCATAACCGATCTCCATCAACGCTGATGGAGAAGTGACTTGATCATTTACCCTCTTGTACGTAGTATCTCTACCTACCCTTTCTGTGTGAATACAAAAAAAACATATTCCAACAGAGTTACCTTTGCCAATTGAAAGCAATACTATAGAGCTTTTCCGTTGGTTTTTTATCAAGGAGCTTTCGGGTTTGAAGCTTTTGAGAACATAATTTAGTATTATGAGAGGGTAAGTGTTGTCGTATTTGTGTATTTGATTGTATCTTTGGATAATCGTTAAAATGCAGATATTTTTTTTTTTGCTTTTGGTTATTAAAGTGGAAAGAAGTTAGGTATATTATTGAAGTTTTCACATTCATGAGGTACTGAATAATTTTTGACATTTTGTATGAATAAATGAAATTAAACTTTATTTTATTTTAATTTATTTTATTTTATTTTATGTACATATTTGTTTTTACTGAAAATAGATTAGGCCTACCGGGGATATCCTTAAAAAAAAACGCGCCTATCATCTTACCGCTTGGTGGTGTGGAAAAAGATGAATTATTTATTATTACTATTTTTATTTTTATTATTACTATAATATGCGTATGGTAACCATACGCATATTACTCTCCGATCTGTTACAATTTATAAT
Source organism: Syrphus vitripennis (assembly GCA_958431115.1). Lineage (NCBI taxonomy): Eukaryota > Metazoa > Arthropoda > Insecta > Diptera > Syrphidae > Syrphus > Syrphus vitripennis. The sequence continues at coordinate 7,353,606 of OY288111.1, read as the reverse complement.
GAAAAGACGGAAACCCTGTTAGAGCTTTTTCTTGAAATAGATAAATTGAAATCAATGCAACCAAACAGAGAGGCAAACATCCTATCTTCCCTGTACTGACAATTTTTGTTGAACAGAGTATAGCTTAGATTCGGGTAAGGCAAAAGTGGTGAACAATTCAATTGCTTCCGCCCCGCACAGCTTTAGAACCTAGCAACTTGCACCTCTTGAGTTTTTTTGTCTGCATAAATTTGATATAATTGTTTAAATTTTGACACCAATGGATTCGATTTTTTCAAAATCCATTTTTAAATAGGTTTATCGCAGTGCCAAGTTTAAAATAATTATAATGTAGGTAGGTACAAACATTTTATTATTCACAGGGTTTCAGTTATGTAGGTTTATAAAATAATTTAAACTCGTTTTCTCTTCTTTTTTTAACTCGACTGCGCCATGTTCTATACGTCGATCAAAGACGGGTTTAGATTTTAGTATACCTACCTATGCCTCTTATTTATTTAGTGGCCAACTACTGAAGGTGGCTTACCTTCACCCCTGACTTAGTAGCAAATATTTGATTAAATTAAAAAAAAATGTTTTACTGAAATACCTACCTATTTTAATTTATTTGATTTGAGCAGATAATAATGGAAGAAAATAGGTAGGTAGGAGCACTTTTTTTTATTTAATATGAATAAGGTTTATTATGGTTACAAACAAATTAAAAAAGAAACTCATTTAACGGGTTCAAATTGAACGTAGTTACCAGCGAAAAACTATAAATTAAAGAATATCCCTTTTTTGAATTGCGGCCGCCGCGCGCGCCGTCGGAATGTAAACAAAACTCCCTTGCCTTCAATTTGTGTCCAAACTTTTCTTCACTCACACTTGGATCCTACAATCCTACATTAGCTGAGTATCGGAAACACTATTAACCGTAAGATGTCGGTCGTATAACACCCTTCTAATTTCTTTTTTTTTCATTCACAAACATGAAATAATGGATCTCAGTTCCAATTAGATTCTTGAAATTCCTACAGTTTATTCTTTATGTTTCACTTTTTTCTTGAACTTTTTATTTTCTTAATTTTAGCGAATACCATTCACTTAATATTTGATAATTTGCAATTGTTTATAAATCACTTTACCTCCGCTTTGAGTAAACTATTTTGGATGTGTTTTTCCGAATCTCGATTTTGACTGGAAAACGAAAGGATCTATCTGTATGTCTTAAGTCTATAATATGTGCTCATTTTTAATATAAATCTAATACGTCTAATATAATGTGGGGAAATGTATACCTACTGCTTAATATGAGAAGAAGGGACTGAAGTGCAGAGAACCCTACAAGAGAATTGAAGAAAATTGTCTTCTTTTCATTTTTATAACTACAACAAAAAAACGATGATAACTACATGTATGAACGAACCTACACATATCAGCTGAATATATGTATCCTGAGTGTGGAAAGTGGAATATCTGTTTTTAGTGTTCTTCTTTTCGCAGACACTGAGACTGAGTGGGAAGATAAAATTGCCTCATTTAACAAATTTTCGATACATTCTCTTTGAATGCCTTTAACCGATGGGTGATAGTGAAGGTGATGGCAAACAGTAATAAATAAACACCAAATTCATATTTTTATACCTATGCGACGAAGAATCTATACCCAGTATCAGTGCCAGCACAGCTGCCGCAATTTTCGAGTACTCTTTATATTAATCTTTTAGAGAGAGAAATATTTCTCATTCCATATCTCATTCCTTGAGTCATTATCATCAATACAAAGGTAAAAAAAATGTCATGCAAGGTGCACAAAAAAAACTACTCAAGAATTCAACTCAAAGAGATATTTGGTTTGGATTACAAGAGCTAAGAGCAAATATCCTTTCTAAGGAAAAATTCTCTTATAATATTTCAAAAGATGAAAAACACAACAACTCTTTTCAATAATATAGATTCGTGAGAGGTGAGAATATTTAAGCTTATAGATAGCTACTGACAATGACAACTGACAAAACGTTGGTCTATCTCTTCAACTCTTCAACTACACTGCTTCACACTAACACTAAGAGTCCACGAGTTGGGTTCGCTGGTGTTGGATTGTTCTCTTCTTTGAAAAAAATATCCTGCTTAAACTAAGGTTAATGAAGTTTAGCTTAAACAAACTGAAAGAATCATTATTACGTAGGTGAATAATGATTGGTAAGTACAACTAAATATTTCAATTTTGACAAATTTTTTTCAACCACTTTTTTAACTACTTATGTACCTACATACTACATATGTATGTATTTTTTGAAATAATTTTTTTTGATTTGGATACCTAGAGGATTAATTATATTATGTTAGATTAGTATTTTAGAGTGAGAACGTTGTAAAAAGGAAAATGTTGAGCACTATTAAATCGACACTCTTTACAAGAGATTTTTTTCAACTTGAAAAAATAATATTTTAAAATTCATTACAATTAAATATCACTTGACAGGTTCATAAAAAATTCCTCTAACATTTGCAATTAACCGGAGAATCAAAAAACAAGTACACTAGAACCCGCTAAATAGTCACAAGAAATTATGTTTTAATTTGTTTGAAATAAGTAAACAATAATTCATCAGTCATCATATCATTTACATTGGTATGGAATACAAAAACCAAACCAAACAGTAAAACCAGCTAGTAGTTAGAAGAAAAAAAGTTTATAGGTACCTACATGAAAAAAAAATGTTTATTGCATTCAATACAATGGTAATAAAATTTATAATTTTTTTTTTACTTTTAAAGCGTTATTTATGTATTTAAAATTATTTTAAGAATAAAATGAAAGAAAGAGCGTCGATTTTTGAATTCTTTATTTTTTTTTTAATTTCAAAATCCTAATTAAAAAAATTTATTAGAATCGGAACAGTTTTCCCGGATTCTTAAATAAAGTGCTATCCTTAATCCACTTTTAATATTTCTATTTTAACAATTGATTTAGATAATGCTTCTTCCGTAAAACGCGTGTCCCAAAAAGGACAAAGCATACCTACATAGGTATGTCAAAAGATAGGGGTAAACTATGTTTTATCTTCAAAAATTTTTTAAATATATATTTGTTTAAATTATTCAAGTCTGGAAGTAAAGTGCGTTGCTGAAAAAGGACGCGGTAGACGTCAAAAGATATGCCTGGATCAACTCTACACCTTAAAGTTATCATTAGTATGGCCACGTTTAAAATTATTTTAAAAATAATTTTTTTTTTGTGGCTGCAAGCGGTTTTACTTTACTTAATGTTTGAAATGTTAATTATTAATCTGCTTTAAATTTTTATTTTCAAATTTTTAACAAAATTCCTTGTTTTAAAATTCCAAATTTCCAAGCTTCAAAAAAATCATCAAAATCGGATCAATTTTTATCCAGGTTCTTAAATAAAATGCTATCGCTCTTCCACTTTTAAACGGAACAACGGAGCTCCGTGATCAAGGCCGTGGCCCCGAAAAGTAGGCGGTAAAAAGATACGAACACCTTAGGTGCTCTGCAACCAACGCCATAATGCAAGTTCAAGTTCAACATATGATTTATTTGTTCATTGTCATATTTTACCATAAAAAATGTCAAAAGTAAAGATTTGGATTAAAAATAAGTCAAAGTCAAAGTGGTACATTAAAGCTTTGTATATGAAAACTATAGTCCTATCATGGTGGAAGACGAATGGGGCGACATCTAAAGTATGCCTGCAACCCTTACTCTTTTTTTTTTGAGGAGAGCTCATGAAGGTTTTAAATGATATTTATTGATATTTTTTGGATGCAATAAGCCAAAAAAGTGTCTCCTCTTGCCCCTACCACCAATTTTCGACGCTTAAAGACTCCCCAAATCGAATCTTACACCTCAAATTTTGCAGCGCCACCACAAGGGTCCGCGCAACCCTAAAAAAAACTCGCCATGATTGTACTATAATTTATATATACAAAGATTAAAGTAAACAAAAAACAAAGTTTTTAAATGGTTTTGCAGGTGTATCAAAAGACTTTTGAGAATTCTGATACAACTTTTACAAAAAAAAAACTAATTAAATGTATTTTTTAACAATCATCAATTCGAGAAGCTGCAGAGTCACTAAATCAACAAGTAGCCAAGTTTCTCAGTCGGCGATTTACCAAGTCACAGAGTTAACGGGTCACCGAGTCACCATATCAACAAAGTCACCGATTTCTGAGTCACCAAGTCGATACCTAGACAAGTAGAAAATCGCCGAATCGCCAAGTCGTGGAGTCAACAAGTAATTAAGTCGACAAATCACCCAGTCGTCAACTAACCAAGTTACTGATTCCCAAAATAGCTGAATCGCTAAGTCTCCTAGTTCCCGAGTCACCGAGTCGCCAAATCGCCGAGGCACCAAATCATCAAGTCGATGAGTCGCTTAGTTCCCCAATTGTCGATTCACCAGGTCACAGAGTCAAGAAATCGCCAGGTAGTCAATTCGCAAAGTCCTCAAGTGACTGAGTCACCATGTCACCGAGTCACCAATTTGCCGAAAGCCGCCGCGACGCTCACAAAGTCTCCAGGTCGCGAATTCTCTGAGCCACCAAGTTACCGAATTGCCGAGTCGCTAAGTCGAAAAATCGCCAAGTGCCGATTTGTCAAGTCCCCAAACCACCATCTACAACGCTAGTGCCAGTGCCGTAGCCAGGATTTTTTTTCTAACTCTTACAAAGATTTCTTTAAACAAAAAAAACTACATATTATAGGTATGCATTTCAATTCAAAACTAAACTAATGATTATTATCAGGTGTGATTATCCAACTCCAAATAAAATTATGCAAAAAACAACAAAAAAGCAAAGTAATTTAAATATTAAACACTATGTCTATATACTACATAGACATTTGTTAACTCGAGATAATTATTATATAATAACTATTGTTATTATCGATAATTTGTATGGAAAAGTCAAGGCCAGGGTTATGAGCTATCCTGTATTTTGTCGTTGACGTTTTTCTTTCTGATTTTGACAGTTAAAAGACACAAGTCACAATGAAGCTGAAGATCGCTGCATCCGAAGTCGTTTTTTCATTTAGAGTTGCAGCTCTCGAAAAGTATCAATGATATTGGAAAATTTTAAACACCAAAATGTTGGGCACAACATTTCCCAGGGGCGATGTCCGCTACTTTTGTTTTTAATGGGTTTTTAAACTTTTCAGATTATTTTTTTGTTTAGACGTGCAGATAGACGAAACTAACGGTAAAAATAAAAAACAAAAAATTGTATCGTGTAGAGCGTCTTTTACTCTAGAGGCGATGTTCCTTATTTTTATTTTTTTTTTTTACTAAGCGTTTTTAACCATGAAACATAAAAACAAAACTCACAAAACTTTATACCGTTATAACTTCGGATCACCTAACGGTACCAAAAAAAAAAGTACATAGAAAAATTAGATTTTTTCAACTCTAGAGGCGATGTTTTTTATTTTTTTAAAATTCATGTTCTAAAGCCATTAATTTGCATAACAACAAATTATAATAAAGAGAAAAAAAAAACAAAGTAGATATGAACTGCATAGTGCATATACTAAAGGGTATAAGCCTTGGATTTATATGACAACAATATTGTTCTAGTTTTTTTTTTCTTTTTATTATAATTTGTTGTTATGCAAATTAATGGCTTTAGAACATAAATTTTAAAAAAATAAAAAACATCGCCTCTAGAGTTGAAAAAATCTAATTTTTCTATGTACTTTTTTTTTTGGTACCGTTAGGTGATCCGAAGTTATAACGGTATAAAGTTTTGTGAGTTTTGTTTTTATGTTTCATGGTTAAAAACGCTTAGTAAAAAAAAAAAATAAAAATAAGGAACATCGCCTCTAGAGTAAAAGACGCTCTACACGATACAATTTTTTGTTTTTTATTTTTACCGTTAGTTTCGTCTATCTGCACGTCTAAACAAAAAAATAATCTGAAAAGTTTAAAAACCCATTAAAAACAAATATAACGGGATAAAATTTTTAAAAAGTAGCGGACATCGCTCCTGGGAAATTTTGTGTCCAACATTTTGGTGTTTAAAATTTTCCAATATCATTGATACTTTTCGAGAGCTGCAACTCTAAAAGAAAAAAAAGAAAAAAAATGCAGCGATCTTCAGCTTCATAAGTCACATCCTTTTTGGAAAAATGGCACAAATTAAATATTGTTTTTTCACTGAAATAATTATTTAAGGTATACATATGTTTTTATTCATGAAATAAAAATTTAATTATGACCTTGGTCTTAATAATTTTTATGCGTTACAAAACTGTGTTTTTGAATTATTCATTCTCTTTTTACCTCATTCTGTATAGGAAAATGAACTTTCATTTTTCACGAAATTACTTTAGATTAGATTAGATTAGTTCTTTATTTTTTCAAATATTAAATATTAAGACTATACTTCACGGGAAATCACTTTAAGTGGACTTGTGCATGTTTAAAAAAAAAATCGGAATACAATGCCCAAAGCCCCAAATAGATAGTTACGTAGTAATTCAAAATAGATGCTTGATTCCTTTGGGCTATTTCTGTTTGTCAAATATCTTATTTTTTATTTGCAGAATTTTCGAACACGGAACTATGTACATGTACACACGTAGGTATTCGCACACTTGACATGACATGACAAATTATATGCATTTTATTTTGCTTTTTTTTTGGCCTTTTTTTGCCTTTTTTTCCTTTTCTTCCGTTATTTGCCAAAAAGCTTATTTACTTAATGTGCAATATACAATATACATGCATGCATATTGCATATGCATTCATCACATTCAAAAAATAGGTCAACAAAAAAAATTTAGTGAGCTTTTTTGTGTGCACTTATGAAGCTTAGAAATGAAGAAAAGAAAAAAAGAAAAAATATTGGGTACCTACCTATCTCCTAGGTGGGCTGGCTAGTGCAACCATATTTTACCATAAGAAGACCATGCGAACCGGACATAAAGCATTGCTACATCAAGAGAAGAGTGATTTTAGCCATGTAGCGATTAAGAGCCATTAATGTTGCAATAATAATGCAATTATTGAAAAGGCCACAAGGGTTATTCCAAAGAGAACTGCACACTTGGAAAGGATGATTTACAAATAGGTATTCCAGCCATTTCAAGCATTTGGTCAAAACTGATGGCAGCAGCGTTGTTTTCGAAGGAATGTGAATATAATAATGGCTACGGGAATACCAGCTGCCAAACTAGTGTAAGGCCGGTTTTCTAACAATCAAAACTCAAACTCCATTGAAGAACAAAGTGCAGATTCGACAAATAAGCCCAGCACATTTGAGCGGGAGAAAAAACCGAGAAGAAAGGCTTAGTGGTATTCGCGAAAGAATAAGGACAAATATAAAAGCTTCAAGTGACCGGGTGAAAAGAAGATATGACGTAAGAGCAACAGCAACAGGAAAATTTTAAAATTATCATCGACAAAAATGACTGACACGAAACTCCAATGAAATTAGGAAGAAATTTATACTGCTGTAAGAACAATAAATCATGTCGTCTACCGCATATAGAGAGAGGGCTAAGAATCAAACTAAAATTGGTTCATATAGCGACACATAGAGGAAATACTTAAGTATATAAGTAATAAGTAAGTATTTCATCTATGTAGCGACATTTGTTCGGAACGATCAATTCTATCCTAAGAGGGGTTACACCTCTTACATTTGTACTATAACGATTTTCAAATGAAATGAGAACGCCATCTTTTGGGTCATAGTACAACCTGCAGCGTGCGCTTTTTCGAAAATCGGCAAACTGTCAAAACCCTTTGTATATGAAAACTATAGTACTATCATGGTGGAAGTCGAATGGGGCGACATCTAATTTACCTATGCAACCCTTACTCTTGTTTTTTGCGGAGAGCTTATGGAGGTTTTAAATGATATTTATTGATATTTATTGGATGCAATAATCCAAAAAATAGTCTACTCTTGCCCCTACCACCAATTTTCGGCGCTTAAAGACTCCCCAAATCGAATTTTACACCTCACATTTTGCAGCGCCACCACAAGGGTCCGCGCAACCCTATAAAAAAACTCGCCATGATAGTACTATAATTTATATATACAAAGAGTACTCTCATAGTGGAAGTCGAATGGGGCGACATCTACATTCTACAGTGTGCCGGCAACCCTTACTCTTTTTTTTGCGGAGAGCTTATGGAGGTTTTAATCGATATTTATTGATATTTTTTGGATGCAATAATCCAAAAAATAGTCCCTCTTTCCCCTACCACCAATTTCCGATGCTTAAAGACTCCCAAAATCGAATTTTACACCTCACATTTTGCAGCGCCACCACAAGGGTCAGGGCAACCCTAAAAGAACTCGCCATGATAGTACTATAGTTTTTATATACAAAGGTCATACCTAGTTAGCCGCCAGAGAATAGATTTTTCATACACAAAGAGAGATGTTGATGTTGAAAGTGAAAAAATAAAGTTCGTGTAAGGTGTTCCATATTATTTTTAGTGTTATTTCATAACTGTAAGTATAAAGATAGAAGTCCCTTTTCCTTTGTATATGAAAAACATAGTACTATTATGGTGGCAGTCGATTGGGGTGACATCTAAATTATGGGGGAAAATCTTTCTCAAAAAAACGAACAGAAAACCTGCTCAGGTGCTTTGAGAAAAATATTCTTCGATCGATTTTTGGTCCTGTGTGCATCGATGAAGAGTGGGGAATAAGATTCAACCACCAGCTTTTTGGGTTGTACAACGACGAGTTTACATCCTCATTTAATGCATTAGTCATTAAAGCAAGCCATAAATTTGTATGTATAATTCATTTGTTAAGTAATATCAGATTACTATTGCCATAGACATAAACATCCTACCGGATGAACTATAAATTCTCGGATATCGATCACATCATTATATAAAAATCATGACTGTAGCTATCAGATCAGTAGTAGTATGAAATGTCTAGATACAATTACTAGTGATGTACCCACAATTTGTAATTTATTTGCTGATTATTTTCAATCAGTTTATTCCATAGATTCTCCTATTATCATAAATCAACCTTATATGAGTAGAGTTGTTAACATCGGTTCTTTAGTATTGTAACGAAAATTAGTTAACTACTTTTGAATCATAATATAACGACTTTTACATTCGAACTACATCGATTCTCGAATGCGATGACAGCGCCATCTAGTACCATTGCGATTTAAAACAACCTGCTATGAGCTTTGAATGAGCTTTGAATGAGCTTTTTCGAACATTGGTAAATGTCGAAGTCCGAAGGGGAATTATTCCATCTATCAGTCAGAATAGAAAGATCGAGATACAGGTTCTAAAGATTTCTATTGCTTTCGAGATTAGACCAGAACCAGATATTTCCCTATATAAGGTTGATGGCGCTACCGATTGGACACAGTTTATTTTTGAAAGTGAAAGAAAAAAGTTCGTGTAAAGTGTTGTGCCAGTGATTAATAAAAGTGATTTCAATTGAAGTAAAGTGTGTTTTATTTTAAATGTAATAAGAAGAAGTTAAGAATAAGTTTTTATTGCGAACCCTTAGCAGAATATTACAGTATTTAGTCCATTTGAAATAGAAGAGATTTTATCTAATCCAATTTAGATAAATAAAAGTGAAGGGCCTGATGGGATTCCTGCTATTTTGTTAAGGAAATGTAGTATTGCTTTGGCTCAACCACTTTCATGGATTTTTAATTATTCGTTAGCCAATGGGCAATTCTTGGATTGCTGGAAGGTTTCCTTTTTAACACCAATTTTTAAATCGGGCTCTAAACAGGATATAACCAATTACAGACCCATTTGTAAAATTTCTTGTATTCCAAAAGTTTTTGAAAAATTAGTTTGTAATAGGTTAACTCTGTTGTTCCAAAATCATATATCTGTTGTATCTATAACTTAGCATTAATGAGTAATCACATCTTTACAAACATGGAAAAAGGGTTCCAAACAGATAGAGTCAGGTAGGTAGGTAGAGATGGCAGCCGCTAGCCCTGGCCTTGTTACTCAATTAGGGCTGGAAAGCGCCGTTTTTATACCATTTACTCGTGTCAACCTAAGGAATGGAATTATATGGTTTTCTAGACTTTAACGAACTTTTATTAAAGCCATTTCGTCGCATTCAGAAAGATAATCAGATCTTTGATTTTCTTCCCAGAAAGCTCACTTGGGTCGTCGAAGAATGCCTTCCCAAAGGAAGTCAATCTAGAATGGGCTAGAGCGGGGCAGTTGCAGAGAAAATGAGTGACAGTTTCTTTTTCTTGTGGGTCTCCACAGCTCCTACAGTGGGAGTTATAGGGGATTCCCAGCTTTCTTGCATGCTCCCCTATGGGCCAGTGCCCAGTACAAATTGCTGTTACCCTGGCTATGTCGTGCCTGGGTCTACATAACAGATCTTTAGACCGAGATTGGTTATAGGTAGGCCAAATCTTTCTTGATATGACGCAGTTTGTAAGACTGCTCCACCTAAGTTTGGATTGATTGAGAAAAATCGAGAAAATCCTTCCCTTCACAACACCAAGAGGGATATTAACATTAACCGCTAGTGAGCTGTGAAGGGCTGAGCCTTGTCGAGCCAACTCGTCAGCCCGTTCGTTACCCTCTATGTCACTATGACCTGGAACCCAGATAAGAGTGACCCGGCGTTCAATGCCTAGACTCGATAGTTCGTCTCGACATTGCTGGGCAAGTAATGAGGTTGATGTAGTTGATTTGATGGCCTTAATGGCCGCCTGGCTTTCGGAGCAGATTGCTATGTTATTTTGGTTTAATTTGAGCAATTTGCATGCTTCTCTAATTGCTAGTAGTTCAGCTTGAAATTCACTTGCAAAGTCTGGTAGTCTGAAAGACTTGGAGATGTTCAGTGCCTCGGAAAAGATTCCTGAACCAACCCCGCACTGCATCTTAGACCCATCAGTAAAGATTGTGGTGTCAAAGTCTTTCGTCACACTATCGTTTTCCCAATCAACTCTTGTAGGAAAAACAATTTTCAAATCTTCGATGAGTCTGAGAGGGGGTATACGGTAGTCGGTGCTAGCCAGGAAAATATCCGAAGGAATCAATTTTGTGATATTTCCATGGCCATAGGGCTTGGAAGACCAGCAGTTAGATTCTTTTAATCTTAAGGCACTGCATGCCGATAGATATTTAATGTGAAGATCAAGTGGTAGAAGGTGCAGGATAGCGTTTAGGGCATCTGTTGGGCAGGATTGAATAGCTCCCGTAGTGCCAACGCTAGCCGTTCTTTGAACCTTCTTAAGTCTATTGATGTTATATTGTTTGCAGGCCACCACACAATAGATCCGTATGACAAAATTGGTCGAACCACAGCAGTGTACGTCCATAGAATCATCTTAGATTGGAGGCCCCACTTCTTACCAAATGTTTTTCTGCAGGCATAGAAAGCTATGCAGGATTTCTTGACCCGTTCTTCTATATTTGCCTTCCAATTCAATTCGGGGTCAAGAATGACTCCTAGGTATTTAGCTTTGGAAGATAGAGATAGAGCTTGGCCGTTAAGCCGAGGTGGGTTGAAGGTAGGTATTTTAGTTTTGGTAGTAAAGAGCATCAATTCCGTTTTACTCTGATTAACACCAAGTCCACTACTTGCGGCCCAGTTGCTAACTTTTTTCAGAGCCGACTCAGTGATTTCACTAATCACTGTGGTAAACTTTCCTGAGACCAATAGAACCAAATCGTCAGCATACGCTACTGCTTTAACACCGCTACCTCTTAACTTGACGAGTATTTTGTCCATGACTAGAAGCCATAGAAGAGGGGAGAGAACACCACCTTGAGGTGTTCCTCTACTAACATATTTAGTAGCAGTAGTGTTTCCTAACGAAGCCTGAATCTTTCTGTCACTTAGCATAGAAATGATCCATTTTGATATGAAGTCATCTACGCCGAAGTGAGTAAGTGATTCCCGAATGGGTTCAGTTAGGACGTTATTGAACGCACCTTCCACGTCTAGGAAGGTTGCGAGAGTATATTCTTTGTAGTGAATTGTTCTCTCGACTGTACTCATAACTTCATGCAGGGCAGTCTCAGTAGACTTGCCTTTGAGGAATGCATGCTGAGATACATCAAGAGGACGACCCTCCAATAAAACTCTTATATGAGTATCCAGGATGCGCTCTAGTGTCTTTAAAACGAAAGATGTCAAGCTAATGGGTCTGAAATCCTTCGCGGTTTCATGACCTCGCCTACCAACCTTCAGAATAAAGACCACTCTAACATGTCTCCATGACTCGGGTACGTGATTGAGATAGAGGCAACCTTTGAAGATCATTTCAAGCCAGGGCACTGCTGTGTCTTGCAGTTTCTGCAGCATAATTGGTATTATGCCATCAAGGCCTGGTGATTTATAAGGGGAGAAAGTATTGATGGCCCGTGAAGTACTATCTTCTGTAATAACTGAATTGATTAGCTCCTTCTGAGCTGGATCGGTGCTTATGGTACTCCGCATTTCGGGGTTGCTGTTCTCGCAGCCAGGAAAGTGTGCTGTCATTAACACTTCCAAGGACTCAGCAGGAGAGGCTGTCCAGAGACCGTCAGATTTTTTTTAGGAACGGGGGATTGCAATGTTCCCTCGATAACACTTTTCTTAGTCTGGCAGAATCCTTAATGTCTTCTATAAAGTGACAGTATTCTCTCCAGCCAAGCTTCTTATACAAAGCTATGGCTTTCTTGTACTCTTTAAGACAATCTTTATAAGGTTGAAAGAATTTCTCCTTCTGACAGATATTGAAGATCTTTCTGGTCATTTTCCTTAATGCCGAGAGATCTTCGTTTCACCAAGGAGGAAATTTTTTACGGCTATATTTAACTGGACAAGAGACCCTGAAGGCAGTTTTAATGGCTGCCTCGAAGGTCTTTACCTTAGATACCAGAACTTCTACAGTTTCTACTCTAGTAATTGGTACTTTGCCTAGTTTGGATTTAGTGATCTGACTGAATTTCTTCCAGTCAGTTCTTTTAGGGTTTCTGTAAGGGGGGGGGGTTTCTAACTTGAAACCTATGTCAAAAAGGATCCATCTGTGATCCGAGAAGGAGTTTAAACAGGATACTCTCCAGTTTTCTACCATCAATTAACAGTTGTTTGTAACAGTGATATCAAGTACATCTTCCCAACCGTCGTAATTTTCCGAACTTGGGAAAACGAAGGTGGGTGTATCACCTCTGTTACAGACAATTAAGTTGTTATTAATAATAAAATCAAAAAGAGACTCACCTCGTTCGTTGATTTCAGAGCTACCCCAGAGAGAATGCCGTGCGTTCGCATCACATCCAATCAGGAGATTCGTTTTCTGCAGTTTTGCTGCATCCACCAGGGTCTTCACCTCCTCAGGCGGTGATTGTAGGTTGTGGTCACAGTAGCCAGATGCCACCAGATGCCAGATGTCCAATTGTTTCTTTGCCTTCCAGCCTGACAACTGTCAAATCGGGAGTACTAAAATTGGGACACAAAAAAGCTTTTAAGTGTTTTTTAGCTAAGATACAAGTTCTAGGATTACCTTGTTCAGGGGCTACTGGTTTATAAAACAGGTCGTACTGGTTATCTTGGAGGCCCCTCACTTTGAGGCCATTAACCCACGGTTCTTGGATGACGCCGATGTCGATATTTTCATCGCTTAGGAAAATTCTTAGATTATCTGAAGCACATTTAGAGTGCTTCAGATTAATCTGGACGACCTTCAGCACGTTTTTAATTCGGATGATTTCCCGCTTCATCAGGAACCCCCGATTCCTCGACAGCGGCGCTGACCTCAGCGGCATCGTCCACTTTATCGGCCTCTGGTCCCGGATTCTCCAGGATTTTGATTTTGGCATGTCTGATGCCGAATCGCAATTTAAAATTGGCCTTCTCTAGAGCCCCTCTGCTGTCCTCGCTGATCCTCAGAAGGTATGAAACACTGGTCTTTTGCGGCTCTTCCACTTTGATCAAAACCCAGTCCTGCATGGGGATCAGTGGACTCAACCTCTGAAGGCCGCGGATCAGCTCCTGCCCGCTCGGTTTGATACTCATGAGAGGCAACCAAATGCGAGCCTTGGGTTGTCTTGGGATCTCCTTAGCTGGATTGAGCTTGTCAGAGACAACCTCGCTTGAACTAGGCGGTTGCGCCGCTCTGGATGATTTGGCTCCCCCCTTCACTGTTTTGCCGTCAAATTTACCCTTCTTTTTAGAACGTAAGGCCTCTTCTTGAGACCTATTTCGTTTGACGGCTTTATCTTTGTGTGCCAGAAGACTGTTGTATTCTTCAACGATCTTCTGGTACTTGATCTTATCCACGGCGTCCCTCTCTTGACTGGTTCCCTCAGCCTCATTCTTAGCAATCTTGCCAAGAATAAACGAGGCCTTTCGGAACTGGTTCTTTAGAAGAACGCCCGAAGATTTCTTCTTGCCACCTTTCGCAATGCTATGGCTGGCATTGCTATACGATGGCTTGGCAGTATCGGTCGGTTTAGGAAGCACAGGAGTACTATGGCTGGTACTGGCTATGCTCCCTGAGGGTTTGGAAGACATTTCGTCAGCACAGGCATCTGTGCTTAGAAAGCTTTCCGTCATTGTCTCCTGGCTAGAAGCCAGCAGTTCATCTTCATTGTGCGTTGTGTTGCATATGTTTGTCGTCATTTTGTCCATTTTGTTTTTAAATTTGATTCCCACGAGTAGGTCGGAAAAAAAAGGTCAGCCCCGGTAGAGCCGATATACCGGGGTAAGGCAGAAAATAAGACGGACCCTGCCAAGGCGACTGGTTTACCCCCCAGCCTTTCATTCTTCGGCACGGATTATGTATAAAACGCTCACACCACCACTGAAATTAGGGACCCCGTATCTATGGTCAAATTGCATCGCTAAAAGTTGCTACTATTAAGGAGTAGGAAACTTCAGCAATTCAACCTGACCTTAGCTGATCCCCATCTTGACAACGTACAAGATAACTGTGGTGATCATTGCCTGGCACCCACTAGGAGGGTTTGAAACGAGGATTTTTGCCGGGCCAGATAGAGTCAACCATAAAATATTATTAGACAAACTAGCTTCTCTAGGTGTCCACTCTTCTCTATTTAAATGGCTTTAGTCGTATTTATCTTGTAGAGTTCAAATAGTAAAGGTTGATGGCTCACTCTCAAAAAACATTTCAGTCCCATTTGGTGTTCCACAAGGTAGCCATTTAGGTCCATTATTGTTCTTGTTATTTGTAAATGACATTTCTGGTATTTTCCTAAATTCAAACTGCCTTCTTTTTGCAGATGACCTTAAACTTTTCCGTAAGATTTCTTGTCAAAATTACTGTTTTCTTCTTCTGGGGGATCTGTCAAGGCTTGATAATTGGTGCAAGCAAAATCACCTTCCATTAAATGTTTCTAAATGTCAAGTTTTGTCGTGTTTTCGAAATTCTTATCCCATAGTATTTGATTATATAATTAACCATACTAAGTTAGAGCGTGTAACAAGAAAGAAAGATCTTGGAATAATTCTAGATACAAACCTCTCCTTTTTACCGTATTATAATTTTATTATTAAAAAGCAAATCAAATGCTTGGTTTTTTAAAAAGAAACACAAAGGAATTCTCAGATCCATATACCTTATTATCTCTCTATAATTCTCTAGTAAGGTCAGTTCTTGAATATTGTAGCCTTGTATGGAATCCTTATTATAATAATGCAATAGATAGAATTGAAAAAGTTCAGAAAAATTTTACAAGACATGCATTTTACAAGCTCAATTATTGGAGAATTGAAAGGCCTTCCTATTGTATCAGATGTTTATTATTTGGTATACAATCTCTTTACGATCGTCGGGTTTATTTTTCAGTTATGTTTATTAGAGATATCGTTACTTTTCATATCAATTGCCCTCCTTTATTAACATTACTTAATTGTGTGAATGCACCCTCTAGAACTACACGCTATCGGTTTCATTTTTATGAGCAGTTTCACCGTACAAATTATGGCCGTAATGAACCCATCACGCGTTGCATAAGGGAAGTGAATTTAATTTGCAATCGGATTGATTTTAATCTTGATGTTTCCAGAGATACTTTTAAAAAATATGTTTTAAGTAATATTCAAGCTGTATCAAGTAATGTTAATTATGTAGAACAACATTAATTTAATTATATTAATATATATATAGCCCCCAACAATTATATTATTTTTTTGAATTTAGTATCTAGTCTATAAAGATTGTAATCTGATTGACGAAATAAAACTAAAACTAAAAGCTAGAAAATAAATGCGGTTTTCATTCTCGTATAACGCACTAGCTATACATTTCGATAAATCGGCCGATTATCCCATATGATGTGTCTGCTGCAAATTGTGATAAGCTTTATTGGGACAGGCCCTAAGTACTTGTAGTAATAAAATTAACTTCTCAAAGTTGGACTATATTGTAAACACATTAGGTCTATCTGTTCAAATCCATAAATAAGCTGGAACTTCTAAAGAAACTCCCAGCATATGAGGATCGCTTCTCGAATCTCGATAAGATTATTGCTTTCAGCGAGAATAATTTATAATAATTTTTATAATTTTTATTAGAAAAGTGTTAGAAACTAGATTTCTTTTAATTTTACATTGGACACATTATGTCTATTTTATGTTTCGATTTAGTATAATCTTTGAAATTCAGTTGTTTTTGTTTCATACCTAGGTAGGTATATTTCGTTTTTTAATAAAAAAATTTGATTTTAAAATAATTTTTTTATGCCGTTATGTAACGAACTCTTTGGGTATATATCTCTTACATCAGAAAAAATATTTCCATTTTTGACATTTCAATAATTGATATGCTGCTTCACGCAGCATCTCATTTTTGAAAATCAGTTTTTTGTGAAATCGAACAGAACTATTTTGGAAAACTATCAGGAACTATTGACACTTAGTAAGTTGCGTTTCACGCCCCCTGGAAGTCAGCATACGAACCCGGAATTGGAGATAGATTTTTTTTCGATTTGACCTTTGTACCTATATGAAAACTATAGTACTACTTTGTATATAAAAACTATAGTACTATCATGGCGAGTTTTTTTTAGGGTTGCCCGGACCCTTGTGGTGGCGCTGCAAAATGTGAGGTGTAAAATTCGATTTTGGGAGTCTTTAAGCATCGGAAATTGGTGGTAGGGGAAAGAGGGACTATTTTTTGGATTATTGCATCCAAAAAATATCAATAAATATCAATTAAAACCTCCATAAGCTCCCCGCAAAAAAAAAGAGTACGGGTTGCCGGCATACTTTAGATGTCGCCCATTCGACTTCCACCATTAGAGTACTATAGTTTATATAAACAAAAGATTTGACGTTCAATGTATTTCCCATAAGAAAAACCCAGAAAAGGGCTCGAAATATTATAACTTTACTAATAGAATTTATATGAACGGGTCTTAATATTATGATTGTAAAAGCATAATAAAATGTTTTTATTTCTATATCAGGTGCAACATATACAAAAAAAACTTAAATAATCATGTGTAATTTGTCCTCAAAAACTGTGAAAAATCGCAAGGAAACAACAACAATTAGGTACTAAAAAAATTTAAGCAATTTTGGTTCGATTGAATTGTTAAACTTAGTGACTGATTCTCAACAATTGTTGATAAGCAAAACACATATTCGTGATAAACAGTAACAATTAGTGTGATAAACAATATAAATAAATAAAGAAACAATTTAAAAAATGTGAAAAAAACATAGGTATGATTTGCTTACACTTTTTGAGGGCAAATTACACAGGATTATTTATTTTTTTTATATATTTTCCACCTGATTTGCAAATAAACGCATTTTATTATGGTTTTACAATCATAAAATTGATACACGTTCATATAAATTCTTTCATAAAGTTAATATTTTTCAAGCCCTTTTCTGGTTTTTTCTTATGGGAAATACATTGAACGTCAAATCGAAAAAAAATCTAGGTACCTATCTCC
The DNA here is from genome assembly GCA_958431115.1 of Syrphus vitripennis. Classification (NCBI taxonomy): domain Eukaryota; kingdom Metazoa; phylum Arthropoda; class Insecta; order Diptera; family Syrphidae; genus Syrphus; species Syrphus vitripennis. The sequence goes on along the minus strand of OY288111.1, from coordinate 7,335,704 downwards.
AATTGAGAGTTCACGCGTTGACTGCCAGGTGCCGTGTTACCAAGTATAGAAGTACCAATAGAACTAACTTGGATGAAACAAGAACTTTAATCTAGTTGGGAAGCACGCAGTAGGGCTTGGTGTTTTTTCTATCGGTTTTTGCTGACGAATAAGAGGAATAAACAATAATTGATCTCCTTTGTACGTTTCCTGCTGCTCTATCTCAAAGGCGAAGATTCCACTTGGAAGAATAGTATTTTAAAGATCACAGCGATCTTTTTAACATAGGTATATATTTCAACAGCAGCTGCAAATGGTTCAAGGAGTAGTGACAAATCTCAAGATTTATCTAGTATCATAATGGTTCAAGAGTGCGTGAGTTGATTGCCTTTGCCCTACCTAGGTAATTACCTATCTACTAACTTCTCACAACCCACACTCGATACCTATACCATGATGCAGATTGCTGTCCTTGTCCTTATGATTCAGCCACAGGGTTATGAATTTATTAATATAAGTATTTAAACTTACAAATGGTCCTCATAAGGTAAAAATAATTTAAAAAATGGGTACTAAATCTGTATGGTTATATATACAGGGTGAGTCATGAGCAATGCGACAAAATGCTAGGACGTGTAGGTTGCGTTGAGACAAGAAAAAAATCGTATGGGAGGGGGGGTCTATTCCCCTCCGTTTAGCCGGGAGGGGCAATTTTCGAAAAAACTGACTTAAAATGGGAAAAAAATTATTTAAAATCAGCGGCTTCATTCACAATGCTGATACGTTTTTGAAAAGACAATAACTTTTTCTTTCATTCTGTGTTTAAATAAATCTATTCTAAGAAATAGTTTTTGAAATATTAATTTTCAAAGTCAAAATTTTGAAAAAAAAAATTGAAAAAAAAATTTCAAATTCATTTTTTTCAAAATTTTACGTAATTAAGTGCTAATTTTAATTTCAAAATTCAATGCTGTTATTAATTTTAAGTCAAAATAAGAAAACCGGATGCAAAAATTTTATGTCGTTCTCAAGAAATTAAAAAAAACCAAAACCACATTTTTCTAAGAAAAACGTTTATTTTTATTGTAACGAAGCAATTTATTTATTTATTTATTTAGCATTAATCTTAGTTTTTTTACTTTTTTTTTAATTGGAGTTTTATGAAAACGTAATAAAATTAAATAGTATTGGAATAACCCTGGATTAATATTATTTTCATTGATAACTTCTGAAAACTGACCTGTCAATATTTTTGCCTTGGCCTGCCCGCAGCCCATGAGTTCTACCTGTTATGGGGACAATAGGGACAATAAAACCGCATTTTTTTTAATGAAAAAAAAAGAAAATTGCAACGCAAGATAAATAAAAGGCATTGCAGTTTTGCTTAGTAATTATTTCCAATTTGAATATTAACTCATTAACACGTAACCGTAGCAGAAATGCATGTCCGTTAATTCTTCTCGGGTGTATGAGCTTGACAACTGGCTACTAACCGTAGCAGAAATGCATGTCCGTTAATTCTTCTCGGGTGTATGAGCTTGACATACACCCGAGAAGAATTAACGGACATGCATTTCTGCTACGGTTTAGCTAATGGTCGAAGTCGTGAAGCCGAAAGACTGTACGCTGAAAGATATCCCGATAGGAGGTGTCCCCATCATAGCACGTTTCCAAGAATCCACCGACGACGTCTAAGAGATCATGGAGTGCTGGAGCATCAAAGAAGCGAAAGGCCAGTTTCTGATGAGTCAAGAATCTTAGATGAAAGAATTCTGGATTTAGTCCGAAATAATCCCTCCGTCAGTACAAGAAGGATAGCCACTATGCTTGGAGTGTCCCAATCTAGAGCATGTCGAGTACTTCGGGCGGAAAATTTACACCCGTACCACTTTACGCCTGTTCAGGAACTCACCTTAAACGAAAAGTTATTGAGAACCGAATTTTGTAGAACATTACTACTTAGAAATGAAACCGAACAAAACTATTTTAGAAGAATATTCTGGACGGATGAAGCACAGTTTACTAGGGATGGGGTTACTAACTTCCACAATTTACATTATTGGAGTAGCGCCAATCCACACAAAAAAAAAACAAAACAAATCACAACTCCGCTTTAGTTGTAATGTTTGGCTTGGTATTGTTGGACACACTGTGATCGGGCCCCGGTTTTTGAATTCCATTATTAATGGAGAATCATACCTGCAATTCCTACGAGACCTTTTACCCGATTTATTAGACAGTGTTCCATTGGTTATAGCAGATACTTTAATCTACCAACAAGATGGTGCTCCAGCACACTACAGCTTACAGGTGAGAAACTGGCTGGATGATCATTTTAGTGACCGTTGGATCGGAAGAAGGGGCCCCACGGAATGGCCGCCTAGGTCACCAGATTTAACTCCCCTAGATTTCTATGCATGGGGATTTATGAAGAATTATGTTTACGAAGTGGAAATACTATCATTGGAACAACTGAAGGAACGAATTGAAGTCGCTGGAGTCAAATTGCAGGAAAATTTGTCAAGCATAAACTTATGTGAAGCCATTACAAGGAGATATAATCTATGCCTTCTAAACAATGGAGGTCATATCGAGAATTTTTTATAAGTACTTCCAATAAAAACATAGTAAAAATAAAAGGAATAAAAAAAACTAAAAAAACTAAGATTAATGCTTCTTAAATTGCTTCGTTACAATAAAAATTAATGTTTTTCTTAGAAAAAGGTGGTTTTGGTTTTTTTTTAATTTCTTGAGAACGACATAAAATTTTTGCATCCGGTTTTCTTATTTTGAGTTAAAATTAATAACAGCATTGAATTTTGAAATTAAAATTAGCACTTAACTACGTAAAATTTTGAAAAAAATGAATTTGAATTTTTTTTTTCAATTTTTTTTTTTCAAAATTTTGACTTTGAAAATTAATATTTCAAAAACTATTTCTTAGAATAGATTTATTTAAACACAGAATAAAAGAAAAATTGATTGGCTTTTCAAAAACGTATCAGCATTGTGAATGAAGCCGTTGATTTTAAATAATTTTTTTCCCATTTTAAGTCAGTTTTTTTAAAAATTGCCCCTCCCGGCTAAACGGAGTGGAATAGACCCCCCTCCCATACGATTTTTTTCTTGTCTCAACGCAACCTACACGCCCTAGCATTTTGTCGCATTGCTCATGACTCACCCTGTATAGGTTACCTACACCAGATAGATGGATAGTAACCAAAAGCAAAAGCAAAAAAAAGGAACTTACCTATACCTACCTGCTCATTATTTTATTATAACGCAATAAACAATAAAGTATCAACGACAACGCAGACGATACTCATAATATAGGTAGGTATACATATACATACCTATCTTCCTACATAACCAAAACTAAGACCAGACATCATGAGTATACCTAAGTAGCTACCTATAATTTTTTCAGCTAAAACACGAAAATTCAAAATAAGAACAAGGAAACCAAAGGCATGAAGAAAATGCAAGAATAGGTAGGTAGGTAGGTACCTAATAAAAAAAAAAAATAAACTGACCTTATTGTTTGGTTTGGAAATAGGTAAGCAACTGCCAGCCAACCCAAACGGGGATATATGTACTTACTCGTATAGCAACAACGTTCGCCGCCGTAAGACGATACCACCCAGAAAAAAAATAAAAGATACGAACACAACTCAGCGCCAGCGGTTTCAAAATACAAAAAATCTCCATCTGCTACATGCTGAAAATATATTCTTTACCAACCGAAGCATCTTTAACCCACACAAAGACACCTAGGTCCTTCATAGTAAAATTTTCTCTTTTTTAAAAGACATTTTCAAAAAAGAGGACCTAACGGCATCATAAAAATGACCCTATAATTCACCCCATGTACTAAGGAAGCCATCCAGAAGGAATAAAACCTCCATCCCTAGGAATCAATGAGTAAAAAAGCATCATAAAGCAGCAACAAAAGCGTAAGGAACCCAACCAAACTTAAAGACGAAAAGATGAAAGCAAGAAAAGAAACTAACAACAGCGCAACGCTCAAGATTAAGAGGGAAAGAGGATTCAAAGGAAGTAGAAGGAGCATCAGTAGGAACACCAGCAAAATCCAACATCTATAATACATGCTAAATGAGAAAAAATGAGAAGGGCTCTGTAATACAAGAATGGGCGGAGCTAGGATTCATAGGGATTTTTTCAACATATTCCATCCTTAGAGCTAAGTTAATGCGAGGAGCGATATGATGCGTCCTCAATGCGTGTGTGTGTGTGGCTGCTGTGTTACAATGGAATTTCGTTTTCACAACTTCTCTCTGCTACGTTATATGTTAAATTACCATTGGTAATGATACTCGCACGGGTGAGTGTGTGTGAAAGCAGACTATGAATCCGCAGAACAAATTCAACCGAGGACTAGTGTAGGTAGAAAGTTTTATTCTTTTGTACCTAGTTTTTTTTTATTTGTTAAAAAAATTGTTTTTTTTTTAAATTCTTTAACTACATTGAAGCGTAGCAGGATATATTATTTTTTCTCTTGCCTCAAAATATAGCTGGAGGTGGATTAGATTACCTGATTATGAGAATTGAAAATGAATGTTCAACGTGAGATATGATTATAACAGCTAAATACGGCATACAGGTAAGTGTACCAGTATCCGGCCACCTAACGCTTTGTGGCTCTTTAATAAATTCGTCTTATAATATAGCATTTTGAAAAATTTTTTTTTTTTATCTTTTTCAAAATCATTATTATATTCAAAATCATTATTAATCATTTATTAATCAAATAAAAATTATGCTGAAGTAATTAATTTAACGCTTTTAAAACTGGAATTACTTTTGTAAAAAAAGTGCTTTTTCGCCAGTACCCGGCCACCAAATTTCAGTATCCGGCCACTTTTGATCCAGTACCCGGCCACCATTTTGATTTCATAAAGTATGTATATGGTATCTATAACATTTTGTACTTAATTTTTTTCAATTAAAAATAATATTTAACATTTCTTGATGATAAATTTCCAAAATCTATTCTTAATTTGAGCAAACGAGGAAGTTATGAGCATTCTTGGTCTCCCTATCTAGTTAACATAAATAGATTATAAGATCAAAATCTGAATATTAGAATTTAACGTTAGATAGTCTATGGCCGGATACAAAAACAGCATGTTTCAGAAACCGGCCACAGATTTCATAATGGTTTTTGTCCAGGTTATATACAGGAAAAGTGTGGCCGGATACTGAAAATTAGCATAGTTATTATATTCTAAATATTTTCCCCTTAATATAAAGTTTGTCATTTATTTAAATAAATAAATATAAAACTATTCGTCTAACCCTTCAAAATCTAGTACCCGGCCACTAGCACACGAGCTTAAAGCTAGTTCCAGTAACCGGCCATCATTAAATATGAATAATTATCCAAAAAATTGTAAATTTTTTTTACTTTTATTCAAGGCTGTAACCAGACAAATATTTCGGGGGGGGGGGGGGGAGGTTATGTTTTCTGAAAAATATCTTTTCACCTTTTATGTTGTAAAATATTGAGGGTAATAAAAAATCTTAAATTTCAAATTTCAGTTATATTTTTTAATGAGTAGTATTTATATGTACATATTATGTACATATAACGGAAAAAGGTAAAAAAAGTTAAAGAAGGAACAACAAAGAGTAAGCAAAAATTAACATTATTTTACATAAATCTATCTAATCGCCTGGCCTTTTTACTCCAAAAACATCAATCACTTCGTTGGTATTGATTTCGATATGTCGATGAATTGACATTAACGCTAATCCAGTTAACCGTTCTTCACCCGTGGAATTTCTTAAAAATGTTTTCAGTCGTTTCAGCGTAGAAAACGTTCTTTCAGGAGAGCATGTTGATACTGGTAAAGTTGCCAAAATTTTTTAAATGTTAATGTATATTGGGCAAAATATCCTTACTGCAGTCTCCAAGAGCTGTTATAGCTGTCTTTGAAGGTTGGCTTTCTTCCTGTTCATGACATTTTATCTTCAACATCATAAACTCAGCCTTAAACGTGTCCCAATCCAAAAATCTTTTATAAAATTGGAAGTTTTCTGCGTTAAATTTTTCTTCACTTTTCCCAAGTACTGAAGGTATCAAAATATACAGTGATGATAGGACAGACTTATGGTTCTCAAACCGCATTTTAAGCTGAGTTATGAAATCATCTAGCAAAGGAATCATAACAACTATCCTAAAATAAACTAAGCAAAACTTAAATTTATCTTGGGAAGTAGTTTTTTATTTTTTGTTTTAGTCACTGCTGCTTCTGCTTTTATAATATGTTTGCTTCTATTATTTTCTTTAGAATTGGTCTCTACTCCTGTCGGAAAGGCTTGCAGTCCGAATCAAAGTTTTTGTTAAAACCAAATAAATAAATTATCGGATTGTAAGTCACATTGATAAATGATTCCGGTTGGGAGGGGGGTTCAAACCCCTGTGAACCCCCCCCCCCCCCTGAATACGGCCTTGCTTTTATTATTATTTATAGTATTGTTTATCATAAAAATATATAAAACATACCTATTAAGTTTCAATACTATCTACGATAATGTTTTTAGTTAACTCCCTCAAATCCCCTTTAAAGATTATAAATCACACTTTTTAGTTTTGTAGAAACTTCAAATTTTCTGTTTTTCTTCCTGCCTAATCTACGAAGTTCTAACGTACCAAATTGTACCAAACTGTTAAATAAAATACTCCAAATCCTTATTATTAGCATTAATTCTCAAAGTGGCCGGCTACTGGTTCACTTACCCCATATATGTAGAGAATCGTTAGAGAAAACACCCAGCCTTACTGAGTGGATGAGCCAGGAACATGAAATAAGGTTTCAAAATATTCATCTTTTAGCCCGGAATTCACTGTTAAGTTAGCAGCACATACCCCTTTCGCGGCAAACCGATTGAACTATGAACTTAACTTAACCATTTTTAAATTTTACTTTCAAACGGCATGACAGAAATAAATATTTAAAAAATAAAATAAAAGAAAACGCAACTATTTCAATTTTTATTGGTCATAAAACAATTAAACATCAATTCCGTGCTATCTAGCTACCTATTTCGATTCCAATTTTTTTTAACAGCGTTCCCAACCTGATATGGACAATCATCAGTTGCTGTCAAACAACCCTCAAACATCTCTGGTATATTATATCGACACAAGCCCATATACTGTATTCAACAAGCTATGTACATTGTACAATGTACATTGACTGCCTTGTCGGCATACGGCATACCTACCTTTTATTATCCTAAAACAATGTGCCGTTACCTCACATCCCCAAACTTTCCCTCAGCTTAGAAAAATTCTTTTATCTTTCCTATTTTAAAAAAGGGTTGTAAGAACCAAATTTCCAACTACCGGCCCATCGCGATACTCCTCCATTCCTAATCTATACGACACCCTCTATTTCCATTCCAAATCTTTAATACCTATCTAGTTTCAGCATTATTTCTTAAAGCGTAGGTCCACTACTAAAAATTTTTTTCAGTTTGCTTCTATAACTCTCGCAACTCTAGAAAATGGATATGACGTAGAAGTTACCACTACAGATTTTAGTAAGCATAAGCATAAGCTAACACGCTCACGCTAGGATTGGCCCATTTTGATACCACATGAATCTAGAGATTTTTCTCCCTTCTTCTTCTTCTTTTTCTTATAAAGCGATCGCTGCGTTGGGTTCGTAAAAAACAGTTTTCTCCCAAGTGGACCCTACGTCTTTGGGATAGAGCAGGGCAAGGTGAGAGTGAGTACATAGAAGGTGAGAAAATGTTTCTTCCTCCTCTTCATCCATGCAGCTGCCTTAGAAGTCGTTAAAGAAAACACCCAGCCTTGCTGCGCGCTTCCCAAGTAGACAGTGTCCTGTAATGACACCTATTACGTTGCTAATGTGCGATCTAGTAAGGGACAACAAGCATCTAGACTAGATCGCCTCAGATCAGCCTTACAATTGCCTTTTATGTTACCGGCACCCAACAAAGGTAAATGTTAAATTGCTGCGCCATCTCCGCGAGAGATAATCGGTAGTTGAGGGCTGTCAATTAGTTTTTGGAGACAGGATCAAGAGACTTATTGGCTGTCAGAGAAAATGCGGATATTAGTAGTTTATGTCACGTTTTCTTTAAGCCAAGACAGAAATTCTTTGATCGCTAAAATTTCCGCCTGGAACACTCTGCAATGATTAGGAAGTCGGAAGGATGCACTTAGTTTAAGCTTGTCGGAGTACACCCCACAACCCACCCTGTCATCAGTTATTGACCCATCAGTATAAAAATTAACACAATCATCTTCAAGGAATGTCATGTCCTCCCAGACTCATGTGGAAGGTATTGACACCTGAAAGTTCTTGCCAACCTGAAGTCGCGGAATGAAGTAGTACCGAGGGATTGTTCCTAGTAAGTTTGGAATGACAGGGTATCCGATTTCGTTGTTGATCCGCTGTGAGGAAGCTTTGAGATGGTACTCGCAGCTGTATAAACTACCTGATCGCTGGACCTTTCTTGTATTATCACGATTTGTGGCTGTCTTCAAAGCAGTCCACCACACAGACACACCATATGTGAGAATCGGCCTAGTGACCGAAATGTATAGCCAGTGCGTTATACGAGGTTGAAGATCCCATTTATTACGAATGGCTTTTTTGCATGAGAAGAATGCCACTGTGGCTTTTTTAACTATTTCTTGAACATTAGTTTTCCGACTTTACTTCTTGTCTAATATGAGAACCAAATATTTGGCTTCATCTGTGAAGTTAGAAGTGCGCCTTTAATAGAAGGAGGCTCAATATGCGGATTTTTATATTTCCTGGTGAAGAGGACAAGATCTGTTTTTTGAGGGTTGACCCCCCATCCACATTCGTCTGCCCATCGTGTTAGCATAGTTCAATTAATTTTAGGAGATCTCTTAAGCTTTCCTGATACTACTACATGTAGTAACATCGGGCGCATAGGCAATGCCCCTATGTAGCCACATTTCACAGAAGGGGGGAAAGAACCCCTCCTTGCAGCGTGCCTCTACTGAAAGATCTTCTAGTTGAAAATTCGCCCATTCTTGAATTTATAATTTTGCTGGTCAGCATTTTAATTCTCGGAACGAAATACAGTTGTGATTGGAGATGCGTCGACGCGGACGTTGCTAAAAGCTCCTTCTATATCAAGACAAGCAACCATAGTATACTCCTTATAAAGGAGGGAATATTCGATGGTTCAAACTTCAAACTAAAGTGTGTAGAGCTTTGGGCGCATCCACAAAGCTAGTGGCTACGTAGTCGAAATTCAACTAGATTTGTGAATGCAAAACTTCACTACAAAGCTAGTCAATCCTGAGCTGTCATATTAATGAAAGATGCAAAATCAAACAAACGCAAAATCGGAAACATTTGAGAAAGTTTTGAGAATTTTAAACAATATTTTAAATTAAATAAAAACAAATAAAAAAAATTAGATATATATGAGCGATTTGGAAGAATATGAAGTCATAGGTATGTAAAATAGTTTGATTGTGGTCAATTTGTTTGAATCTTTTGTAAATTTTTTCAACAGCTGATTGTGAAACGTCAAAATCAGTGCCAACTAACTTTTTAGCTGAAAATTTTACACTACGTCGGAGGGGAAATTTCAACTACTTTTGTAGTTAGAATTAGCCAATCAGAATCGCTTGACTACGTAGCCACTAGATTAGTGAATGCGCCCTTTCTATCCCGAGTTCCCTTTTCAGCACTCATGTTGAGACGGAGAAAGTCTCGCATCGATGTTTGTGCGTAAATGTATATCGACCATACATTCAAAAGTTTTAAGAAGGAAAATGATGATATAGGCTTATAGGTCTGAGATATTTAGGATTGACATGGGAATATTTCCCCGCTTTGGGTATAAATACAACGTTAACTTTTCTTCATAACCAGATTTAGACAGATATTAAATTTGCTTTAAGGACTGGCAAGATAATATCTTCTGCCATTTAGAGTTGGGCTGGTATAACTCGATCTGGCCCAGCTTAATTGTATGGTTTGAACTGTTAAGATCCCAGTGTATTTTTTCCCTAGTGACCAGACCTTCTGGAAAATTTAAATTGTTACTAGTACAGTCAAAGAGTCATTTGACCTTGCGCGACATGGTCGTTTTTTTTTCATGAATCGATACGGCCTTATCTAAGAGGCTTAGATAAATCCAAATTTACACCACCTGATAACATATTTTATCCATGTTATTGGTAAAAATGTTTTTTGCTCCAGTATGTCGCACAGTAAAACATGAAACATCATTTTATTAATAATAAAAATAATTATTATGTTATGAAAAAAAATTTGTTTAATATATAATACAATTTGTTTAACATATAAAAAAAAGTTATAGTAGGTAAGTTAAAGAAATTTTCTGTTGTTTCAAAATCACTTTTTCGTAATTGTTAAGAAAAAAATCGGTACTCTAACGTTAACAAGAGCCAAGTAAAAAATTATTGAAGATATGTAAGTGAGCGCACCAACGTAATTTTATGATTTTAAGTTTTAATTAATATCTCAGTCCCAGTAAGTCGCAAATTAAAAATTTTTGCATACAGTTGTTTATATCAGACTCTTTATTAATAAGGGTTAAATTCATTTTGTTTAAATAAATACCTACAGAGTTGCCCTTAGCCAAAACTTTTTTTTGTTGTTTTTTTTTATACCTTTTTTTGGAACTACTGAGAAAAAAAAAACAAAAATTCACCAATGTGAATAAAGAGCTCATTCATGTGAGCTGCGACAACTTTTTTTTGAGTTGCGAATTATTTGTTCGCAGCTCTGTGGAATGCGTGCTCGTTTTGTAGACTGCGAATCCAGATTTGTTAGCTAGCTAGTTTACTTTTCGTTTTTCTTAAATATGTCGGCACCTGTGTAGACGACATAAAGAAATTATTTTTAATAATACCCGTTATGTTTTTAAAAGAATTCTATGTTTTTAAACAGATAAATTAAAAAGTTACAGAAAGTGAAGTTATAGTAGGATAAATCTTTTTTGTGCTGCAGTTGTTTTCTCAATAAGAAAAAGATTATTATATTTTTTATCAACCTTCAAGCATGTTAAGTTTTTTACAATTTAAATAAAACACTCCTTTTTAGTAACGGGAATTGGCCATTTGAATGAAATTATTTTCCATTATTAACCGGAAGGATTGTACTTTCAAATAAAAAAAGAAATTTGAGAAAATATTCAGTAGTTTTTTTTATAGCATTTTCAAAAAAAAAAAAGTTATTTGGTGGACCCTTTACATTTGCGTTAGGATAAACTGTGGTATTGAGCTCAAGGGCGTAGTTTTGTGCTTTATTGCGTGTTAAGTGTTGGTGGGATCGCGACTCCTGATTCAAACACCGGCGGCGGCGTGAAGCCTATTGGACTTCTTTTCCAGCCCCATCCTTATAATCTGATGAATCTAATATGTTTCCCAGCCAAGTTTAAATCCGATAAAATGTCCTGAATGTGTGTGTTGTTCTGTTGCAGATTTTTTAGATGGCAAAGAAGCAAGATCAAATTTGATTTTGATACTCGCAGGTGAGAAAAGATTAAATCTCAAGAGGTTAAACGGTGGTTTCTTTTTTCTCCCTCAATACAGTGCAGTAAATACATGCTTCCCAACTGACTCGATATCGGTCTGATTAGCTTCTTTGAATTTAAAAATCTTTAAGCCTTCCATTAGTTTTGGAGTTTTTTTTTCAGCTTGCTTGCTTTTACCGGATTTGAAAATGGTAGAGCTAGTATCAAAGCCTGTGAAGGCATGGAGGAAGAGGATGTGTTTGCCAAGTCTTGTGTAGGAAACTTTTCGGTGAATGCAAAACAACTTTTGTAGATCATCTACCTTTCTTTTGAAGAAAACGCGTTTAAAGTTTTTCCCGCATCCTGATAAAATCACTAGTAGGTACATCAATGTTTTCTCCTGCAATAAAAACCCAGTCAAACTCAGAACTCATGAAAATGGCTGTTGGAAGGATAAGCATGTCTACATCTTCTGAGGCCTGAGAAATTGAAAAATCACGATTTTCAAGATATTCTTTCAGCAGACCAATAAATAGTTTTTTATTTTTTTTTCTTTGGCCCAAAACTTCTTCTTCTTCCTTGTTTCTCGAAATATAGTGTTTTTAGCAAAGATGAAATCAGCTGCTTATTGACCTGCAGCTCTTCGGATTCTTTCAGCTTATTTTATTCCAGCCATCAAAAACCGTCACGAGTGACGATCTCACCAACACTCAACAAAACACAAAACTACGACCTTGAGCTCAATTCCATTGTTTATCTTAACGCAAATGTATTAGAACAGAGAACAAACCTTTATATGAAAATTCTTATGAAGAAAGCGAAATTGAAATGCCAGAGTTCTTCAAGCAACTGGGCATACTAGGATTTTTTGAGATTATTTTCCTTAGTCTAGATACTTATGAAGTTTCTTCTATAGAACGACAGAAGGCTCTCCAGGATGATCTTTTTCTTTTCATCAATTCTTTCTTATAATATTTATAAAAGTCCCAGTCTGAGTATTCTCTCGTGTTTTTAGCACGATTGAAGAGTTTTCGGTGAGTGTATCGAGCCCTGAGACCCACCAATGTGGTTTCCTCTTGCCCCTTACTAGCGGACAAGTGATTTCCATTGATTTGTTCAAGACTAAAGTGCGATATGTGACTTTATTGTCAAGTTCATTAGTGCTGATGGAGGAATTAAAAGTTCCAGTTAAATAAAACTTTCAAGTGATTTTCTATATTTAGCCAGTAATTTTCCGATAATTACGAAACTTTAATGGCTTAGGGGCGTCATTATTGATACTGAATTGGATTTACCCTTGATCAGAAAACGAGTATTCCTTTGATACCTTCCAATTCCAAGTTAAGTCATGAATACTGTCAGAGACAAAGGTAATACCTAGAACCGTTGCCGGTTTTTGGTAACGAATGTAGGTTCATTTCCTACGTTACTTACTATAAGGTTAGTACTTAAATTAAATTAAAAAGAGACTCACCTCTGTCGTTTATGTCAGTGCTACCCAACGGCCCACACAGTGTGATGTGAGTTTGTCCCACTGCCAATAATGAGTCTGATTTTCTGCCGTTCTACTTCAGCGATTACTCTCTCCAGTGTATTACCGGGGAGATGGCCAAGGTGGTCGTGGCCAAGATACGCCGACAGTAGCCAGTATTTTCCTTTGGTTCTACCAATCCGTCCAAAACATGACGCACTACACACCACGCTGCAAATACTCCAAGGATGGAGAGGGAAATCTGATCACCGATCCCCCAAGCATACTGGAGCGATGGGAAGTGTACATACTTTAATGAATTACTAATTGTGTCTGCTCACTGCAGAAGGAGAGGCTCCACTACTTCAAGAAGAATACCCTATGCAATGCACCAAGCATATAAGAGGTTGACTATAGGCCGACTTAAGAAAAACAAAGCCCTGGAATATCCGTTTGGTTTTATTCCATGCAAATCAACAATTGATCAGATCTTTACCCTCAGGCAGGCGATGGAAAAATGTCTTCAATTTAACATTCCAACATACCATCTGTTTATAGACTTTAAGACCGCCTATGATAGCATAACCAGGGTAGAACTTTATGACACGACTTTGTAGGTTGACCATGACCAACGTAACAAGCCAAGTCAAAATAGCCGGATTTCAATCCAGGCCAATCAACATCTTTAATGAACTCCGGCAAGGGGACGATTCCTTCATCCAGATCAAGCAGGCGGCACAAAATCTGGGACTGCACAAGTGCACATTAGTGAAGGAAAAACAAAGTACATGGTGGGGTCGAATGCGAGAAGAACAGTTGGTCAAACAATAAAGGTAGCGGAGCACGAATTTGAACTGGTGCAATCCTTTGAATACCTTGGGTCAGTAGTAGCAGCCGATAATAATATAAACGAAGAAATACGCGGGTGGCTGCTCAGTTCCAACAGAGCCTACTGTGTGTCAAAGCTCTTCAAATCCATAAATCTCCCCATAACTCCAAAACTGCTGTTGTACAGGACCATAGTTCTGCGACTTTTAATTGAAGGTTTTTGTCAAAATTTTCAATCAGAATGTATCTTTTATATTAGGGTGGTACAAAAATTTTTTTTGTCGTTTTCAAAAAAAAAAAAATTATTAGGGTGGTGCTTAAAAAGACTTTTTGTCGTTTTCAACAAAAAAAAATACTAGGGTGGTGCAAAAAATTTTTTTTTTCGTTTTCAATATAAATTCAAAGTGAAATATGAGCTCAAAATCACATTTTTCACATTTGTGACACGTTTTATTTGGCCGCCATCTTGTTTTTAATGAAAATTCAGATTTTCGCGCATAACTCGCGTAATTTTGATCCTAGAAGAAAAAGTTATGTACAAAAAAACAATAAATTTTCTAAAAAAAAATGTTAAATAACTTTTTTCGATAAGTGCTTTTGTTAAAGAAATAAAAAAATTAATTTTTTTTCAACTTCTTTTAATTCGAGAAGCACGATTCTAGAAAAGGGTCTGTTCCCGAGCAGAATGAATATACCCACAACCTAAACGATAAGAATGCCGGATACCCGAAATACGATGTGCACCCAAAAGAAAATTCACCTTGAACTGCTACTGCAGTAGAACGCACATTGGTACATGCACCAATTTCACTCATAACAGTTACTGTATTGTACCGTGGCTAATAGAGATAGATAGATAGTTTATTGATTTTGTTTAAATTTTACAATGGTTTGTTACCGCACATTTTACAATATAGTGATTTGATATAATGTATCTTTCAACTAAAATAGTATGTAATTAATTTTTATAATTTATCAATAAGGTATGTATAATTTTGTCCGGAGGAAAAAACAATAAAAACCTCCATTTAAGGTAAGAATATAATAAAATCTTAATGCTAATGACTAGCAGTGAATAATTTTTGAATAAATTACATAAATATGTAAATAATTGAATAAATAGAATAAAATATAATAAATAAATAAATAATTTAAACAAACATAATAACAAGTAAATAAATAATTAAATAAGTAAGTAACTAAATAAATAAATAAACAAATAAATAAATAAACAAATGAACAAATAATCAAATGAACAAAGAAACAAAGAAACGGATAAATAAATAACAAGTAAATAAATAATTAAATAAGTAAGTAACTAAATAAATAAATAAATAAACAAATAAACAAGTAAATAAACAAATAAATATATAAATAAGTTAATAAAAATTGAACTCGTGAAAACCGATAAATATATTAAATTGAAACACCTTATGCATTCAACACCGAAACACCGAAATGCATTCAAGGTTCGTGTTTTTGATTGTTTTTCGTCTCGTTAATTGAATGTTTACGTGTTTATATGTATATATATCGTGAATAGTGTAATTTTCGGTGTAAGAACAATTAAAAAGACAAAAAGTGTGAAAACAATAAGGTGTTTCAATTTATTATAAATAAATAAATAAATAAATAAATAAATAATCAAATGAACAAAGAAGCAAATAAATAAATAATTAAATAAATAATTATCGAATTAATAAACAATAATACATTAAGAAAATATATATATCACAGGCAAAAAAAAAAAAAAAAAATGTAATTGTTTAATTTTGATTGTTTAGTTCACTAACCAAATTATTCTCAGCAAGATCAAGTCGATCAAAGAATTTTGTTGTAAGTTTAATTATTCTATCTTCGATCAATTCGACATTCGCTTTTACGTGGAGATCTAAGGTGGAATGATGCCAAGGTAGATTGAGCATCATTTTTAAAACTTTATTTTGGGCAACTTGTAGTTTTTTTATATGAGTTTTAGCTGCGTTTTTCCATACCGGACAACCGTACAAAAGAATTGCCTGAAATATAACCTTACAAATTATCGTTTTATTTTCGACTGAAAGTAAAGACTTCCTGTTTATAAAAGGGAACAGCAGTTTGGTTGCTATCTTGACTTTTTTTAGTGTTATTATGATGATTAGTTATGATGATTGAATGTTAATTTAGAATCAAGGAAAATACCGAGATATTTCACTTGATTGTCCCAAGAAACCGCTCTACCTAAAATTTGTAAATTATTACTTGGAAGATAACAAGCTTTTCTTTTTCTCGTGAAAAAGATGGCTTGTATCTTGTCAGCATTAAGTTTAATTTTCCATCGATTGTAATATATAAGTTCGTCTCAATGTTGAGACCAAACGCATGCGAAAAGAGTATTGCAGTGTCATCAGCAAAAATTGCTGCTTCACAGGACGGTAATTTTGGAAAGTCAGAGGTATACAGGTTATACAAGGTCGGTCCAAGAACAGATCCTTGAGGGACACCAAAATCAAAACGTATTATTTCTGAAACACTATTATTTACATGTACCCTAAAACTTCTACTTGAAAGAAAACTTTGAACAATTTTACACAAATAAGGAGGCTAATAATTATTCGTTGAGGCAAATGAGCCTCACCGTGAAAGTGGGTCTAACCTTTGTTAGTGTTTTATTTTCTATTCATTAAAACCATAATTTTAAAATTTGGTTTTTCATATACATACTTATTATTAATTATTTATAACACTTATTTCAAGACAATACTTGTATAGTAATCATTTACAAAAACAAGAGAGTTCAAGATTTAGAAAAAAAGAAAAAGATTTTAGTTGATCGACTTAGAAAAATAAGCAACAACAGCACAACTACTGTGCCTGTGTGTAGTTGTCAATATGTTGTTTGGGATTAATGCACGTTTAATGGGTTTTAAATGTGTGAATTGAAAAGGGAGTGCATTGATTGTTGGATATAGAAAAAATGGAAATGATGATCTGGGAATTTTGGGTTTTGTTTCAATGAAGCAGGTAATGAAATTGGAGGAGTTTAATGGAAAGTGAATGGGTTTAAGTGGAGCGATCGTTGATTGCGTGGTTCTTGGCTTTTGAGTTGAATTGAATTTTTGTAAGTAATTAAAAGAAAATGAATACGGGAATTATATGTAGGTCGGATGTTGGCCAATCAAGTCAAAAGGAAATGATGACTGTGAAAATTTGAAGTGGATTGAATTGGAATGTGATAAGGAAAGATGATAAGGGGATGTTGTGAAGTACGCACATTACAACAGTAACAACTTTAAAGCCCAACACGCTTATTCTAAGGGAAGATCGGTACAGACTGCGCTTCACAATGGAAGCAGCCTTACAATTGAACAGCAGGGGGGTCTATTCCCCCCCGTTTAGCCGGGAGGGGCAATTTTCGAAAAAAATTGACTTAAAATGGAAAAAAAATTATTTAAAATCAACGGGTTTATTCACAATGCTGTGCGATACCTTTTTGAAAAGCAAACAACTTTTTCTTTCATTCTGTTTTTAAATAAATCTATTCTAAGAAATAGTTTTTGAAATATTAATTTTCAAAGTCAAAATTTTGAAAAAAATAATGGAAAAAATAATTTCAAATTAATTTTTGTCAAAATTTTACGTCATTAAGTGCTAATTTTAATTTCAAAATTCAATGCTGTTATTAATTTTAAGTCAAAATCAGAAAACCGGATGCAAAAATTTTATGTCGTTCTCAAGAAATTAAAAAAAAACCAAAACCACCTTCTTTTAACAAAAACATTTATTTTTATTTTAACGAAGCAATTTATGAAGCATTAATCTTTGTTTTTTTTTACTTTTTTTGAATTGGAGTCTTATGAGAACGTAATAAAATTAAATAGTATTGGAATAACCCTGGATTAATTTTATTTTCATTGATAACTTCTGAAAACTGACCTGTCATGGCCCATGGGTTCTACCTGTTAGGGCGCCGCCGGTCTAGGGCCAGTAAGTTAGTGATAATTAGTTATTAATGAATTTTTGTCAAGCTTTAAGATAGTTATAAGTTAAGTTATAAAAAATACTGTATCTCTCGCTTAATCAAAAGCTCCGAACACCGAACGGTTTTCGTAATAAGGATAAAATCCTCATGGTGAACCTAATATTGGTTAAGTATTTTAGTCGTTTTCCCGAAGGCCACGTCTTTCTAACCTCACCTAATCACATTCTTGACAGCCTTTTGTTCTATCTTATTTGTTATGATTACTAATTGGAGTTTCTAAATCGAAATAGATGTTAGAGAAAAATGGTCTACTTTATAAATTGTTTGAAAATTTTTTTGTTAAGCATGTAGTAACATGTATGTAATATCTGTAAACAGTATAGTTTTGAATTTTTACAATCGAATATCTCAAAAAGGGTAAAGCAAAGAAAATTATAAAAAACATTAAGCTGCCCATATAAAATAAAAATGGCTGCCATTATTTCTGTTGAGGGTGAATTAAAGGGGGTGGTTGGTACAGTTTTCTAGTTTCTTTATTTGGGACCTTTTAAGTGCTGAGCTGTGAAACGTTTTGGGATGGTATTAAGGGGTGGTTATGAAAAGCTTGAATTCCAATCCATCGGGGGAGTGTTGTTTTAAAAAATATAAATGGAAACAAGGGTGAAATAAATATACGAACATTACCATGGTAGTACTCGCTTTAATCTGAGAGGGTATAAAATAAACGAGAACACAAAGATATCCGAAATAAGGATACAGAAAATATCCTTAGACATAGTTGTTTTCTTAAAAAAGTCTACATTATTTTCGTGATACTATTGAAAAGAGAAAAGGGTAAGATATAAAAAAGTGGTAGGTATGTATTCCAGAAATATTCCAGAGTGTATTCGTTGTGTACTTACATTATTTAATGTTTTTATTTTAATGAAAAAGTCTTACATATCTATGAATGTTAGACATCCTCAAGTATCACATAGTAAATATATGTTAAGTATAGATACCATGTAGGTATTCTTATAATTTATATAAAAAAAGAAAAGTTTGAAAAGGAAGAAATATGGTTTGTTATCCAATAGATTTAAGTTCAATCTGTTGTTTTCAATATTTTTGGAGTTTTTAGATAATGTGAATACCTACATATTCAACAAACACACTCGATTGCTATAGCTATTACCGAACAGAACAGAAATAGCAAAACCGCTTAAGGTGGAGGCACTTCAGTAAATCCGGATACTTAGAATACTTTTGGCCATAATTAATTTTTAATAATGAATATTTTAGCAGAAATGTGTGTTTAAAACTTTAAATAGTTTTTAGTTACATATATTGAATTAAAATAATCTAATAACTCACTTATAGCGTTCCAATGTCTTTTACAAATAATTTATCCAGAAAAATTTTCGTTTTTTTAGCTGCCTGTACACAATGGGGCATATTCATAGTCGTCTGACAAGTTGTTTCTTTGTCTCTTCTAAGCTAACCTCGAGTTTATGTTATTCATAGATAATTTAGACCCGTGTCCAAAAGATAAACTTGAGCTCAATCCTTAAAAACGTTTGACTTTTTGACTAAGTTGTTTTTTTTCTATCGGTCAAAAAAATGGATTGGATTTCGATGGATTAACAGGCAATAGTACTAAAATTGTAGTAGAATTCTCTTTTTTTACTAAATAGAGTTGCCAAATTCTTTATGAATGGCAGCTGTTTCTAACCTGTGTGTTAACTCTAAACTCGAGGCCAGTTGGACTCGGTTCTTAAGACTATGAATATGTCCCAAGAGTCTTGTATGAATTTGAAAAACTATATAGTTTTAAGATGAAAAACCATCCAATCCCATATTTTATATTCTATAAAAACGGATAAAAACGGTCTGATAATCGCCGAACAACAGCTATCCTGGTAAAAGGTTTTGTAAATCCTGTTCATCCTTTCATTTCACAACACAAACTTGGTCATTTAGGATGGGTGTTAATTTCAGATCTAATTTAATCTACACTTAAGACTTAACGGAACAGAATTGGTAACTGATTCATATTCGATCCAAGGAAAGATCTTTTAAACTGATATCATGTTCACATATTTTATTATTGGATTAAAAATGATGTTTTAAATTCAACTGACATTCTTAATTCATAAACTGCTTTTCGTGAGAAAGTATTTGCCTTATTGCCTATCGTCATTTTCAGACCTTGACCGACCGACGACGGGACGACGCGACGTCTTAGAACTAAGGCATCAGAGTCCTTTTCTGAATGTTGCTTTGTTCGAAGGGGGTAGCAATATCTTACATGCCTCAACGTACATTTCCCTTTTTACTACAGAGTTTGAATTAAAATTGAAGGGGTTGAGATTGATATCATACATACCGTCTCTGCACTGAATTTGACCACTGGTCAGTGTTGTGTAATACTTTTATTTGCTAAAGAAAGATATCGAAGAAACTGTTGAATACACTTCAATGCCACAAGATAATAGATGCAAAGGAGATAAACTGGTTTAATGGAGAATCTGATACTATTTCCATTTTTTTTTACTATTCTTGCACACGGGACACTTTGTGTGAGAATTCTTAATCAGCTTCTTTTGAATTTGATGGTCAGTTTGGTCGCTGAAAAGAGCTTGTCCTGGGAAAGGAAACCTGATTTCATACATGTAACGGTCATAAATTTTTATTCAATGCATTTTTTTTATTTTTTATTTTTGCACTTAAATCAAACTGGATTGGTCGGAAACCAGGCCTTTTTTGGAAACGGGTCATTTTGCTAGGTATCTGAAGTGTAACAGAAAAATTAAATTATTTAAAATGAGGACATTTATTCAACCCCATGCTTTATAAAAAAAGTAATTGTCTATATTATGATATAAAAAGTCTGTTTAAAAGGGTTAAAATAATGTGGAATTTACTATCACGATAGGTATAGGTATACCCAATGGTCAAATTTAAATGTTTTTTCTGTGTTTCATTCAGCAAAAATGCAGATGTTTTGCTTGATTTCATCCCTTCTTTGTATATCTATTGAATCTAGGATAAAATCGCTAACTGAAACCGGACCTTAAAAAAAATAGAATTTTTTTGTTTTTTTTTTAAGAAAGGATAGCATTTTGAAATAAAATTGGTTCATTTTCTAGTATAAAATTTGATTGACAGGGGATGGCCCATGCAGAATAAAATTCCAGATGTTGAAGTTGTCAAAAATCACTTTGGCCTTTGGTTTTTTTTTTTATGGTAAATTAAGGTATTTATAGGAGCGTTGAAAGAAAAAGTGTTGGTTATATTTTTAATAATGAAGAAAGGCATTTTATAGGTACATAATTATATGTTAGTTAATTGACAAAAAGGATGTAGTGGCTCTATGCAACAACTTGCAACTGCCAATAAGTAAAAAAAACTTGACTCTTTGTGCACAGATGCTTGTAAGCAGGTAAATACTTAGATATGTTTTCATATTTTAAAATTTGTTTGTTCTTTAAATAATTAGTTCATATATTTTATTTAATCCATTTATTGATTTGTTAATTTGTTTACTTGTGTATTTATTTATTTATGTATTCATTTATTTATTTATTTGTTTATTTATTTATATATTTATTTACACTTCTTAAAATTTTAATTTTTTTTGGCAAGAGTACGATAACTCAGGCGACAAAGTTTAATGACGGATTTGTATAGAACAGCTAAAAATAAGCATTTTTTACTATGGGGGGGGTCTATCTCCCCCCGTTTAGGCGGTAGGGGCAGTTTAATGGAAAAAAAAGTATACAATTAAGTATTGTACGTTTTTTTAAAGCCAACATTTTATTCTATTAGCCAGTTTTTAAATAAATTCAAAACTATGCATAGTTTTTAAAAAATTTAATTTAAACTCAAAGTTTGAGTAAAAAAAAGTTAAAAAAAATTTTAAATTTCAATATTTCAAAACCATAAGATTATAAACAATTTTTATTTTAATAATTTGTTGCTCTTATTAATAGTCAATCAAAAACTTTTTTAAATTCATTGCTCTTATTTGTTTTTGATCAAAAACTGAAAACTAGATCATTTTTTGTCTTCTAGTTCTTGAGAAAATTGAAAATTACCTACCGAAAAAAATATTTTAATTAAATTATTTTTTCCTTGCTTGAGTATTTACGTAGTCTTATTTTGATAGTAATAATCAAATATGGATTGAGATATACTAGGATAAATTAATTTTTCTTAAATCCAGCTTATTTTAATGCAAAAAAGAAACTTTGCATTCACCCCACCTAGCACCCCCCCCCCCCCCATTTCGCACGCACCCCAAATCCTATAGTGAGGCCAAGCAGGGGGGTTGCATGCCCCCATACACACCCCACTGTTGCATACATATAAACTCGCACACACCCCACTGTTCGATATACCCAAGCTCGCACCTACCATTTTACTATCAAAATAAGACCACTCAAGCAAAAAAAAACATAAACAAATTAAAATAGTAAGTAGGTACTTGTGGTTATTTTCAATTTTCTCAAAAACTAAAAGGCATAAAATCATTTGGTTTTCAGTTTTTGATTGAAAATTAATAAGAGCAACAAATTATTAAAAAAAAAATTATTGATAAACTTATGGTTTTGAAATATTGAAATTAAAAATTTTTTTTTAACTTTTTTTTACTCAAATTTTGAGTTTAAAATTAAACTTTTCAAAAACTATGAATAGTTTTGACTTTATTTAAAAATTGGCTAGTAGAATAGAATGTTGGCTTTAAAAAACATATAATACTTAATTTTAAGTATTACCGTTATTTTTTAATTAATTTTTTTTTCATTTAACGTACATATTTTTTAAATTGCCCCTACCGCCTAAATGGGGGGAGATAGACCCCCCATCCCATAGTAAAAAATGCTTATTTTTAGCTGTTCCATACAAATACGTCATTAAACTTTGTCGCCTGAGTTATCGTAGGTACTCTCCCCTTTTTTTAAATACATACTATCATAGACAACAAATTGGTAAAATATGATTTTTTATACCTCTATAATAATAACGTTTTTTTGAAAAGTATTTTTTTTAATAATTTGCGCGCGCTCAAGGGGATTTTTGGTGTACCCTTTATATGTTTCAACACAGCGCGGGCGTGAAGGATATTTTAGGATGGGAAGGGAAAGGTGTGTGACGCGAGGTACTGAGACTGTCCCTTTATAATTCAAATTATTTTGTTCGTTGTCATATTTGTTGGGCATACTAGTATTTACCTTGTATATAAACTATAGTACTATCATGGTGGAAGTCGAATGGGGCGACATCTAATTTACCTATGCAACCCTTACTCTTTTTTTTTTTGCGGAGAGCTTATGGAGGTTTTAAATGATATTTATTGATATTTTTTGGATGCAATAATCCAAAAAATAGTCTCCTCTTGCCCCTACCACCAATTTTTGACGCTTAAAGACTCCTCAAATCGAATTTTACACCTCACATTTTGCAGCGCCACCACCAGGACCTCTGCAACCCTAAAAAGAACTCGACATGATAGTACTATAGTTTTCATATACAAAGTATTTACTCAATCACGTCATGTTGTTAGTGTTATGCCTGAACAACATGTAATGAGTAAATCAGCGGCCCAACAATGTTAATTTAGAGAGATTATAATGGAATAAAAACATGACATAGACTACGGCAGGGATCGAGCCTGTGACCATGAGGTTGACAGGCGACCACGCAAACCATCGCGCCACGACCAACCCCATTTTATTTTTAATAGCTCGCAAAAATCCACATTAAAAATTTGATTAAAATTGTTAGTCATTTTGGCATAAATACAAAAGTTTTGTCTTAAAGGTTATACCTATGAAAAGTTACGTTATTTTTAGAGCCAAAAAAATTCAGCTCTGAGGTTATTTTCTATTGTAGTCTTTATGGTGTGTTTAAGCATTTATGATAAAATGAAAAAATAGAAGTTATATTATTATTATAGATTAAATCTTTTGATAAACATTTTTTTCAAATATACCTATATAACTTTATTTAAATAGGTACATATATTGATATATGTATTTATAATATACATTAATATATCAATAAACCTGTTTAAGCCCAATGATGGTTTCTTAAACCGAAACGCGTCGCTTAGTGAAATGAATAATTAATATTGTGAAACTTAAGCAATTTAAATAAAGTTATGTATTAAAAAAAATTAATCAATAGTTTTAGTACATATGTACATTACATAAAATACATTTACATACCTACCTATCTTTTATTTTTCATTTTAAAATAAATAAAAATACCTATTCAAATTTCTCTTCTAGAAAATAACCTAAAAAGGCCGACTGACAGACCGGCATTTAGATTGGCAAATCAAAGATAGACAGACCGAAAGACAAATTGACAAACAAAAGACAGACAGAGCGACATTTAGATTGCAAACCGAAGTCAGACAGACATACCGAAAGACAAACTGGAAAACGGAAGACTGACAGACCGACACACAGACAGAATTGTAGGACCCACTTTTTCGCGTCTTTATCATTAATTATAATGCAAAATTTGATTAATACCTAGGAACCTCGAGTTCGATTTTTTATGAGTCCAAAAATTTCCAAATAAAAAATATCAACGGAAAAAACAAAATGAACAAAATTTAAACGTATTATAACATTTTCTTGATTGGTCAAAGTTGGAGAGTGAAAAAAACCTCACAGAGAAGAAGGAATGTTTTCATTTATCCTTCTACTTCACAAAGACTTCAATTTCTAAATTTTCAATCAATAAAAGATTTAATGCAGGTACCTCACATACCTACACTATAAAGGTACCTATCTGCCATCACTCACACTCATATTTCTTTGCAAGATGAAAATAATTTATTCTTTGCAATGAAGGCTAAAGAAAATAAGAAAAAAAAAAATAAGAAATATTTTTCGGGTATGAAGAGGTGGTGAGGTAAAATTAGTGGGGGAATGAAAAAATCACGTCTTTTTTAGTGGAGCTAGCTCTGTAAGTCCTTGTAGACATTTGATTGGTGTTGGTATAGAGTGTGCGGTTGGTTGGTTGGTTGGTTTTTCCCTATTTTTCTCTCTCTTCATTCTCCTCCGTTGGCGGGTTTTTCTTCTTTTCTTCGACAGTTTTCTTTTTTATGTTTTTTTCTATTCTAAAGAGCGACAGCGAACAATTTTTCCATCATGTGTGGAAGAGTGAATTTCTTTCCTTTGGTTTCGGTTGGTACCTCGGATTGGTGGCGCCTGTGCGCGCATATACTTACAATATACTCCTCATTCTTCGTAACCCATTACATTAGCCCACACTTGCTAAGATGGGAACAGTATCCCCATTCAATCCCAAAGGAGATGTGCCAAAGATAATAAAAATAATATGACAAAAATGTACATATATAGTACCACAATGTACATACATACATAATTATAGTAATATACCACCACCATGTGCAATCGGTTTGCGAGGGAGGAGAGAGGTTGAAGGCTCATGTGTACCGAGAAAAATGAAAAGAAAACAATAACCGTCGAGGAAAATGCATGAAGAAAGACTTTCCTCGATGTGTGCGGGAGCAATAAAAAAAGATGGAGTGGAAAAGGGGGTTTAAGCACAAAGCACTGGTATCAAGCACCCGGTGGTGTTGCCTCAAATATCTAACACCAAGCCATTTTCCGTTTGTACTTTTATCGAATTTCTCTTGCTTTTTCTTTAATCCCTTTTTCTTCGACTGGGACTACAAAATGGAAAATTTTTTAGAGGTGGTGACGATAAAAATATTCGCGCACACGCACGCGGTTTTGTACAACTTTTTATGTATTTTCATCCGTGCTGTTTGCTTTCTTGAAAATTTATTCTGTTTTTTGTTTAATTACAATTTTTATTCTACAAAGGTAGGTAGCCAGGTATACAACTTTATTTAAAACGAACAACAGGGGTATGAGGGTTTTTCACCTGTTTTTCATCATTTTGTGCAAACAACATCTTCTTTCTGCACGCGAGTATTTTTAATGTTTGAAAGAGAAAGGCTTAAAGGGCTGCCTTGCGGTGGGCTATGGTAGGTAGGTACTTTTAAATCAGTTTGGGTATGGATATGGATTACTCTTCCAAAGAAGTTTTCATGAAGAAACTCAAATTAAATTTTAAGAAGCATGTGAAAGAATTTTAATTTCAAAGAATAGCATTTCAATTCTTTGAAATTAAATTTCTAATGAATTTCAATGTTTAGGCTTATTTCTTTATATATCTATATAATCTAGGTATACGTTACCTACATATAATTTTAACACAAGAACAACTAGAATACAATTTTGTTTTTGTTGCTTTTAAGGAAGTAACGTTGAAAACTTTTGGCTATTTTACCCAGACGAAGGTTGCTGTAATCTGAAGACACTTTGAGCTGATTGAAGCAAAGGTCTTAAAAATGCCAGATTTCTCAAATGAATCGGTTTTTCTCAGTTTTGTGGGTTTGTCAAGAAAAAGAGACCAAACTGAGATAAGACTAACTGCAAGGCATTCAAGAAAAAATCATATAGTTTTTGCATTGAAAGTTATTATTACCGAGAGCCTCGTTCGTCTTTCTATAGCAATGAAAATCCTTCGAAAATTTTTGATTCAAAGTAAAATTCAAGATTGAATAAGTAGGTTTTTCAATGTAAATAGTTACCTGCTATAGACAAGTTCTGGATTTGAATTGCTGTTTCACATTTTTATCCAGAAAAAAAAGATGAGACCGAAAAAAAGCAATTAGATACGAAATTCTAAGCATGCGGGACCAAACCCTGTCATTTTTAGAACGATACTTACCGACAGCGTTTCTAGTATACATATAAAAACATTAAAAAAAAAAAAAACCTAAAAGTGAATGTTTTAATGTGATTATTGCACAATCTTTAGAATAAAATGTTTTTTCAAATGTACGTATGTACATATGTATGTACGAGTATCCCACAAAAAAAAATAGATTGGAGAAATTCCGAGTTTACACCAGGACGAGATCGGTAGAGACTAAGGCATACCAGCACGACACAAGACCGAGAAGAATGGGATATTTTTCAAATTTTACGAGACCCAGACTCAGCAAGTCTCGTCTCGTCTCGTAGCTAGCCCTAACCTAAGATAGCATAGCACGCGAAGACTTTATATTGGTAATGGAAGATGGGAGACTTCAATGCCAAGCCTAGCAACGGCAAAGATGGGCTCGGGTGTGTTATGGAAAAACATTGTGTTGGTAACCTCAGCGACAATGGCGAAGGCTTTGTCGATGAAAATCACCTACTTCCAAAAAGTTTGCTGTGAAAAATGAGTGCATATCCGGTGCTGAAAGGATAGAAAGTCAGTCACAAGGGAAAATAGTGCTTGATGGATTGAAGGAAGAAAACACTCTAAGCTCTTATCTATTTTTCCAGCTAGGTACAGGGAGAAGCAAGCACGAGTCTATGCATCGCATGAAGACAAGGGACGTGCATTCGTTAGCTTGCCAGGTGATAAGCGTTACTACATCAACGCATTGGTTTCAAACTTAAAAAAAGCGCAAGTACAGCTATGTCAGTTGGATTGTCTACAGAATTACAAAGCTCACAGGATCACAGGTGTCAAAAGATCTTTAAAAAAAACATCGAATAAGACTTATAAGGAACATATGCAATTTTCGGATGAAAAAGAAATCAAAAGGTGAAAGAAACAGTCTTCTGCAGTGTTTTCCTCAGCGAAATGAACCCCAACGTCTAAAGTAACAATTTCGGCGTCAGGCAATGTACTCTCCATCAGAGAGTACATTGCTTTTTTACTATTACTACTGCAAAGCAATTTTTTTTTATTACAGTAGATACTTATGCTGGTTGGAATTTTTTTGAAGGCATTATACTTAGATGCAGACGTAGATTATACCCAAAAGAATAATCTTATTTTGACTGGGATTTAAAAGGAAATCCCCCAACAGAGAGGTTTGAGAAATAGAACGCTTTCCCCAAGAGTGAAAATAAGAAATGATTGTCAAGCTTCCAAAGAACTGAATCATCATTAAGAAGTACCTATATTGAATATCGATCATCACTTTACCATTAACTTCGCAAAGGAGTTCGACAATTTCAATAGAGAATTTATCTGGCTTGCTTTGCATCCAAATAAATTGATTACCGCGTTCAGATTTTAATTAAGTAAATTTTTAATAAAAATTTGTAGTTAAACCAGCTCCAGCGGTATAAATTTTAAGTTTTTTTTTAACACTGACTTAGCTAAACATCCTTAGCCAAATGACATCACAACTTAAGCGAATCACTCTTAATATAAAAATGTCTGATGGGAAACTATATAAGAGTACAATTACGGCAAATTTAGTTAAAAATATCGTCCGGTGGGCCCATTTAGGCTTTCATATGTTGGTGTTTTAATACCTATAGAATGCTTTTATTTAATTTATTATCTTAGTAATTTTTTTAACAAATAAGGTATTCTGTTCTTCATCTTCCTTTACAATGTTTTCACATCAATTCAGCCCTAGGTTGGCTATCTGCAATTCTGCATAGACAAATATGTATATAATATAGAAGTATAAGCTTATTGTGTATAAAAGGATTTCATACTGATATGTGTCGCCGCCGTGCGGGTGCGACACATCCAAATGGATGTGATTTCTGATTGAAGGCACATCAAAGCAAAGGACATATATTTAATTTATCATCCATTCTTGTATACCTTCACAAAGCATAGAGTTCAAGTGCGTTCTAGTGTTTCCCCGCATTTTTTTCCATCTTATTAAAATCTTATAGTTTGGTTATATTGAGAAAATAGTGCGAACCATACCTACTGCCTACTACATTTACAACCCTCCACATTTCACGTTATTTCTACCCGGCCCACCTTCAACACGTACCTATCTCTGCCAAAGGTGTAGCTACGGCTTCTGCTATGTTTCTTGGAAACGGAGGCTTTGGCGTTTGAAATAGCTTTGCAGCAGAAGTCTTAATAAAAGAAAGGGAAAACCCAAATACCCCAAGAGGTTTCAATTCAAAACATGGCAAACGAGGTAGGTACTATAGGTTAGGTACCCAGGAAAAGTGTCTACGAGTACGTTTGTTTTTCGTATAAAAACATCGTTAAATCACTCCATTCTTGTCGCTTACTGCTTTTTCCTTTGGGAAGATAAATAAAACTAGACATCCAGATCACACACAACCGTGCAGCTCTACAACCTGATTTGACTTAAATATCTTTAATGTTATGAGCGCAGTCATTAAAAATTACGTAACCTTCGATATGAGTAACCCACTCGTATACCTTCTGAGCAATACACTTTATTATTATTTTTTTTTATAGAAAAATTGATACCTTTGTTGTTCAGTATACAAAACTGCGTTCGGCTTTTAATAGAGAACATAAATTCGTAAATATTTCTAAAAGAATAAAAAATGTTTATTCTTTATGATATGTTGAGCACCAAATTTGTAATGTGACATGACGTCAAAAAAAAAAAAATAGGTAGACACTAAACATCTGCAACGAATGGCTTGAAACTACTCCCAAGTCGTTCTATATTTTTCCAAATACACTATTCACTGCATTCACATCTTGCAAACCAAAACAAATGAATCATCATCCCAAACCAAAACAATAGAAAAAGAAGGTAGTGTATTTACAGAGCTATTGATTTCGACCGGGTACCCGGTATACTGAACGGGTCAGTAATCGGGTACCCGGGAATTTATGTTCCCAATGAACCATTATACTCGTAACTCAGATGGGAGATGAAAAAATAACAATAACAACATGGTGCTTTTTAAGGTACAGGTAGAATTAAAAAAGTCGTTTTCACAAAAATATTTAGTATTAGGGTTGTGCAATTTTTTTTTGTCGTTTTCAAAAAAAAAAAGTTATTAGGGTGGTGCAAAATTTTTTTTTTTTTTCGTTTTCAATATAAATTCAAAGTGTAACATTACACAAGCTGAAAAACACATTTTTCACATTTGTGACACGTATTATTTGGCCGCCATCTTGTTTTTAATGAAAATTTAGATTTTCGCATATAACTCGCGTAGTTTTGATCCTAGAAGAAAAGGTTAGAAGCAAAAATTTTAAAACAATAAATTTCCTACAAAAAATGTTAAATAACTGCTTTTGTTTAAGAGTTACAGCACATTTTGTACTGAGGAAGCGTCAAAAAAATTGAATTTTTAACAAAATGTACTATAACAAAAGCCCCACTTCTGACACCAAGTGTGGGGGGAGGGAAGGGATTTAATTAACAACTCGTAGTCTTTTATTAAGTTTAAAATTAGTTTTTTAATTCAATAATAATATTAAATATTGTTTTTTTTTCAAGTTAAATTTAAGTTTTAAATATAGTTTAATAATAAATTCAAAAAAAAGATATAACTTGGCTTTAAATTGACTTGACTTTGAATTGACTTTGACTTTTCTTTCTTAGCTTTCTTAACCGACTTCACACTTTCACCTTGCTTGACTTTACTTTTCAGAATATATCTTGGTTACGTTAAGTTTTCTTCTGTATCCTACTATATTCGAAATGGAATGATTTGGAAATACTTTAGTTACATTCAAATAGTGTAAATATTAAATGTTTGGCTTTAATTTAAGACAATAAGTTTGTTGTGAAATGTAGTCATCCTACATACATAACGCAAAATATTTTTGTGAAAAAGACTTTTTTAATTCTACCTGTAGGTAGGTACCTACATACCTTAAAAAGCACCCTGTTATTATTGTTATTTATTCATCTCCCATCTGAGTTATAATGGTTCATTGGGACCAATTATATAAATTCCTGGGTTCCCGACACCTGACGGGTACCTGGCAATAATTCATGTACCCGATCATGTTTCGGGTACCCGGGTACCCGACACCTTGCGGGTACCCGGATACCCGGGTAATACACGGAAATTTGGTTACCCGGGTACCCGGGTATCAAGAGCTCTAGTATTTACCTATTTATTTTCGAAACGAATACACCATTTGATTTTTTTGTTAAATGCATCGAATACAGCGAGTTTATATCGAACACATTGAATGCACAGAATACACCGAATACAAATACAACAAATTAATTTAATTTGAACTTATACATTACATATTTTTAAATGGTTATTCACTGAAACGTGTTTACATAGAAATGTGAAGTTTTGACACAACATGTAATTTATTCTATAGAAAATAATAAAAATAATTAAAATTTTAAAACATCGCCAAGTACCGTTATTTGCATAGAATCGATTAAAAACCACACAACTCTTTATTGCTACATTTAGTGTGTTAATTTTTTCATATATCGCATCTGTGTAAAATTCTATTTTCTGATATCTCATTTGTAACTGTAGTGCCATACAAGCGTCACAATCATAAAATAAGTTTTAATTAAAGATGCACTAGAATTCAATTAGAAATTTTGTCTTGGTTCGTCGCCACGAATAACCACCAATTAGAAAATAAAACTTAGAAGAGAAAAAACTAGTGTAAGTATTTGATTTTATATTCGGTGCATTCGGTGTAACCGATGTGTTTATAACTGTTAGGCTTGTTCTGTTCTGATTTTTTGGTACCGTTTTTGAAAAAATCCAAAATCAAAAAATGATTCTATGGGAGGTAACGGTATCTACATATTATGTACTTCCAACATTTTGAAATTTTTTTTTATTTAAAATGACGCAACATCTCTTCAAATTTATTGATTTTTGAAGTCATATACAAAAAAATCAGATTTTTCTAATAATATTTTCTATATTAAAAATATCCCAAAAAAAAAAATGCTTTAGTTAAAAATCATAAAGTTACGCAAAGCAAAATAAATAAATGTATAGTCTTCTTTTTTCGTTTCGCATCAAGAGCGTAGTAGGCAGAGTTACCGCTATCCGAAAAAAGGGGCGGTAGAATTAAAGAACAAAGCGAAGAAAATGGAAGGAGATTTCAAAATGAGCTTTTTTTTATTTAAAAATCCATACTTTTAAAAGAATTATTAATAAAATGTTATTAACAAAAAAAAGAAGATTTTTTTGCACCTTCAAAATGCAAAATTTAGCATTTATGGAATATTGTAAATTTTCATCAGAACTACAATTTTTTTTTAATATATGTATGTAATGTTTACTACAGGTAAATAAAAACTATACTTATTTTGAAATAATTTTGACGCGATTTATACGAGACAGATGAAAATACTATACTTACGTTGAGTTTTCGCAACGCTCGCCTAAAGAAGTAGCATTTGAACCTAAAATATATTGTCTATCGTTGCGTTTTCAAATCATCTCTTGAGATTGGTTTCCAATTTATGGGTGCCAAAAGTATGGGTTCGGTTCTGAACCCCTTCCACCTACAACACAAATTTCTTTTTTCATGGGCTGCTATCTCTTGCGAAAATTGACAAATTCTCCAAGAATACCAATATTCAAGAATAGAGTGCCTGTCATCCAAGCCGTTCGGATTCGGCATAAAACTGTAGGTTTCCTGAACTCCTGCAATAAAACTCACAAAGGAACGGTTGAGAGTTGTAAGTCAGCAACTAAAGTCTCCTATATAAGAAATTTATCATTTCGGTTCTTATATATGGCGCAGTGCCATGGACTTAAGCTATATGAAAACAGTTTAGGATGCTTCGAAAAAATAAAACTTTGTCCGATTTCTGTTCCCTTCTTCATAGCTGGAGAGTGGAGTAGAAAATATAATGGCTAATGGACCCCAACACTCCGACCCGGAATTCAATCCCGAGGTACGGCGAGTAGTAGTAGAGAAGACCTCAACCGACTTGACGTGCGAAACTAGAAACATCTATCTAGGGACATGAAGCATGACTCATTGGACCTGGACTGTAGCGCCAGCTTAAGTAAATAAATAGATCCACTTTAATTGAAGTGTTGCAACACTGTTAGGTACTAGGCTTACGTGGATGGCAGGTTAGCCATCAGTCTCTTCTTGGCCGAGGAGTAGATAAGTTCTGATGAGTTTTTATGCTTTTAATGCACCTCAGTGGATCTCTACAGGCTGTATAGTTTTTTTCTAACACTTAATGCAAACCCCCTGTACGCGTAGGTTTACTTACAGTAGACTCACTCTAGGTCGAACCTCCATCAAATTGAATTTACCTCTAACTGGGATTCCCCACAATTTAATTTACGTGAATATCAGACTATTCACCTCTTACTGGATATTTTTACAAAAACCCGTCGAACTGACTTTGATATTCCGTAAAAATTCGAATTATAGGGAGTCAACTATGTATATATATACACAGAAAATTTTACCCGATTAACTTTTTTGTCATTCACAATAGGTATAATTGTAATTAATTTATGTAAAAATGTTCCTTGTCAGAAAACATATGGAATAGGTACTTTAAAATAAATTACTAATAAGATTTCAGTTTCAGTTATTAGATTGGCCTTCCATACTCCACCATTCTCCAAAGGAATAGCTTGCTTATCGGTTTTCACGTGTTTAAGCTGGCCATTGCAGAAAACAAGCTTTTGGGACCAACCCTCTCACTTACCTTACTCCCTCATCAGCTATAGTTTTTTTTTACTAAAACGATAAATTTCATTAACAACCCCTTGACTTTTACCAACCCCAACGAATGCGGGGAACTCTTATGTCTTATCTTAAATTAATGTTTTGAAGGAGGTTTGAAGTGTGAAAAGAAATACATAGTACAATACCTTCATATATAGTACATATATTATATGCTTATAGCACACCAAACAAAAGTAATGGATTCCTTTTTGTATTGGTAAAAAAAACTCTTTTTTATTAATATTCTTTGAAAATATCATCACATTTTGTTCTCCAATCTATCCTTTCCATAATTTTTTGCTGGGGCTTCATTTCACAAATAGGTATGGGTTTTGTTAACCGTAGCTCGTCTTAGATGAAATTTTTGTTTATCTCGGAACAAGAATTATGACATCCGCATCCCCTTCAGAACGTTATAATATGATGGATTCCCTTTTGCGAAATGAATAAATAAAGTTTTTTCGTAAAAACTTTCCAAAGTATAGGTACTACATATATGTATTATATACCTACCTACCTACTTTCTCTGTTCCGAATTAAAACTGAACACATCAGCCTTTAGCTCCATCAGACTCCGCAACCTCCGCAACAAACCTGCTACCCATCAAACAAAAACAACAACAAAAAAACAGTGCAAAAATCCATTAGAAATACCAAAAAAGCTTTGTAAAGATATTTTCGCAGGAGGTTCAAAAGAGAAAGGAGTTTGAAGATCCCGGGTTGTAAAAGAAGAGTTCTTGCTTACAACGGTTTCCTTTTGTGATTTTTGGGTTCGAAAGTGAAGTCTCTGAAAAATGAACAGGGGTGATGTCTCTATCCCCTTCTTGTGCTGATAGTGTAGTAGATTGTTATCATCTAATATATTATATGTACATATATATATGAAGTCATTCGTTTTCTTTCTTATATTATTCCGAAATGGGTTGCTTTCATAATTTTCTCTGATGGTATTTCTCTACACACGAACACAATTGAAGTGGTAGGTATATAAGGGAAGCATATATGTAAGAATGGAAAAGGATTCTAGAAAAACTCTTTATTTAAATAAATATTTGGGTTTCTTTCTTATTTCTTATGCTTTTTTTTGAATAAGTAAGTATACCCAATACATACATACAGATCCTTAACTGGATAAATAGGTAGGTAAAGATATAGGTATATAATTGAAAGCGTTAAAGTACTCTCAAAATGATGTTCAAAAATGTAAACAGGATAACCCCTTTTTTGTTGATTTAAAAACTTTAAATTACAACCTAAAGAAGAAATGTTTTTTTGATTATCACTTGTTAAGAAAAGAGTGCCTAATGCCTCTCACCTAACCGTTCGAATTAGGTATACAATTGTAGGTTCCTCAACTCCTGCATACAGGAATTGTTTATCGACCGTCGCATTGTGAAAAAACTTTTAAAACAATAAATGTTCTACAAAAAATGTTAAATAACTTTATTCGATAACTGATTTTGCTTAAGAGTTACAGTACATTTTGTTTAGGAAATAAAGAATTGAGTTGTTTTTTTTTTGGTTATATTAATTTTTTTTGACAAAATGTACTATAGGTATAACTCTTAAACAATAACAGTTATCAAAAAAGTTACTTAAAATTTATTGTTTTAAAAGTTTGTCTATAACTTTTTCTTATAAGATCAAAACTACGCGAGTTATGTGCGAAAATCTAAACTTTCATTAAAAACAAGATGGCCGGCTTAGTAAAACGTCTAACAAATGTAAAAAATGTGATGTTGAGCTTGGTTTAATATTACAATATCAATTTATATTGAAAACAAAATTGTTTTTGCAACACCTTAATGCAAAATATTTTTTTTGAAAACAACAAAAAAACATTTTTTTGGACCACCCTATTTTATTTTTCGAAACTTTGTTCCTAACACTAGCCACGTGGACTTTTTTTTGAATCCTTACTATACCTAACAAACACCCTATTGTTATTGTTATTTTTTCATTTCTCATCTGAGTTGTAGTGGTTCATTGCGACCAATTATACAAATTCCTGGGTACCCGACACCTGACCCGATACATGATTGGGTACCCGGGTACCCGACACATTGCCGATTACCCGGTCAGTTTACTTGGTACCCGGGTATCAAGAGCTCTAATATAAAATTATTAAATTAATAGATAACTTTTAGCAGGATTTAAGAAGAAATAGTTAGGTTAATTCCATTATTCAAAAAAATAAGTGTCTATTCTACATTCGACCATTGATAGAAGATTTTAATTTTATTCATTTAAATAAGAGGACAATAGCCTATTGTTAATCAAACTGTGAGAAGGATTTAATAAATAAGACTCTATTAAAGAATTTCTGATTGATAAAACCTTATCTCCATCTTTTACTCGTACAAGTACCTACTGTTGTTTTTAATGAACTTTAAAGTATCATAAATTGCCCACATCGCCCATCTGATTTTATAGTAAAAAAGCACCGAATAAATTTCTTCTACATATAACCCCCCTTTTTAGCAGTTACCGATGTTTTAATTCGGCTTTCTACTTCATTTTTCGTTCACTTTGCCAATAAATCCTAAGTACGTAACCGATTTGTTTAGAGGAGGCGAATATGGATTTACTTATAACTGAAATAACTTCAAAAAATGCGAGACGACACCTCATTGGCCTTGTTATAAAGGAAAACAATTAAATATTTAAAAACGAATTCAAGTTTACTCTTATTTTTCCTACAAATAGATAAAAATAGACCAAAAATGTCAATTCGATTCTTATCACAAGGGTTAGACCCAATTTTTTAACTGTGGAGCTATCTTTAATCCATGATTAATCCAATATTGCATATGGGTTTAGCAATCCTTTTTTATGTGGCCTTTATAATAGCAATCAATTTATCTGGGATGCCTCTTCTGCCCAAAGCAAGCCAGATAAATTCTCTATTGACCCTGTCGAACTTCAAGTTCAACAGCTTTGTTGTTGTTCAGTACTTTGATTGTGGTTAAGATTTTTTCTCTACTGGAAGATACAGTGCGCATTCGGTAAATTGTTACTCCGGGCAAGTGATATGGCGTTGGGCTAACTTCACCGGTGAAAACGCGATTTAAATTGCCGAAAAGTACCCCTTCCAACATTTGAGCTGGTCTCCATCCGAAACTAGTAGAGATCTGACACTTAACTTATTCGCCAGCACTATTCAAAAAAAGTATGAAGAACTTTAGAATTCTTTGTCTGAGAGCGGGAACTCTCATTAATTCTACAATTTAAAAATATTGTTTTGCTAACTTTACAGGACTTTGTCAATGTGGAAAATAGGCTCTTTACTATCAATGACTCTTATAGACATGCATAAAAAAGAACGCATAATTATTAAATTTCAGATTTACCTTCTGCAGGCTTGTGGTAGGAATAGAGCTGGCCTCGTATTTGAGACCAAAATCGGTCTCGTCTAACTAAAAGAGAGTAACTTCTAGACATACAAGACGATACTTCAATTTTCGGACCGAGAGTCTTGGTGATGTTTGCAATAAAGAAATTCATTAAAAATTGTGTTTTTA
Source organism: Syrphus vitripennis (assembly GCA_958431115.1). Classification (NCBI taxonomy): domain Eukaryota; kingdom Metazoa; phylum Arthropoda; class Insecta; order Diptera; family Syrphidae; genus Syrphus; species Syrphus vitripennis. The sequence goes on along the minus strand of OY288111.1, from coordinate 7,298,953 downwards.
AAATACAAAATTTTATATTTCAATATACCTAAATATTTATTAGCCTCTAGAATAGTTATTTCTCATGTTTTTTCCCAAAAAATTCTGAGTTAGTACCAGGAAGAGACCGAAACAAGTCTCGTGTCTAGCCCTAAGGAAAGAACAAAATGTCTAGTTTTCAACATTTAATTAAAATTAAAGGTTACTTGTTACTTATTGAATATGATTTAATGCTAATTGCAATCTAATTGTTTTTACCTTGTTTTTCCTTTTTATCTTCGATTTTTTTGAATCTAAGGATTTTATTATTCTCAAAACTGCCTTTCTTTTTATTTTTAACTATGATTATAAGATTCTAAGACATCGATAAATAATTAAAGAAAAAATGCAATTTCCATCAAACATTTGTGTTTCGTAGAAATTTAATTTCATTGAGAAAAACTATACAAAATCGATCAAAAGTAGCCCAATAAAAACATTGAATATTACAGAAAAACCGCAGTTAGGCTGCCCAGTTTTATGCCCCGTCATATATTAATGTTGAAGGTTTGAATTTTTCAACAATAACTTGATTGTGCTACCACCATATGAGTCTCCTTTATTCTATTAAAAAACTATAACACGTCACCACGTCACTTCATGCCGTCACCAAGATTCGATTCTGAACTAAGCGGTGCGGCGGCAGGCGGCGGCGCGGCGCGGCGTACCCGTACCGAGTCAGTGAACAATTCGCTACGCTACGCTAGCTTTTTATTGTAATGACTGACTATTGCATTTGTATTATATCAGACAAGTTTTTATGTTTTATGTTCGGTTTCTTTCTTTTTTCTGCGTTCTCCAAAATTTGTTCCAATAGTTTTTTTTTACAAACGTATGAAATTGTATGTTATATTTAAAAAAAAATCGAGAAATGCAATATTTTAAGCTGCATTTGCTTTTCAAAAAAGTCATTTTCGCCATTTTTTAGGCAAGAGAATGGGTCTGCTTTGTGCAAACAGTTTTTCCTTATCCTACTTTCAAACTAATCTCGATTAGTATCAAATTCTCCCAATATCTCGGAATCCTTTATCTAACAATTACATTGGTAGGTTTTAGATCATTGAATTCAAAATGCTAATGTCTCGTTATTAAATATTGATTCATTTAGAAAATAATCAACCATTTATTCAACACCTGAGGAACTTATTTATTATTTTTGGTAGGTAAGGTAGGTATATGTAATGCTAATGTATATCTACTTAGTCTCTAGTCTCTACTAGAACTCTTCAAACCTACCAATGTTGTAATTATTATAGGTATGGTCTTCCAAAATTAAATGGAATCTGTGCACAAGCTTTCAGGGCAGTTTTATTTCCTCATTTATTTCCATTAAATTTTTATTTAATATAGCTATGTACCTACATATAGGTAGTAATAGAGTTATCCAGCTTGTGTTGCTATGATGACTGTACCCAAAAATCTCGCTCCGTACAAATACCTAGGTACATACATGGATGGAGGAGGGCGAAGTAAATGTCGGGTACAAACAAGAAGTACTTAGGTACTATATGTGTACCTACCAAAATGGGACTCTCATTCGTCTCAAATTGTTTTAATATAAAATGTTCTTGACTGAAGGATTATACTCAAATCTACTTTTCTTTTTAATCTTAATAAGCGCCGCGCCGAGTGATGCTGTTCCTTGCCTAAACCAATGCGACAGAACTACGTGTCCCGTACTGAATCTTTTCAAATACATTGAAGTGTATGTTACGTACCTTCTCTAGAAAAGTAAATTGAAAAGTGTATGTACCTCTATGTATACATATTATGTGTTTGATACATATATACTGTATAGTAAAAGGAAAATGCTTACCTACCTTATAAGATGCAAAAGCTTGCAAAAAGTGGTTTGGATGAGAAATGTTTTCGTAAGATAGATTGGCGGGAATTTGTTTTCAAAGTAAGTGCATACATTTTTTTTTTAATTTTATTGAGGCATTTCTAATCAGTAAATTTATTCTACCTAAAAACCAGGGTTAACAAATTTGGTCGACTTAAGGATATTGTAATATTCTGCTAAGGGTTCCTTTGTATATGAAAACTATAGTACTCTCATGGCGAGTTTTTTTTAGGGTTGCCCGGATCCTGGTGGTGGCGCTGCAAAATGTGAGGTGTAAAATTCGATTTGGTGAGTCTTTAAGCGTCGAAAATTGATGGTAGGAGCAAGAGGAGACTATTTTTTGGATAATTGCATCCAAAAAATATCAATAAATTACATTTAAAACCTCCATAAGCTCTCCGCAAAAAAAAAGAGTAAGGGTTGCCGGCATACATTAGATGTCGCCCCATTAGACTTCCACCATGAGAGTACTATAGTTTTCAGATACAAAGAGGGTTCGCAATAAAAACTTATTCTTAACTTCTTCTTATTACATTTAAAATAAAACACACTTTACTTCAATTGAAATCACTTTTATTAATCACTGGCACAACACTTTACACGAACTTTATTCTTTCACTTTCAAAAATAAACTGTGTCCAATCGGTAGCGCCATCAACCTTATATAGGGAAATATCTGGTTCTGGTCTAATCTCGAAAGCAATAGAAATCTTTAGAACCTGTATCTCGATCTTTCTATTCTGACAGATAGATGGAATAATTCCCCTTCGGGCTTCGACATTTACCAATGTTCGAAAAAGCTCATTCAAAGCTCATAGCAGGTTGTTTTAAATCGCAAAGGCACTAGATGGCGCTGTCATCGCATTCGAGAATCGATATAGTTCGAATGTAAAAGTCGTTATATTATGATTCAAAAGTAGTTAACTAATCCTTTGTATATGAAAACTATAGTACTATCATGGTGGAAGTCGAATGGGGCGACATCTAATTTACCTATGCAACCCTTACTCTTTTTTTTTTTGCGGAGAGCTAATGGAGGTTTTAAATGATATTTATTGATATTTTTTGGATGCAATAATCCAAAAAATAGTCTACTCTTGCCCCTACCACCAATTTTCGACGCTTAAAGACTCCCCAAATCGAATTTTACACCTCACATTTTGCAGCGCCACCACCAGGATCCGGGCAACCCTAAAAAAAACTCGCCATGAGAGTACTATAGTTTTCATATACAAAGACTAATCTTCGTTACAATATCATTGTAATTTGTATTGCATGTTTTTAAGAGAACACTATGAGTGTTATTGAACATTGTCAAGAGAGCTTATATTTTGAATTTCTTTGACTTTGCTGGTAGGTGTAATTCGAAGTAACCCTCAGCGATGCCAACCTAGGCTTTTTTATGCCTTTTCTGCATTATTGCATTAGCTAAGGCTTTAAGGCTTATTTTTTCTTCAAAAGGCATCTTTTTTTAACAATTATTTTTATTTTTTTTTTAATTCAACATCCTGACTTTTACTTTACGCAAGGTGAAAAAAAGGTGAAAAAGAATTTTAAAGTAACCTCCTAAAGAATTTGTTTCCACCTTCAAATTCTGTTCATTTTCGGAATACTTTTTCTAATTGTAAAATGTTTACTTTGATGGAAAAATTAGTTAACCATATCTTATGCTTGCCGCATTCTTCGGCAACTGTAGAAGAGATTTTTTCATCCATCAATTTTAACAAGACAAAGCTCAGAAATAGTGGGTTTCTGCATGCAAAGTCGCTGTTTAAAGAAAAAAAATGCTATGATTTGGAATTTAAACAAACACACATGTCATATTTCAAAAATCAATGTATGACTTTAAGGACAAAGACGATCTAAAGGGATAAGAATATGGTTGTTTTGTAATCAACACTTTTGTACCTACTTATGAACCTAAAATTCAAAAATGTTGTTCCTATCCTTTTCTGTTATTTATAAATTTATAATTTAATATTTAATTGTTGTATGGGCTTGGCCAATTCTTTGTAAATTCTTATTCTTGTTTTGTTAATTAGGCTCTTTCTTTTATTACCATCTTTCACCCACGCAAATGCAATTTTGCCCTCTCTCTTAAGGTCTCGTGCTCTTTTAAATAACAAAAGTGTTATGTTTTGTCAAACGTTCCTCCAAGTTCTTGGCTATTGCAGTTGAAAATAGAGTTAGTAAGAAATTGCTTGTTTTTGATTGTGGTCTTCTATGCAGTGATAATATCGTCCCGGGTTGTTTTGTTGTTAAATATGTCGCATTGTTGTTTGATATGCAGAAGCTTCTTTAATATCAGATTAGGTTATTTCCGAGTTAAGTTTAAAGAAATTTTCGCAGCAATATCTTTGGGACTAACATTTTTTTGGTTTGAAACTGAAAAGCATATTTGGTGGTTAAGCAGATTTTGTTTGTTTTTTTTTTTCATTTTTGTTTTTCAATTCAGTTAGGTGTTCTTTTATGCATTCAATTTCATTCTGCAAGTTAACGTTTTCTTCTATGAGTGTGTTTGTGATGTTATATATTCTTATATTCTTCAACGTTTTTTTTGCAAGACCTGGAGTTCATTTTCAATGTATTTTTTGATTTTTCAAAATTAAATGTATTTTATAACAAAAATCTTCATTTGTGACATGTGAAATTGGCTTGGGTGTAAGATTTTTGTTAGGGCTATTGTTACCTGTGACCGATCTATCGTTTGGCCGCGGTGTATGTGGTGGCTGAATACTGCTACGCCGGCGATCTCTAGCTGCCTTGCACTTTGGACAAAACCATATTGTTTTATCCCTTATTATCTCAGCCAGATTCTGTTTTGATAGTAGAACAAGCACTATTGTTATGAAATGGTTTCTTACACTCACCATCACAAAAAATTACTCAGCACCTATTGCAAATATTTCCTGAGCTAGTGGCATCAATTGTTGTTGAATCGACTCAAAAATAAATAAAACAAAAAGAAAAAAATATTATTTTGGATCATAAGTTTTCTTTCCAGCTAGTTGTGTTAGATCTTAAGATTATGAAGTTGAAACTCCATTTTATTGCAATAATACAAGTATAAATGATTTGCGATATTTTAACAGGGGCGAGAGGGGATAGGTGTGTGGAGTAATTTTTATGAAATTACATACTCAAAATTAATATTTTGGAGCGAATGTCTGGAACAATTTAGAAGAGCCCTAGAACAACCTGGAACAAGTTTTTGAATTTTGGATTTCGAAAAAGGGGGCCTAAGGCAACGATTTAAATCCAATATCGTAAAAAAGTTTTTGTTTTTAAAACTTGTTATTTCTCATACTTTCTTGTGTTATTTAGAGAAATGCATTTTCATTTTCATTATTGTTGGTATTTTGAATAATATTTGGGTGTTGTGGTCTTGTGGAATGTGAAATTTTGGAATAATGGGGTTTGATAAAATGTCTATTTGGAACATATTTAAAGTTTGGGTTTTTTGAAATTTTCTATGATTAAAATAAATTCGAAAGAAACGAAATTTAACATATGTATTTGTTTATAGCTACTAAAAGAAAAGAAATCAAGTTTTTAATTTTCGATATTAAAATAAAGGGGCTTTGGGGAACATAAAATGTAATTTTTTTTTTTATTGCGCCTTTAGTTTTCTATATATTTGAACAAATTTTTGCTATATATCAGATAATTGTAAGTTTGACTTGGAACAACTTTCAGATTTTTAATTTTTGAAAATTTAATAATTTAAAGATATTTTAAAAAAAATATTTTCAGACTGATATTGTGACTGTACAAAAACAATCAGCACATGTATCTCAAATCAAGTATTCAAAACCAAACGTTTTTGAAAAAAAAAAAAAAAAATAAAAAATATTGGGAAACCGTTTTTTAAATTTAAAAAAAAACTTTTAAAGATATACATTTTAGAACAACTTTCAAGAAATACAAATTCAAAAAAAGGGGGGCTAACTTCACACACTCAAAGGGAAGAATAAAATATAATTCAAGTTTAACAATGTAAGAAGCATAAGTATGTACATATAAATATAATAAAAGCTTTTACTTTACATCGGTACATAATATACATGAGATGATGGTGCATTGCAGAAGACAAGCCCGTTGCATGACCATGAGATATGAACAAACAAGTTAAGTATGTAAACAAGCAAAACATTATGAAATGGATTATGTCAATTCTGAAAACAATAAGAAGCACTAATAGTGTATGTTACGAATGTTTGGCAAAAATTTAAGTTATTTAAAATTATTACAATTATGTTTTCAGATTTTAATTTATAAAAAAAAAACAATTAATTAATTCAATATAAACTAGATTTGAAAGATTTGATTCTCAGACACTAGTGGACATGTCATTATTTTTTTAACTCAATTTTGTTTGGTATGAATATGATAAGTGTACATATGTACCTACCTATCAAGTTTATACCAAATATAAAATATAAAAACCGTACTTATCATCTTTGGACCAGATAATTATAGTAATTTCTAGTGACGATACAGCTTTCGTTTAAATATAGTATGAAAATACAGCCAAAAAGAAACATGATGGCAGTCCAAACAGAAAAATTCAATTTTTGGAGTTATCTCATTTATACCAAACGCCACAGATATGATATACAGATATACAAGGGAGGAGAGTTAACTTTTAAAACAAAAACCAGTCATCTTTTCAAGAGCACATCGAGTATAACCCGAAGCAGCAGCAGCAGCTGTCGACCGCGTGTCTTAGTTGTAGGTATATTGTATTCTCTGATGATGGCGTAGCTCAAAGGGAGATGAAATCAAAATTAGCAATTACCCAAAACTTTTCTTTCATAAGAAGTTAAGGTATTTTCAATGTACCTACATAGGTACAAGCATGTGGTTTTAAGACTTGTTTTTTTTTTGAGGAAAGTAAAATTATGAAAATTAGATAAAATCGAAAGCAAGACGACATTTTTCTTTTATTTTTGTATTTATTAGGTATACCTATGTAGGTATAAATTTTTTCGTTTTTTGTATCTCTTGAACTAAATATACTTAATATTTCTTTTAGCATAAGTGTAAGGCACGGGTAACCTTATGTAATATCTTTTGCGTAATTTTAAATTCTAAAGAACACCAAAACTTTATAATTCAAGGCAGTTATACTGCCGTCATAAGCCAAAAGGCCATATCTCCATTGTTGTAGTTTTGAGATAAATGCATTTTACCGTTTTTGGTTTTCGCACCTTTAAATATTTTTTTTTTAAATTTAAAAAAATGATTTGTTATTAAAAAAAAACTATGTTATTTTTTGGTAGTAATACATTTAAGTTACTTTGGTTATTTGTAAGATAAAATGGATTTACGCCTTTTTTGCTTAGTAAACACATAAGAAATGGAGATGCGATTTTTCGCATAGTTAAGATACCTAAAAAATTGCTTTAATTTTTTTTTGAAGCGGAATAAAATAAATTGAAAAACATTTTTCAACTTTTCTAACAACAAAATTATATTTATTCTGGGTACCTATAAAATTAAAACCTAACAAACATAAAATAATTTTTTTTAGAATCCTAGTGTGTTATGGGTAAAGGGCGTATGAACCAATGAAGTTCTAAGATACTAAGCAAAAAAGGCACATATAGGCAATGATTCATGTTAGCATATGGGCTCGCTTTACTTAGCAAATGGCTTGTGTGAATTTTTTACTTAGGAAAAGAGCAGAACATGGATATGTGCCCAATTTGACAAGTGATTTTGAGCCTTTTACAGTTAGAATTTATAATTTTTTTTTTACACAAAAATAAGGCATTCTTAAACGTTTCCAAAAATGCCTCAAACTCAATTTTTGACTTTTGGCACTTACGCCCTTTCTCCTTAGGACGGCAGTATAGCTGTTCATTGAATTTTTTGTTGAAAATTAATTTAGCTGCTTCAGAGAAATAACTTTACTGGAAACAATTACACTCGGGAAATAGCTTTACCGGGATAATAGCTTACGAGGGAAATAATTGTATCTGAAAATTGTGTGAAGTTATTTTATTGGTGAGAAAGAAATTGAAAAAAAAACGAAGCAATATAAAACAAAATTCCAGATATAGACAAAAATACACTGCTCCCAATCAATTAAAATGTAAGTTTGTTATTGAATGATGCTTTAAATTTCTTTCTTTAATACGTCATCAGATAGATAGATTTTTATTTTCGGTATTTAGATATACATTTGGTAAGCTACCGCACAGTTTACACACAGAGATTTGATACAATAATAATATCTTTCTACTGAATAAGTGTTTTAATTTATATGAAGTTTAAGAAAAATTTAGACAATACTTTTGAAGGAAAATACAAATAAAACCTTCAATATAAAAAAGGCAGGTACATTTCGACTAGAATTAAAAATAAAGCTTCAAAGCAAATAGTTTTGAAGAAGTTTAGTAAGAATCGGGTTAGTAAATAATAATAATAAATTAATTTATATGTATAGTAAATATATTAGTATTTAGTTAGTAATTAGATATATATAATTATATATATAAACATATGTACATACATATATAAAAATAAATAAATTAAGAGAAAAAAAAAGTATAAAGATATGAACAGATGAATAAATAACAAAAATTAAATAGGTACAAACATAATTGAATAGATTAATTATAAATAAGAAATCATAAATAATAAATAATAATTAATGAATAACAAATAACAAATAATAAATAATTAATAATTAATAATAAATAATATTATTAAAATATATTTTTGCCGGGAAAATAAACGCAGAACATTTTTAACGATGTATGATTTCTCAATCTTACCTCCACACCAACGTTTTCTATTAAACGAGTCCTTACGACTGGCAAGAGAAAATGTTGAATAGATCTTTTTATTAAAATTGCTACTCCTCCTCCTCTTTGATCTATTCGATCTACGCGGTAGCATTTAAAATTTGGTGTAGAAAACGAAATATCTGAACTTAACCATGTTTCTGTTACAAAAGCTATATCAACTTTATTGTGATTTAGAAAATTGAAAAATTCGGGAATTTTATTCCGAATGCCTTTGGCATTCCAAGTTATTATATTTAAATTATAATCTAGCATATTAGTTGTTAACATATTACTTGACATTGGAATATAAAAACTTAGTAGCTAACTGTGTGATAGCTTGAAATTGATCTTGTTTCGTTTTACATAGACTTAATTTAGAAATCATTTCCATAACTAAAGTATTTAGTTCTTCCATCGAAAATAACTCACCATAGGTAGTAAGCATTGGTTTATTTTGATGAGCTGGAGTTGGCTGTTGTGTATTCACCACAGGTGTTGTATTTTGCCATGTATTTTTTGTTGTAAAGTTGTTGTTTTGCACTTGTCTTCCATGCATACGTTGTGGTGTGGTAAAGCCATTGAATAAGAAGTACAGGAAGAGGCATATCGAGAAAAAAGTGAAGTAGTTTTCATAATTGTGTGAGTTACACAAACACAAATGCATTGGCACAGGGTTGGAGTGAAGGTAGACGGCTATTTGCTGGGGCGCGGAAAGGAATATTTTGCTAAATTTTTTTTTGGGTGGTTTAGTTTCTCAGAAGTACTTATTCACATACAAAGGAGCATAGCTATTACTGTAAGCCTTAAAAGAAAAAAAAACTTTTTTAATTTGGTTAAATTTATTCGATCAAATAAATAATTGAATGAGTTTTTTTTGATTTATTTCTGGCTGGATTATAATATCGAATAAAGTACACTTGAAGTAATAAAATTAAACTTACCTCTTACAGGAACCTGAAAATTTTAAATGGATAAATGAAAATATAGTTTTTAGTTTTATGTATAATTTTAATGAAAAAAAAAAACTATCACTAAACCGCGGAAAAATAATTGCACTTCGGGCGCTTCACGTTTCTTAGCGCCTTCCCATCACCAACAAAAACCTATCCGTCCCTGTACTAAAATTTCTAATTTGACATTACAAGCTCATTTGTGCAACATGATTAAAGTATATTTTTATTTTGAACAATATTACTATTTTTATCTTAAAATACCATGAAATAACAATATAAAAGTATTCTAAGATAACGTATTTACCAGAATAACATCACTTTAAGTTACTATTTGTGGAATATGAGCCAAGACTTACTTGTGAAATGAAAACTTTTTGTTTTTCCGGTTATACAAGTTTTTACAACTTTTCACGCAGCACCTCATTTTGATTTATATTTTAATAATAATATGATTTAATTTTCAACACAAATTGGTTTTTATTTCACTTTTTTATTAGTTTTGTAGTACGTTTTTCACTTTTTTAAAATCTTTCTACTTCACAACACTAACTCTCAGCAAGGCAAAATGACAGATAGGGTTCACTTTTTTTTTTTTTTTTTAATTTTAATACTTCACTCACGTACACTGTATATGTGCCAAAAGCCTCTTCCTCTATTTCTTATTCAATGGGTAAAGCTGGGAAATCGTCCATTGACAGATGAGAAGAGTTGAACTTCTGTATGTTGACAGCAAATACGTCATCAATTTTCTAAAATTTATATTGAGGCCGTCAGTGCAACAGTGGCGTAACCCACTTTTTTCAAAAATGAGTTTTTCATGAAAATGGGTCCCTTAACATATCTATTTTAATACAAAAATAGTTTTATGCAGCTATCTACACTCAAAACCAGATGGCGCTCAAAAAAGTGTTATTGCATTTTATGATTTGATCATAGTTTTAGTGCAATGGTGGCGTAACCTTTCATACTTCTCTTAGAAACTGTTTGCTTCGGTATACGCGTAGATTGTGACCATATGCTTTGGTATACATATAATATGGGCAGTGAAAAAGTTCACACGTATGTTTGGGATGAGTCTACAACGTCAAGGGGGCCTCAAGAAATTGGATCTTGTTTTATGCAATATTTTAAGAATGTAGAACAGTCTAAAAAAATTATTATGTATTCTGATCAATGTGGGGGCCAAAATAGAAATATAAAACTTTCCCTGTTGTGTCAATTAATATGATATACCATCCCGATTTTATTGTTAAAGAAATGGACCATAAATGTTTAGTTAGTGGCCGTTCCTATTTGCCATCTGACCAAGATTTTGATTTAATAGAGAAGAATAAAAAAATTTATAAGGATATCTTCGTCCCAAATGATTGGGTAAATGTCATTTCCTCGGCCAGAAAGAGAAACCCATTTGGAAGTGTGAAAATGACTTCATCTAATTTTTTTCCACAAAATCTCTGGAAGAAAATGTCACAAATTTCCATTTCAAATTCCGAAATTGAATAGCTTAAAATTTTTTATAAGTATTCCCATGAAATTTATGTTTCACTCGGAGAGGTAAATGTGAGACAATCGGTTAATATTAAAAAACTCAATCAGCTTGAACAACCTAAAATAAAAAATGATAAAAAAGAAAGACGTGATAGAACCACCATTTATACCACCAATCCATCACTTTTTTTATAATAATTTAAAAACGTCAACAGGCGTTCCAATTGAAATATTTGACGTTTTCTCAGACGAGGAGTAAAATGAACTATGAAAGATTAAAAAAAAAATATAATATAATAAATTTTACGTAACCTTTCTTTTTTTTACAGAAAACCATGAATGCAATAGTGGCGTAACCCACTTTTTTTTCAAAATATTTAGATTAATCAAAAATGTCAAAGGGAAAATAGGTACAAAAAATGTTTAAAGAAACCCTGTTTCTTAAATCTCTCGTAACTCTAAAGCGAATTTTATCACGCCACTTTTGCTCTCACGGCCTCTCAAATAACTATTGAAGAGCTTATTAAAATAAAAATAAATAACACCTTCAATTTAATTTTTTTGTACAAATAGGCTTGAAATGATCAAAAAGTGAAAGATTGTTGTTGTTTTTAATTGGGTATTTTTTTTTAATAAAATATGAAAATATTTTTTTTATATACCTTACATTATACTTAAGACCTGTGCTAAGTTTAAATTTTCTCAGTAAAACACTAAAAAACTCCATATAAGTATTTTGTACTAAACTTTGTATATATGTATATGAAAAACATATTACTATCATGGCCCGACCCTTGTAAAATTATAGGTTTAGAATTTGATTTAGGGAGTCTTTAAGGATTGGAAATCGGGAGTAGGAGCAAGAGGAGACCATTATTTCGAATGGCATAACCAAAAAATATCAATTAATATCGCTTAAAGCCCCCAGAAACTGTCAGCAAAAAAATTGACTTTGGGTTACCCCGACTTTTTAGATGTCGCCACTCATGATAGTACTATGTTTTTATATACAAAGAAATACATAAAACTTATGTATATAAAAACTATAGTACTATCATGGTGGAAGTCGAATGGGGCGACATCTAAATTGTGCCAGCAACCCTTACTCAATTTTTTTGCGGAGAGCTTGTGGAGTCTTTAATCGATATTTATTGAAATTTTTTGGTTGCAATAATCCAAATAATAGTCTCCTTTTGCTCCCACGAACAATTTCCGATGCTTAAAGACTCCCCAAATCAAATTTTAAACTTAAAATTTGAAGCGCCACCACAAAGGTCCCGCCAACATGAAAAAAAACTCGCCATGATAGTTCTATAGTTTTCATATACAAATTTTTCATATACAAAGATAAAACATTCATTTAATTTTCAAACATACAAAATCATCCCTTCGTAATTACGAGTTGCATACTTTTTGTTGTATCAATTTTACACCGGAAAAAAGTCCTTTTTCTTATTGGAACACTGGATGTAAATAGCCCTCTTGCGGCGGGTAGCCAAACTGGGTAATTAAAGTAGGTAAAATATTTCATTTAGAGGACTTTGTATATGAAAAGCTTTCATATACATACAAAGGTTTTTCGAACAAATTTTTCTGAAGGAAATATTTATGACATTGACCTTTGTATGTATATGAAAACTCTTTGTATATGAAAACTATAGTACTCTCATAGCGAGTTTTTTTTAGGGTTGCCCGGATCCTGGTGGTGGCGCTGCAAAATGTGAGGTGTAAAATTCGATTTGGTGAGTCTTTAAGCGTCGAAAATTGGTGGTAGGGGCAAGAGTAGACTATTTTTTGGATAATTGCATCCAAAAAATATCAATAAATATCATTTAAAACCTCCATAAGCTCTCCGCAAAAAAAAAAGAGTAAGGGTTGCATAGGTAAATTAGATGTCGCCCCATTCGACTTCCACCATGATAGTACTATAGTTTTTATATACAAAGGATTAGGCTTTGTATATGAAAACTATAGTACTATCATGGTGGAAGTCGAATGGGGCGACATCTAATTTACCTATGCAACCCTTACTCTTTTTTTTGTTGCGGAGAGCTTATGGAGGTTTTAAATGATATTTATTGATATTTTTGGATGCAATAATCCAAAAAATAGTCTACTCTTGCCCCTACCACCAATTTTCGACGCTTAAAGACTCCCCAAATCGAATTTTACACCTCACATTTTGCAGCGCCACCACCAGGACCTCTGCAACCCTAAAAAAAACTCGCCATGATAGTACTATAGTTTTCATATACAAAGGATTAGGGGAATTTTTCGAATGTCGGCAATTGGGAGTAGGAGCGAGAAGAGAATACTATTTCGATTTCCGTAAGTAGCAAAGAGAGTAGGGAAAGCGATTATATTATTTGGTTGGGGGAATGTAAAATTTAAAGGAAATGTCAAAGAAAATAAGAAAAAATGCCATCGGTTTTTTTGCTTTGCCTTTTCCATGCTGGCGAGCAAAAAATATATGTCTGGAAGGTAGGTAGGGGAGAGTGGGGCAAGAAGGACCTCGGGGCAAAAAGAACCAAACCGATTTTTAGCGTAGTCCTTAACTCCATCTTATATCTTTGTATATGAAAACTATAGTACTATCATGGCGAGTTTTTTTTAGGGTTGCAGAGGTTCTGGTGGTGGCGCTGCAAAATGTGAGGTGTAAAATTCGATTTGGGGAGTCTTTAAGCGTCGAAAATGGGTGGTAGGAGCAAGAGGAGACTATTTTTTGGATTATTGCATCCAAAAAATATCAATAAATATCATTTAAAACCTCCATAAGCTCTCCGCAAAAAAAAAGAGTAAGGGTTGCATAGGTAAATTAGATGTCGCCCCATTCGACTTCCACCATGATAGTACTATAGTTTTCATATACAAAGGTATATATAACTTTGTATATGAAAACTATAGTACTATCATGGTGGAAGTCGAATGGGGCGACATCTAAAGTGTCTGCGCAACCCTTACTCTTTTTTTTGCGGAGAGCTTATGGAGGTTTTAAATGATATTTATTGATATTTTTTGGATGCAATAATCCAAAAAATAGTCTCCTCTTGCCCCTACCACCAATTTCCGATGCTTAAAGCCTTCCAAAATCGACCTTTTACACCTCAAATTTTGCAGCGCCACCACCAGGATCCGGGCAACCCTAAAAAAACTCGCCATGAGAGTACTATAATTTATATATACAAAGTATATAAATAATTAAAAGCATATAACTATCATGGCGAGTATTTTTTTAATGTTGCCCCGACCCTTGTGGTGGCGCTGCAAAATTTGAGGTGTAAAAGGTACTGGTGTGACAACAGTAAGTTAATATAAAACTTTAGGATTCAAGGCTGTACATAATTATTATTTTACTTCTTCTTTTTAGGTGCAAACAAAGTCCTCTAAAGTGTTTGCTTTGAAGGATCGGAAGCAAGTTGGCACTTTGACCTCAGCTGAAAGAGGTCTGTTGTCAACTGCAGTAATATGCATGTCTGCTTCAGGCCACTTTGTGCCACCTATGATCATCTTCCCAAGAAAACGAATGAAGATGGAACTGATGGATGGTGCACCACCTGGCTCAACTTTTGCTTGCCATCTAAGTGGTTGGATGCAAACAGAAATTTTTACAGAATGGTTTCGTCATTTCGTAAGACACACTAAAGCTACAACCACTAGATGTTTCCTTCATGGGACCACTAAACACATTTTTCTCTAAAGAAATCAAGTCGAAAAATTTTTAAGGCAAGATCCTTCAAGAGTGGTCACCCAATTCCAAAAAAAAATTTAAAAAAAAATTAAAAAGAATACGAGTATGAAACCAAATTGTGATGAGTAGGAAACTGACGACGAGGACTGTCCTTGCCTTTATTGTGGTGAAATTTATTGCAATTCCTTGAAAGGCGAAGGATGGATTCAGTGCTGCAAATGCAAGAACTAGGCCCATGAAGAGTGTGCACTGTGCAGGATGTGAAGAAATAGACGATGTTTTCTATTGCGAAAATTGTTCGTAGTGAGAAGACTGTCATTTCAATGAATTTTTTGTTTGTTTTTTTTTCCTTGTTATTTTTTGTTTCTTGTTATTTTTGTTATCGTTTTGAAACTAATATTAATTTTGTATTGTTTCGTTCCTTTTTTATTTATTTATTTTTCTACGCTTCCTTTGTTTATTTATTGTTTTTATACTTTAAGCTTTTAATACTTTCAATATAAAATAAGTGTTTTTGATGTCGATTGTTTTTAATAACAATGTTATATGAAATCAGTGGTTAATTTTGCCCCTTTCAAAGGTCCTTTTTGCCCCGCTAGTGGGCTAAGGAGGTAAGGTTGTATATATGTATATATTATATCTCTATATATACTTGCTTAACTATTCTGATTGCTTACTATGTTGGAGTTCAAAGGTTAAAGTAGATATTATTTAAAAAAATATTTGCTTCTGTTTTATGAAAAAAAAATTAGGAGCGTTTAAAGCTTAAGTGGTGCTTCTTGCCCCACTCTCCCCTATCTACTTCATTCTGTATGTTTGATTTTTTACATTTTGTAGTTTTTTTCTGCGCTTTATTTTCAGTGTGCGAGCGAGAAATATACTTTCATATTTCTATAGCTTTAGGTTTTGCTTTGTATATAAAAACTATTACTTGACGCATGGTCTACCACGCTGCCGTCTACCATAAAATGTACCACAAAGGGCTTTCCGAGCAGGTTCCTCTTCACTCATGCGAGCTAGGTGCCCTGCCCACCGGAGTCTACCAAGCCTAATTTTTGTCACTATGTCTGCTTCATAATAAACAGGAATACCCACCCTCAAATCCTCAAATTAATGAGAATAATTAAATAATATTTCTTAATGATTTTATATGCACACAGCACCCATATATAAAATCTATAGCAATAATATTTAACTTTTTTTTTGTCTGTAAGATGGGAACCCCTATAAAATTATAAGATTTTCAATGTAAGTAAGTATATGTAGGTACATTAAGTGGGTAGGTACCTACAAATCAATTTTTTTTGAAAATTTTAAAGCGAAGGACTATTGAAAGATTTGCTTAAAAAAATTAATTTTTCTGTATTGCATTAGGCTGCAATACAAAGCCCAAATTTTCAACATGTTTTTAATTTTCTAAAATACATGGATAAATGATAATAAGAAGAGACAATACAAACTACATATAACATTCAATTGCTTTTTCAATCTCAAAATATATCGAAAAAATCAACAATTTCTTGATTTCAGTGCAGTAGTTCTGAGTGGCTATTTTTTATTTTACTGTCCAAATTTAAACTGGTTTTCAAAAACATACACAGGACACAATTTAAGACTAGTGTGTGTTAAAATAATTAATAAATACAAAAAAAAAATGAGAAAAAATCCTAATTATCGCTAAATTCGTTGAAGTCGGTACCTGACAATAAAAAAAAACTCTTATACCTACCTATTGCATTGTTTTTTACTCTGAAAGAAGGAACGCTTGTTGGGCGATGTTTTATTGCTCAGCACTGTGCATAACAATACCTCACCATTTTTTTATTTTATAACTTCAAAAATTTTTTATAACACAAAAAAATTTAATTTCACACAATTTTTCACCACAAAAAAAATTAAATATTTCACACAACACAAAAAGCACAAATATGTATATTCAGACTAAATTTGATAAAGAAAAAATACTTTTAAATTTGGAATAATTTTTTTTTCTTCACTTTAGCTTTAAAAACTTAAAATGAACCCTGATTTATATTTTATCACAATAGGTATTTTCCACTTAACGCTTAATTAATTTTTTTCACAGAAACAATTGTAACGAACGTACGTACCTACCTAGATAATATCAATAGCAATAAAATATTTATTTATAAATATAAAAGAAAAGAGTGTTGAACACCCTACTGAAGAAGGGCACTTGTTACCAAAATCCCGAAAGTTTTGCCAACAAAAATTATTTTTCCACCAATCAAAATAACGAAAACCAAAGCAACGTTGTCAATTTTCTCCATCTCTTTGTTTACCAAGTACCTGCAAGATAACGACAGAAAAATGTAAACAAAACCAACAATAACTATCAAAACCGACCAAAAAAAATGTAAACAAACGAAACCAAAACAGATTTTCCTTTATTCTTATTATCTTTTCTTTCATGATTCTCATTTCCTTATATTCTCCCTTATTCACTCATACTCTCCTAAATACTCAATAAGGGTTGCCGGCACACTTTAGATGTCGCCCCATTCCACTGCCACCATGATAGTACAGCCTGATACAGCCTAATTACGGTTGTCAAAGATCAATTAATTGACAATTGAAACATTTTATCAAATAATTGATACATTGGTATTATGAACGCTAGTTGATCATTTTTTGATCCATTGTGAACAAAGATCAAACATCTATTGTGCATAGTGCCTATTTACTTTTGACGTTTCAATTTTATTTATAATTTTACAACGGACTGCTTTTGTTTCGTGTCACGAATTTTATTTTGGTTGATTTGGATTAAAAATGTAAGTAGTTTGCAATAAATTAATGGTGCTATTCAATTTTAAGTGTTTACTTTACGTAGGAGTAAAATTGTAAGTAACAAAAACCAGCTCGCCAGATTGGTAGAATGGATGGAAGAGAACCCAGACTTCGACAAAGGGTGTTTATTCAAAGCCCCTCATGAGTAAGAAGTGGGCAGAGATTGCAGTGGAATTAAACAGCTTAGGCCCACCACAACGAGACTCAACCAAGTGGCGGAAGGTTAGTATTGTGTTTCGGATATAAATAAATTAATTAAAAATTCTTCTTATCTAACGCAGGTATGGGCTGACCTAAAATGCAAAACCAAAAAAAAGACTCAAAATAAAATTGAAATTGTGGCGACTGGTCTTAACAAACTGGCCTTAACAAACTTCACCGACTCCCAGACGCGGAGGAAACGGTGAGTACCTACACTAATGCACTGTCGATCCACCGGGCACAATATTTGGCCTTGATTTGCCAAGTTTCAGTGCAGATGATATCGAAATAATAGACTTGCAGCAAGATGTCGAGGTGTCGCCAGCGCAACAAAAAGTTCCAACACGTAAGACCCTAAGAAAAAATGATATCGATCGCTTAAAGCTCTTAGAAAATCAAACTACTGCACAGGACAAATTTTATAGCTCTATGGTTGAAATCATGAACAGTGTGTAACAAAATATTTCTGAAATTAAAAAGAGTTTGAGCAACATAGACTACTACTATAAAAAGAAAAACTATAATTTAAAAAAAGAAAAATTAGAATTTAAAAAAGAATTTATAAAAACAAAGAAAATGACAGAAAAACGAAATTGAAGCTAAAATTACAAATACTTGAAATTGAAAAAAAGAAACAGGAACTGAAAAATAATTTTTAATATGTACTAAAATAGGTACCTGTATACACATTTAAATGTAAGCATTAAGTACAAATATTTCATAAGTTTAGTTTAAAACGAACAATAAACTTCATGAAAGTTTATCAAAAATAATTCTTTTTGGGTTCCAATTGGATGTTTTTGTAATTGTGGGAAAATGTTTTTTGTGTTAAAAATCTTGAGAGCAAACGGTGAGTCTGATTCGGGGCTGATTTTATTTTACACAGTGTTTTTCGTTTTGAACATTTTGAGAACAAATAATGATATTGAGTCCAAGCTTATTTTCTTCTGCCACTTAGAAGTTGTTTTTAAAGAAAAAAGCTACAAACAATTATTCAAAAATATACATTTTTGTCTCGAAATCATACAAATCTTTTGTTTTCACTAGATTACATATATTGAACACCTGATAATGTGGTCGGGGTTCTTGAACTTCGAGGGCGTTAATGAGAATGATGCCTTCATTGAATGATGTGTCTGCAGAATTTATAGCACTATCAATGGTTTCAAAAATACTTTCGGGTTCTTCTGCTCCAATTCAGGGTTTTCCACTGTATACTTGGTACAAATATTGTGCGGGGAGAGTACGATAACTCAGGCGACAAAGTTTAATGACGGATTTGTATAGAACACGGCAATACAAGCATTTTTTACCACGGGAGGGGGGGTCTATCTCCCCCCGTTTAGGGGGTAGGGGCAATTTAAAAAATATGTACGTTAAATGGAAAAAAACTTTAAAAAATAACGGTAGGTAATCAAGTATTATACGTTTTTTTAAAGCCAACATTCTATTCTATTAGCCAGTTTTAAATTAAATCAAAACTATGCATAGTTTTTGAAAAAAATTCTTTTTAACTCAAAATTCGTACAAAAAAAGTTAAAAAAATTGTTAAAATGTAATTTTTCAAAACTTTAAGATTATCTACTATCTTTTTTTTTAGGATTCATTGCTCTTATTTGGTTTTGATCAAGAACTGAAAACTAGCTAGATGATTTTATGTCTTCTAGTTCTTGAGAAAATTGAAAATTACCAAAAAAATATTTTAATTGCATTATTTTTTCCTTTCCTGAGTACATAGTCTTATTTTGATATTAATAATCGAATATGAATTAAGATATACAAAGGATAAATTAATTTTTCTTAAATCCAGCTTATTTAAATGCAAAAAAAACTTTGCATGCACCCCACCCCACCTTGCACCCACCCCAAATTCTATAGTGAGCCCAAGCAGGGGGGTTGCATCACCCATTAACACCTTGGTGTGGCATACACCCAACCTCGCACCTACCCCAAATCCTACAGTGGTCCCAAGCAGGGGGTTGCAGGGGGCAACATGCCCCCCATACACATCCCTCTGTTGCATACACCCAAACTCGCAAACACCCCACTGTTACATATACCCAAACTCGCACCTACCATTATTACTATCAAAATAAGACCACTCAAGCAAAAAAAAACATAAATAAATTAAAATCGTAGTTGTGGTTATTTACAATTTTCTCAAAAACTAAAAGGCATAAAATCATCTAGTTTTCAGTTTTTGATTGAAAATTAATAAGAGCAACAAATTATTAAAAAAAAATTATTTGTAAACTTACGGTTTTAAAATATTGAAATTAAAAATTTTTTTTTAACTTTTTTTACTCAAATATTGAGTTTAAAATTAATTTTTTTCAAAAACTATGTATAGTTTTGAATTTAAAAACTGGCTAATAGAATAGAAAGTTGGCTTTGAAAAAACGTATAATACTTAATTTTAAGTATTACTGTTATTTTTTAATTAATTTTTTTCCGCCTAATGGGGGGGAGAAAGACCCCCCTCCCATAGTAAAAAAATGCTTGTATCGCCGTGTTCTATACAAATCCGTCATTAAACTTTGTCGCCTGCGTTATCTTACTCTTGCCTATTGTGCAGAGATGCACATTCATTTTTATAATTTGCGTTGCCTTTTTGGAAGTGTAGTGCAGTTCTCGTGCTAGAAGGGTGCATCTAAATCAACTTTTTAACAAGCCAATCGTTCGCTCAAGAATATTGCGACCCTGTGCAGTGTGCATGATTCCTGTTAAAATTTTCCCGAACTGAACTTATATTATCAATGAATGTCTTTCTTATTATTTTACTTTAGTGCAGGTTGGGTCCTCTTTAAAGCTGGTGATGGTTCTTTTTAAGAATTTCTTTGTTAAAAATGGTTTTTGGTACAGATCCTGATAATGTAAGGAGTGTTCTAAATGTGATGTGTCGTGCGTTTGATGGCCTTAATGTTTGCTGTTTGAATGCTGAAAGTATACGAGCTAAATATTCAGTATTTTATCAAATGTTTAGCACCTCTATGGTGGATGTCATTATGGTATCGGAATCATGGCTGAGTGCTCATAATTCGAATGCTCTTGTTGCCTTACCTGGTTATAATTTGTTCAGGAATGACCGTAAAGACAGGGTTGGTGGTGGTGTGTGTTTATATGTGCGTGAGCATATTTCTGCTTCTGTAGTCTACAGGTCAACTGCTGCTAATATTGAATTTATTTGTGTTGAAATTAAAAATGCAGTTGAAAAATGCTTACTAGTTTCTTTATATAACCCACCAAACATGTTTAGAGAAGAAAATTTATTTGAACTAAAAGATACGTTATTAAAACTGGGCCCTAGGTACAGTGGCATTCTGATCGGAGGTGATTTTAATGTAAATATTTTACTTAACAATAGTACAACGAGACTACTAAACTATTTTTGCGATGTTATTGGACTGTCAGTTTTGAATTCCATCTGGCCCACTTGTTTTAAGTCTGATTCAAATCCTTCCTTACTGGACATTTTTTTGACAAGTTCTAAGAGGAGAATTTTAGGAAATGATCAAATAAGGCCTACATCTGATTTCATTCACGATTTTATATTCTGCTCTTATCAGTTTAAAGTAAATAGAACAAACTTGAATCGTACAATTAGTTATAGGTCGTATAATGGCTTCGACCATGAGAGTATACAAACGAGTTTTCTGAATTCAGAATTGAATGAAATTTATTTTTCATTAGATGTTAACTCTAAAGTTTCAATTTTTAATAATGTTGTTACCAGGGCCGGCCCTACCATATGTGCAAGATGTGCAAATGCACAGGGCGCAGAGCTGCAGGGGCGCAAACTCACAAGAAATGTTCATTCATATGTTTTTATTCTTTTTATATTAACCTGCTTTATTTATTTTTTTTTTAATAATTTTTGTTTAATATGTCACTCTCAAATAATTTCTTAACATGCGAATTAAAACATTTTATCATTTTGCAAAAGAAAATCCTTCGAATAAGTACTAAATCAACGCCAAAAATAAATTAATTCAAACAAAAAAGATTGGAACTTCCTCCATACGTACAATATTTTTAATTGCCGGTTTCACTCGAAAATCCCCATACAAATAAATATACT
The DNA here is from genome assembly GCA_958431115.1 of Syrphus vitripennis. Lineage (NCBI taxonomy): Eukaryota > Metazoa > Arthropoda > Insecta > Diptera > Syrphidae > Syrphus > Syrphus vitripennis. The sequence goes on along the minus strand of OY288111.1, from coordinate 7,277,079 downwards.
CATTTTTATTTCCCATACAATCGTTTGAGTAGAAATGTGCAAATTTCAGATTTGCACATATGGGAATTCACTCAAAATTTTTGATAGAAAAATGAACTCAAACATTAATTTTTGTTTGAAATGAATGTATTCTACAATAAGAAGTGCGACTGACGTAGACTGTGCAGATTAAAATCCCGCACACAAGCAAAATCTCTCAATCTTATGCGCTCAACTCTTTCAAACCAAATGAATGTGGGTGGTTTTTTTTTTACTGTCAAACACGATTTTCTCTTTTTGTCTCTCTTGGTAGTTCGTTTACATTTCGAATGAGGAAATATGAGTAGAATATTTCAAATAGGAACCGTTTTTTTTGTGGATAAAATGGAAAGGATGAGAAAAGAGCAAGGAGTGAATTGGAAATAATAACGGTTATTCTCTCTGCACTTGTTTTTTGTTATTGTTTTGAATTATGTAACTCATTATCTTGTCACTTGTTTTGATTTCTCTAGAAGAAGTGGTTGTTTTGTTTTGTTTGTGATATTTTGTTGCTAAATAGATAAATTAAACTGCAGTTCTCTGATTAAGTTTTTGAAAAATATATTATTAATTACGAAGCGTGTGTTTTGCGGGATTTGTGTTTTGTATTTGTACGTACCAATAACCCATTAAATTTAAAGCTGAAAACACTGGTGGAACTGTGAACATGATAGGTGAAGTGTTTTAGTGTTCTTTTTTGTGTTTATTTTTGTAAATATGTATTATACGTTTTTTTAGAATTGATTTATCTTTTTTTTACATTTTTTTTATTTTTGTTTAAATTCTTTATTATTTTTGTTATTGAGGGCTAGGCCTACAGGGGATACCTCATTAAAAAAATGCATTCAAAACCCTACCTCATGGGTAATGTGGGAATGGCTTAAGAAACGAAGTAGGTAATGAAAATAAGGGGCGCAAAAGCTAAAGTTTGCACAGGGCGCTCGTTTGGGCTGGACCGGCCCTGGTTGTTACCAGGCTGTATGATGAATATGTTCCAATTGTTACAAAAGAATTTAAGTTTAAAAAGTGTCCTTGGTTTAATGAAAACCTAAAGGCTATGATTAGAGAAAGGGAAAGTTTGTTCCGGAGGTTTAAAGGTAACAGATCAGAATATAATAGAAGACAATATAAAGTAGCTCGTAATAAAGTTATTTCTCTTATTCGTAACTCCAAGCGAGAATTTATTTCAGCGAAACTTGATCTGTCTCTCGGCTCTAAGGACTTATGGAATAATTTGAAAAAACTTGGTGTTAAAGAAGACAAAAATGAAAACAAATGCCCTTTTAGTGCTCAATCTATGTCTCATGTTTTGATCCCCCCATTTTCTGGTTCATGTATTCCTCATGATTTGTTTAATGTTTCTAATGATGGAAATACCTTCTCATTTGTCTGTATTAGTCCTAATGAGTTATTTTGTGCAATCTAGTCAGTTAAATCAAACTCTATTGGTCCTGACGATATTTCTCCAAAGTTCTTAAAGCTTATACTCCCTTTCGTAGCTAGTCATCTTCTTCATGTAATTAATTTTTCTATCTATAGTGCTCAATTTCCTGATGCGTGGAAAAATGCTAATATAATACCAGTCCCTAAGAAACCCAATCCTTCTAATGCTTCTGATTTCTGGCCTATCAGTATATTATGTTTCTTGTGTAAAGTATTTGAAAAAATTATTCACGACCAAATCCAAGCCCATATAATTGGAAACAATTTGCTATCACAGTGGCAATCTGGGTTCCGCAGCAAACACAGCTGTGAGTCCGCGGTAGTTAAAGTTACCTCGGATTTTAGATTTGCTCTTGATTCAGATAAATTTGGTGTCATTGTATTACTTGATTTTTCCAAAGCGTTCGACTGTATTGATCATTCCATCCTTCTATCTAAACTTAAGGTGAAATATAATTTTTCTAGTACATCACTTAAGCTTATGAGTAACTATTTATTAAATCGAATTCAACGGATAAAAACGGATATGGGTACTTGTGATCCTATTATAATCAACACGGGTATACCACAGGGTTCAGTTTTGGGTCCGCTTTTATTTTCTTTGTTTATTAATGACCTTCCCTCTGTAATTAAAAACAGCCAAATTCATTTATATGCTGATGATGTTGTACTATACATCTTTCGTCCAATTGGTCTGATGGAGGATGGTATAGTAAGGTTAAATGAAGATCTAAGTAATGTTCTCACGTGGTCGAACAACAATTCAATGAAACTTAATCCAGATAAATCTGTCGCCATGCTATGTTCTAGGGTCGAGTTAAGCTTTGAAGAATTTCCCCCGATAATTCTTGACAATGAAAGAACAGTGTATGTAAATGATGTTAAATATCTTGGGTATAAAATAAATAGTAAGTTAAGCTGCTGTGGAGCAATCTCTGATACTATAAGGAAAATTTATTTTGGTCTGCGATCTTTAAGATCTTCCTCTGAATTACTATCCTCTGACATGAAAAAATACCTCATTAAATCGTTGATTTTGCCATACTTTACATTTAATTGTTCAGTGTATCCGGTTCTTGATTGTCAATGTAAGCGTAAACTTTATGTTGCTTTTAATGATTGTGTTCGTTTTATTTATGGTATTCAGAGACATTATAGTGTATCCCATTTACATCACTCCCTGGTTGGTATGAGTTTCGAGAATTATTTGAGATATAGACTTATTCTAAGGTTTCAGAATGTCGTCCACAATAGATGTCCTGCATATTTAAGCGAATCAGTCCAATTCGCCAATTCTCAGCGAGGATTGATATTAATTGTACCGCTTTTTTCGCACATCATAGCTGAACGCTCCTTCTACGTTTCTGCAGTTCGTTTGTGGAATTTACTTCCAAACGAATTGCAGAATATAGCCTCACCATTCGCTTTTAAGAGGAAATTATATTTGCACTACTCAAATTTATAAGAAAGAACATTTGTCTAGTTCTATATTACGAATTAAATTAATCTATTATCTATGCTCATATTGCTTAAAAATACTTTTTTATTCTTATTTTCTGTGCCTATGGTATTTTTTATCAAAATGTAAATTAAATAATCGAATTTATTCCTGTAAAAATTTTAAATTGTGCGTATTCTAGATACTCTAAAAGATTTATGACTTAATGTATCATAGTTATAACTTTAAGTTTTATTGAAATAAATTGAAACTTTCTTCGGCATTGCGGTACGGTGTCATTAAATACGGTGATAGAGGATACCCTCCGTCTCCTATAACATGTGCGTAAAAATACAATGTAATTACAAATTAACATGAATCATAATTTTTACCAAATATCCGAAAGTCAGTACGGCCACTATGGTAGTCCTCCTCTAATTTTGCTTTCAACGAGGACATATTCCATATATTGGCATCGTGTGACGATCTTGGATTTTTCGCATCAATATACCTAATGCACATTAAGTGATCACACACCTTCAAAACAGAACTGAAAGTTAGAAGAATACCTATTGAAATGAAGAAAAGCTTACGAGCATAGTATTGATGCTATAGTATACATGTTGTAGTATACATGTCTAAGATCTTTATTCGGACAAATAATTTTGATATGAGTCCCGTCGATAGCTGCAATAACATTTGGAATACTGCTCTTTTGAAAAAAGTATATCTTGGCCTGGCGTTCTTCTTCTTGTGAATAGTTAAATTTTATCCATTTAGGACAAATATTTGTTTCCAAGACATTTAAAACTTCTTTCAAAACAACCGAAACCGTTGGTTGCGCCATACCAATGTTAAAATCGTTCCCATCACTCAACTGGTAGCTTCCGTGCGCAAGGAATCTTAAGACAGCTGCAAATTTTAGTATGTTTGGGATGGATTGTTGTCTTTTCGTTGGTTTTAACTTGTCGTTGATATCTGAAAATACATTAAGGAAGGCATCTTTCGAAAGTCTAAAGTTTTGATTGAATCTAAAAGCGAGCCAAATTAGATTTTGTAATGTAATTAAAAAAGATCTTTTATCTACACACATATGTTCAGCCAAATCCATCGCATTTGAAGCATCGCGTAATTTTCTTCGAATCTTTGCTTGCTCTAAAGTATTTTCTTCTTCAATTTCATTTTCACCAAAAAAAAAACAGTTCTATAGTAGACATGCTTTTGGCTTTCGCGATCCGTCACAAGGAATTTGTGATTGACTGAAAATTTGATAATCAACAAATATTTTGACAACCATAATACCAAGACTGTCAATTTGAATCATTCGCAATAGATCTAGAGAGATAGATAGATACATTTATTGGTTTCATTTAAAATTGATTTACAATGTTTGTTATTACATTAAATTTAAGACATGACTTAAAGCCGTCTGCCCGAGTTTGACGAAGTTTATACAAAAGTTTTTTAAAAAGATTCTTCGATTATTGCTTTCCTATATGTGCTTTTTGACAGTATTTATGCAGTTTGTTCCATTCGTTGCCATTCAAAATGTTTCGCATTTCTGATTCTTCTAATGATTCTTTTCCAAAGAATTGAAGTCTGAATTCTTTCAGCACTAGACATCTACCTAAAAAATGATATATGTTCTCCCTTTCACGAAGATTACACAGAGAGCAAATGATTGGTAGATCTTCCCTGTGGGGAATAAAGTTTAATTCCAAGATTTCACCTCTGGCCTTAAAGATAGTAGAAATTGTATCAATAGAATATCGTTCGTTAAAATAATTATTTTCACATAAATTGTGATCTAGGTCAGCGTAAATTTCTCTGTATACTGAACTTTTAACATGTTCAATGTTGTCAGCGTGTATTTTTTCGTCAACCGCCGCAATTAACTTGTAAAACTCTTCTTTCCATTGACAAATGTTTTCGGAGCTTATGTTCAAATTGTATCCGCAGAATTCTGCCAACGACTTCCATTCTTTGAAGGACAATATTTTTATCTCTATGACGTGGTTTGCTATCCGATAATACCAACTCATCAAATTCATTGAAAAATGTCAACTAGCGTATTGATAATTGACAACCGTAATAGGGCTGTAGTTTATAGTTTTTTTTTTTTTTTTTTGAAAATTCAATTTTTATTTAATTCAATCTTAAAACTATCTTAAAGCTAGACAAAAATTCATTAAAAAAAACTAGCCTAATTATCAATAACTTAAAACTAACTTAATGGCGGGCGCTCTAAGTTATACTTCATTATCTTAATGCTAATGCCTTTTGTCCTACGAACTAATTTAATCCTAGAATTCAATATGGTTTTTATTTTTCACCAAGAAAGAATTTACAAAAAAACTTGGTATCTGTATCATTTTTATATTTTTATATAAAACTTAAAAACTATCTAAAACTAAAGTAAAACTATTTAAAACTAAAGTTAAACTATTTAAAACTACTTAATACTACTTAAAACTACTTAGAACTAGAACAGCCACAGCAGCGTTTTGTTGATTTTGTTGTTTTTTTTTTTTTTTTTTTTTTTTGTGCCACCCGACTGTCCCTGCTTAAAGCTAATCCCTATACCTAATGTAAGTCAGCCAGAGGCCAAACTGGTTGACTTTTTAACTATTTATTTCCGACAAGAGCCACCAAAACTGGTTCTCCTGCTTCTGCCTATCTCTTCGGTCCCGATCGGACACAGTCCTACTGAACCGAAGTCGCTCAGCGCCGCCTTGTGCGAGAACGTCTCGCTCGTACAGAAGCCGCCGATCCACAGTTCTTCGGCCGACGTGGTAGATTAGCGGAATCGCTTCTCTGTCCTGAATCAGTCCTCGACTGTCTAAGTAGAGGAATGCATTAGGCGTTGGGGTAGTAAGCCCCGAAGATTAGGCTATTAGCTGAGGACATCGCTCTTGCAATGTGACCCCGAATCAGCTTTAGTAAGAAATTATCTATTCTGTTTATGTTGGCTCCGTTGTATAGAACCTGGTTGGAATAATAATGTTTGTACTCCGACTCTGGTGTTCTGTGTAATCCAAGGCAGCGACGCAGGCACTGCCTCTCAAACACCCGAATCTTTTCCATTTGAGATGGGGCAACGTTGAACCACACCGGACATCCATAGGCAATCATTGGCCTGATAAGGGCCATGTAGCAGATCACCTTTACCCTGGCGTCCAGACGACTGCTGTAAAACAGGCGTTTCGTCAGAGCAAAAGCTCCCCTGGCCCTGGTCAGCGCAGCATTTATATGTCTGTCGAAATACAAATACTGATCCAACCAGATGCCAAGGTACTTCACTACACTTTTATTAGCCAGTGGCTGTCGGCCCGGTCCCACGATCACTAGATTCTTCCAGTTCTTTCTCGTATCCCTTGAGGCTCCAGCCAACGGAGTCCTAAACAGAATAGTTTCTGATTTCTGGAAGTTGATTTTCAACTTCCAGTCATCGCAATATTGCTGAATCTTGTCGAAGTCACGCTGCAAAAGAATTCTGATGACCTCGACTTTTGGAGCCGTTCTGTACGCAATTAGATCGTCGGCATACGCAATTGCATGAGTTAGACTACCTATCAGATCGCTGGTGTAAATGCTGAATAGAATCGGCGAGTTAACCGCTCCCTGCTGAAGACCATTTTTTATTTCGAACACTGTGGCAGAAGTTACATTGCCACTTTTGACAACAAACTTTCTGCCATTTAACATGTCATAGAGTATATACAACAGTTGTTTACTTATGCCAAGTCTGGACAGCTTCAGATACAGGCCTTCTAACCATACGGTGTCGAAGGCTTTCTCCAAATCCACCAGACAGGCGCCCGTACACTGTCTCTTAGATTTGTTCCATTGGATATCAGAAACGAGTTTAGACGCGGCATGAATGGTGTCATGTCCTGCCTTAAACCCGAACTGATTATCTGGTATGATATTATTGTCCTCAGCCCACTTGGACAGAGCTCTATTGACAACTTTCTCGAATACCTTGCTGATACTCGGAAGAAGACTTATCGACCGGAGATTTGCCGGATTGGAGGCTTCCTTTCCCTTTTTCAGGAGAGGATGTACCACAGCTGTCTTCCAGCGCACTGAATAATATGCATTATTCAGCGCGTTGTTGAACAGTGTGGTGAAAATGTCGATGGCTTCCGGAGGTAAATGTCGTAACACAATGTTGGATATACCATCGACGCCCGCTGACTTCTTTTTCTTTATCGATTCGAAAATGAGCTGTAACTCTACCTTCGATATTAATAGGGAATTTGACCCATTTAGCTCGGCGACTGTGGCGTTTGCCAGATTATCTTCATTGAATCCGGTGAAACCGAGATTCTCCGATCGCCATTGCGTTATTTCGTTCCGAAGGTAGAAGTGGTTAAGCAGGGCTCTGTTTTCCAGGTCGTGGTTCGGGCGAATGCTAGCATTCACCTTATATATTTGCTGGAACGCAGCCCCCACCGCCTCAACTTTTTCTCTCGGATCTTCAATAACAAAGAAATCATCGTCCAAGACGGCTTCCTCTGGATCTATGCCTGCTGTCAGAAGTACGTCTCTGTTATCTGTCGTCCTCTGAAGTTTAAGACACGGAAGGTCGTTCTGATAATTTTTCCTGAAAATCTTATTAATTTGCGGGAACATACTCGGGTCGCTAGAATTAACGGCCCGAATTTTTTTGTCCCAGTACAAATTAATAGACAATCTATAATTTTCCTTGATCAGTTGGTTGACGTTTTTAATTGACGACTTCAGTGTCCTTATCTCCGGATCGTTTGTATCACTAAACCGTCTGTACAAGCGTTTAAGTCTTGTCAAGAGTCGACTTTTCTGTCTTTGTAGTGCGTCTATGGTCGCGTTCCGGTACATGTTAGTAGCGTCTCGTTCTTTGTATTTCGGTATCGTTCTTTCCATCGTTCGTTGTATTGTCTCGTCCATTTGTTTTAGGTATCCGTCAATTTCGTTATTTGTCAGATTCCTGTTATTTGGTGGGGATATATTATTCGAACGAAGTTCGTTTGCCAGAGCGTTGGTGAAGCGTGGCCAGCGCATCTTACCGTAGTTGTAAGAGTGCACCGGTACATACTCCTGCAACTCCACTAGCTCGTTCGGTAGTTGTATTACGGCGGCGAGTCCGCAGTGGTCACTGTCGTACTCGATCGTCCGTAAACAATTTCTTGGCCTTGAACCCACTGTGTCAGTTATTGTCAGTCTTGAGTCCATGAGCAATAGATCCAAATAGGAACTGCTTCTTGGGAACGATGGCCTATCAGTATCCAGGAGGTCGAGCATATACTCAACATTGTATTGACCCATCCAGGTAAACAGATGGTTACCTCTCGGGTTTTGGATTTGATTTCCCCAATCGGGATGTTTGGCATTGAGATCACCGGCCATGAGATAATAGTTCTCTGGCAAGTTCAGTTGCAAGGACTGAAAAAGTTTTTCGAGCTCTGTTGTAAAGTCAGTTGGCTGAGGTGATTCCGGTGCGTAAGCCGCGACCACATACATCCGCTTCCCCTGTTGGAGAGGGATGCATATGATGCACGCCTAAAGCAACCGAAATCGGCGTACGTCACTATTGTATATAACTTTATAATTTATGCCTTTTCGTATGAAGATTGCAACACCTCCCCCTTGAGTTGAGTTGGGTCGATCTCTTCGTACGATATTGTACTTATTGTTAGTCAATTTATGTTTCTGACTTAGCTTGGTTTCGCTGGCCATAAACACATCTGGACTTTGGTCGTTCAACAAATGAAACAAATTTGCTCTACGTTCGGTCCTAATCAGTGAATTTACATTCACCGCAAGGATCCTAAAGGGCCTCTCCGGCAGCGCGCCCTTAACCTCTAAGTTGCGTTAAGCTCGGCAAAACAGAGTAGATATGGTCCACCCTTTTCGCCTGCTCCATTATCTGATTACTAAGGCTTGTTAAATGGCCCTGGATGGCCAGCAACATGCCTCTAATCTCGGCCTGTGCGTCAGGAGCCTTAGGCACGAGGGCCTGTGGGGCTGCCTTTGGCGCAGGCTGTACCGTATTTCCTCTCCCTGACGCCATTTGGGCGTAAGAGATTTGGGGATTTACGGGCGTTGTTGTAGGAGCACGCGTCGTTGGTGGGCGTTTCTCTACTTCTGTTTGCCTCGCTTTTTTGTTTTTTATATCCTGGAAGACAGGACATCCTCGATAATTTGCGGGGTGCCCGTCTTTCTGGCAAAGTGCACATTTGAGTTGGGTCTTGTCTTGGACCCTTTCCTCACCCAATGAGCATTCCCCCTTATTGTGGTTCTCACCACACTTAACGCAGCGTGACTGCATTGCGCAGTTTGCTGCAGCGTGGCCGAACCTCTGGCAGCGCATGCATTGAAGCATGTCACCGCGCCTCTTTAATTTATCCCAAGTTACAACCTGGTAGTTGAGGACGGAAATCCTCCTCAAACTATCCAGTTTGCTGTTGGGTGAGAGCTGAACCAGGAAGATCGGTAATTTCCGTTTCTCCCGTCTGGCTCTGACTGTTGTAAAGGGCTTGACCTCTATGAAGTCGAGGTCGTTGCCCGCTTTTTGGCGGAGCTCATTTAAGAGCTCATTCGTTTCCGTGCAGGAATCTATGCCCTTCAAGAGGACCGTTTGAAACTTTTCAGCTTTCGGCGTGAAGCTGAAGAACTCAGATGTGGCTTTAATCAACGCATCTTTAATTTTGTTATGATCTTTCACTGTTGTGCAGTGAATAGCGTGTCTACTATTACTAAGTCTTTTAATAATAAAGTTTTGGCCTATGGCCGACTTACATAGCTCAATTGTTTCCTGTAATTCAATTTTATGGACATTGATGGGTGGCACCCTCTCTTTTTTATTTGTTGTAGGCGGCTGTGGCTGCTGCTGGTGAATCTCCTGCTGCTGGTTCTGCTGCTGTTGGTTCTCCTGCTGCTGTTTCTGCTGCTTCCTCTGCGATTTCGGCTGTTGTTCAGTTTGCTGCTGCGGTTGCTTCTGTTGTTGATTCTGTTTTGCCTGCTGCTGTGGCTTGTTTACTTGCAGCGGCTGTTGTTGTTGCTGCTGTGGTTGATGGGGCTGCGGTGTTGGCGGTTTCAGCTCACCATCACCACTTTTCTGCTGGGCCCCCTTCGGAGGCGCCTGGAGCATTTTTTTATGTTGGCGCCCCTGTTCCTCTCTCAAGCGGCGCGCCTCATTCTTGTTTTTCAGGGCCAGTATCAGGGGGGTGAGCCTAGCTTGGAGAGTCTCAATCACCCCCTGTACTTGCCCTATCTCGTCTTGGAGGCTTTGTACTTCGGCTTCCTCCTCCTCAGCGGACGCCTCTGGTGAGGTGAGGTTCACCATTTCTGGGCTCTCTTTGGACCTATATAGCCCTTCTCCACCCTCGGACATATATGCTATTTGCATGTCTTCGTCATCGGATGACGATGATGACGAGGTGTTTAGCTGTTGTTGAAATCTGGCTGCTGCTGTTGTTTTTGCCTTGCGCGCCGTCTCCCTCCCTTCAGCTTGCAGCTCAGCTGTGGGTATGGAGCGACGCTTTACCAGGTTAGGCACACTCCTGATCCTCCTCCTCCTCTTCATCGGCGGCGGCGAGTCCGCAGTGGTCACTGTCGTACTCGATCGTCCGTAAACAATTTCTTGGCCTTGAACCCACTGTGTCAGTTATTGTCAGTCTTGAGTCCATGAGCAATAGATCCAAATAGGAACTGCTTCTTGGGAACGATGGCCTATCAGTATCCAGGAGGTCGAGCATATACTCAACATTGTATTGACCCATCCAGGTAAACAGATGGTTACCTCTCGGGTTTTGGATTTGATTTCCCCAATCGGGATGTTTGGCATTGAGATCACCGGCCATGAGATAATAGTTCTCTGGCAAGTTCAGTTGCAAGGACTGAAAAAGTTTTTCGAGCTCTGTTGTAAAGTCAGTTGGCTGAGGTGATTCCGGTGCGTAAGCCGCGACCACATACATCCGCTTCCCCTGTTGGAGAGGGATGCATATGATGCACGCCTAAAGCAACCGAAATCGGCGTACGTCACTATTGTATATAACTTTATAATTTATGCCTTTTCGTATGAAGATTGCAACACCTCCCCCTTGAGTTGAGTTGGGTCGATCTCTTCGTACGATATTGTACTTATTGTTAGTCAATTTATGTTTCTGACTTAGCTTGGTTTCGCTGGCCATAAACACATCTGGACTTTGGTCGTTCAACAAATGAAACAAATTTGCTCTACGTTCGGTCCTAATCAGTGAATTTACATTCACCGCAAGGATCCTAAAGGGCCTCTCCGGCAGCGCGCCCTTAACCTCTAAGTTGCGTTAAGCTCGGCAAAACAGAGTAGATATGGTCCACCCTTTTCGCCTGCTCCATTATCTGATTACTAAGGCTTGTTAAATGGCCCTGGATGGCCAGCAACATGCCTCTAATCTCGGCCTGTGCGTCAGGAGCCTTAGGCACGAGGGCCTGTGGGGCTGCCTTTGGCGCAGGCTGTACCGTATTTCCTCTCCCTGACGCCATTTGGGCGTAAGAGATTTGGGGATTTACGGGCGTTGTTGTAGGAGCACGCGTCGTTGGTGGGCGTTTCTCTACTTCTGTTTGCCTCGCTTTTTTGTTTTTTATATCCTGGAAGACAGGACATCCTCGATAATTTGCGGGGTGCCCGTCTTTCTGGCAAAGTGCACATTTGAGTTGGGTCTTGTCTTGGACCCTTTCCTCACCCAATGAGCATTCCCCCTTATTGTGGTTCTCACCACACTTAACGCAGCGTGACTGCATTGCGCAGTTTGCTGCAGCGTGGCCGAACCTCTGGCAGCGCATGCATTGAAGCATGTCACCGCGCCTCTTTAATTTATCCCAAGTTACAACCTGGTAGTTGAGGACGGAAATCCTCCTCAAACTATCCAGTTTGCTGTTGGGTGAGAGCTGAACCAGGAAGATCGGTAATTTCCGTTTCTCCCGTCTGGCTCTGACTGTTGTAAAGGGCTTGACCTCTATGAAGTCGAGGTCGTTGCCCGCTTTTTGGCGGAGCTCATTTAAGAGCTCATTCGTTTCCGTGCAGGAATCTATGCCCTTCAAGAGGACCGTTTGAAACTTTTCAGCTTTCGGCGTGAAGCTGAAGAACTCAGATGTGGCTTTAATCAACGCATCTTTAATTTTGTTATGATCTTTCACTGTTGTGCAGTGAATAGCGTGTCTACTATTACTAAGTCTTTTAATAATAAAGTTTTGGCCTATGGCCGACTTACATAGCTCAATTGTTTCCTGTAATTCAATTTTATGGACATTGATGGGTGGCACCCTCTCTTTTTTATTTGTTGTAGGCGGCTGTGGCTGCTGCTGGTGAATCTCCTGCTGCTGGTTCTGCTGCTGTTGGTTCTCCTGCTGCTGTTTCTGCTGCTTCCTCTGCGATTTCGGCTGTTGTTCAGTTTGCTGCTGCGGTTGCTTCTGTTGTTGATTCTGTTTTGCCTGCTGCTGTGGCTTGTTTACTTGCAGCGGCTGTTGTTGTTGCTGCTGTGGTTGATGGGGCTGCGGTGTTGGCGGTTTCAGCTCACCATCACCACTTTTCTGCTGGGCCCCCTTCGGAGGCGCCTGGAGCATTTTTTTATGTTGGCGCCCCTGTTCCTCTCTCAAGCGGCGCGCCTCATTCTTGTTTTTCAGGGCCAGTATCAGGGGGGTGAGCCTAGCTTGGAGAGTCTCAATCACCCCCTGTACTTGCCCTATCTCGTCTTGGAGGCTTTGTACTTCGGCTTCCTCCTCCTCAGCGGACGCCTCTGGTGAGGTGAGGTTCACCATTTCTGGGCTCTCTTTGGACCTATATAGCCCTTCTCCACCCTCGGACATATATGCTATTTGCATGTCTTCGTCATCGGATGACGATGATGACGAGGTGTTTAGCTGTTGTTGAAATCTGGCTGCTGCTGTTGTTTTTGCCTTGCGCGCCGTCTCCCTCCCTTCAGCTTGCAGCTCAGCTGTGGGTATGGAGCGACGCTTTACCAGGTTAGGCACACTCCTGATCCTCCTCCTCCTCTTCATCGGCGCAACGGTTGATGGTGCCGTTGCTGCATCGGATGTTGTAGCGTGGGTATCTTTCGATGTACCCGCTTTATCTGCCGTTGCTGGCTGCATCGTTGTTGTTGTTGTTGCAGAGACACCTTTCGATGCCCCTGCTTTTTTATTTTTTGTCATCAGCTGCCTTTCTTCTTCTTCAATGAAGTTTTCTACTTCTCTATTGTGAAAAAAAGCAGAAATAATTTTGTTGCCCGGCTGGGACTTGAACTGCTGACCCTTCGCTTGCCGGTCAGCCACCTTAACCACTGAGCTACTCTTCTATATAAATAGCTATACTAAAAGTGTACTTGAATTAGCACTCCGAATCTAGTTTTAAGTCTCTGGGGAAGTCGCTAACGTGTTCACTCTTCCACAGCTAAAGATCGACTGTAGTTTATAGTTATATACAAAGCATAGCTTTGTATATGAAAACATAGTACTAATGATATAATATCTAAGAAGTGGGGGCTACCCTTACTCTTTTTTTTTGCGAATGCAATATTTTTTGGATGCAATAATCCAAAAAATAGTCTCCTCTTGACCCTACAACCAATTTCCGACGCTTAAAGACTCCCAAAATCGAATTCTACACCTAAAATTTTTTAGCGCCACCACAAGGGTCGGGGCAACATTACAAAATGCTCGCCATGATAGTACTATAGTTTTTCTTTGTATATGCTTTGTATATGTTTTTTTTAGGGTTGCCCAGATCCTGGTGGTGGCGCTGCAAAATGTGAGGTGTAAAATTCGATTTGGTGAGTCTTTAAGCGTCGAAAATTGGTGGTAGGAGCAAGAGGAGACTATTTTTTTGGATAATTGCATCCAAAAAATATCAATAAATATCATTTAAAACCTCCATAAGCTTTCCGCAAAAAAAAGAGTGAGGGTTGCCGGCATACATTAGATGTCGCCCCATTCGACTTACATCATGAGAGTACTATAGTTTTCATATACAAAGGAAAAACCAACATAAAAGACAAACACAAGAAATAATTAAAAAAATACGACAAGCAAGTTGATAATACAATACAAGAGTTACATCATGCCTGAGTATGATTCACGCTTGTTTGATCAAACTGGGACGTAGCGGTACGTCCCATTGAATTGAAAAATGGTTATTTTTTTCCTCTACGTGCGATATCTATGGAACTATAGTATCTGTGGTACTAGTACCTTTGTATATGAAAACTATAGTACTCTCATGGCGAAAATTTTTTAGGAGGAGACGTTGTTGTTTGGTGGCGCTGTTGGCTGGAGTGGAGAATTGCATGTTTTCAGCAGAAGAAAAGAGATTTTATATTTTCCATAAGGCTCCAAAAGAGTAAGGGAGAAAATCCATTTTTTGCTAGTTTCTTCATTGACAGAATTTTTTGTTTGCTCTGTTTTTTTTCTTGCCTACATACGAATAAATTTTTTTCTTCGGTTTTAGAGAGAGAAAAGTATGTGTATGTGTTTATTAAATGTAGATAGGTATATTTTAGTTTATTATTGGGGCAGGTAGGTAGGTATTCTTTATTTATTTGTGTTGAAATTTTCCGGCAAGATGTCGATTCGATTTTTGAATGCACTTATGTACATACATATGTATGCATGTATGTACATATGTCCGAACGAGTATGTAGGTTATTGGATTGAAATATGTTTTTTAAGAGTAGTTAGGTAGGTATGTGTGTAGCTTTAGGAAGTTGTAAAACCGAGATATTTGCATATTACATCTAGTTTAGAAAACACATGAATGGTCTGATGCCTTTAACTGTATAACTTTGTTTTTTTTTTTAATTCGCAAGATTATTATTCAATAATTATTTTCATCATACATAACTGTACATGCTAAAGAAGCTTCACAAATAGAATCAAAAAAAATAACAACCAAAAACAATACAATATACTAATAGAAAAAAAAAACAGATTTGTATATCGCCGACCAAAGAGTCAGACAAAAAAGAGGTGACAAAAGTCACCAACTTACTACCCCAACCCTCTTTTGAAATGTTGCCCAACAATGCTTTTTGTTCAATCTAACAGGTGGGACGCCAAAATTGGTAATATTGATTTGGAACGAAAAAAAATAGATTTTAATAAAAAGAAATTGATTAGAGGTTCAGAAATGAATTTATAATTTCCAAAATCCTTAACGGATAATCAAGATTAAGGTTTTGAATTTAAATTTATTTAATTAAGATAAACATAAACTTTGCAAAAAAAATTATGCGTTTCTACACGAATACACTGTAAATAAACGAATACATTGTAAAAAAAAAAATAAATTAAAATCTGAATAAAATTCGAAACAGAGAAGAAAACTATATTGATATTATTTGCTGTATTTATTTTCAGCAATTTGTACACAAAAAAGTTATTTGCATTTCTTTCAAAATTGTGCGTAATTATTAAGCTACCTAATTATTTATTTATATAAATTCAATGTGAGTGAGCATAATTTTTCTGGAAAATGGAAAAAAACACAATAAAATGTATAGATTAAAGAAGAATGGCATTTTGGTCTATCTAGTGGCCACGAATGAGATAATTACATCGTTGAAAAGCTTGGCTCTAGTACATCACTTTTTTTCTATGGACATAAGGCTGTAAGTCATTGGGTTTAGGCAGAATATTGAAATGATTTAACAGATTAAATGAATTTGAATAGTTGTGCGTCAAGAGTCCACAAACTACATACATAGGTATATTACGTTTGAAAACTTAGTTTAAGAGCTTCATTTTTGAATACAGACACAGAACTTTATACTATAGGGTCTCGCAATATATCAAAATAAATCTGTGACCGTTCGTTATTACACTTGTTAAACAGGACATCGTACGATCGGTACGTGTGCAGGGGCACAAGAGTAGTCGAATGGCTATAAAGTCTTGCAAACTAGCAGCTTACAAGACTGGACTTACGATTTAGATTTACGATAAAGCTTAATTAGCATTAGCAGCATTATCTTATACCTACCGAAGATTAAGTTTAAAAAAAAATGTATATAAAAATGTATAACAGACTTAATGGTTTATCTACAAACAGTGTGTGTGCTGAATAAGAAACCAACTACTTAATGGGTGGAAAAGGTGCAATTAGGTTTTAAAGTTATAGGACCTTCGATTATATGATAGTATAGAAAATAAGTTTCTTAACATAAACAATAAAAAAAACGTTGGCCATATCGAAAAAAGTTATTTTTGCTACACCCCATCTTTGGGACCATTTTTCTCACAACCTATTGATGGTCTCTGAATTTTTTTTGTATAGTATAAAATGAGGAACAATTGATGGCTACAATTTTTTTCAAAAGAAATTATATTTTTTAAGTAAATTGCAATAAAGTGAATTTGCCCATTAAAGTTAAGCTATACAATCCAAAATTAGGGTACTTTTAGGACGTGCTGGACGTCAAAATTAAGCACCAAACTAAAATTCACCTTTGTAGGAATTTTTTCGAAGTCAAAGTCTAATTTTCCTGGAGTAGATAATAATTCTAACAAAATTGCCAAATGATATTTGACTGTTAGCAGTCGAATTTTTTTTTTCTTTTTTTTTTCCATGAACACCGGTTTTTTAATAAATATGATTTAAAATCATGAATAGTAAATATATATATATTGTAACGAAAATTAGTTAACTACTTTTGAATCATAATATAACGACTTTTACATTCGAACTACATCGATTCTCGAATGCGATGACAGCGCCATCTAGTACCATTGCGATTTAAAACAACCTGCTATGAGCTTTGAATGAGCTTTGAATGAGCTTTTTCGAACATTGGTAAATGTCGAAGTCCGAAGGGGAATTATTCCATCTATCTGTCAGAATAGAAAGATCGAGATACAGGTTCTAATGATTTCTATTGCTTTCGAGATTAGACCAGAACCAGATATTTCCCTATATAAGGTTGATGGCGCTACCGATTGGACACAGTTTATTTTTGAAAGTGAAAGAATAAAGTTCGTGTAAAGTGTTGTGCCAGTGATTAATAAAAGTGATTTCAATAAGTAAAGTGTGTTTTATTTTAAATATAATAAGAAGAAGTTAAGAAATAAAGTAAATAAGTTTTTATTGCGAACCCTTAGCAGAATATTACATTGGTTTTAGAAGTGGAATAAAAACTTATGTTGTCTGTGCATTCAGATAATTTGTGGTGATAAAAAAAAAAGAAAAAATATACGTGTGTGTGTTTTGATAAAATAAAGACAAAAAGTGACAAAAAGAAAAAAATAAAAGCAAAAATGGGTAAGACAGTAATTGAATTGAATTGTGTTGAACTTAAGGCAGAGCTAAATAAACGAGGCCTTCCTACTGCTGGAAGAAAAGCTGACCTCATAATTCGTCTGCAAGAGGATTTAAGTCAACGCGGAGAAGACCCAGACACATTCCTATTCGAAATAGAAATGCCTGAAGAACAAGTAAGTACTGGTGTCGACTTGTCGGCAATGATGGCACTTCTCATTGGCAAGCTCGAAGAACAACGTACAGAACAAAAGAATCTTCTCGAAGAACAACGTACAGAACAAAAGAATCTTCTCGAAGAACAACGTACAGAACAAAAGAACCAACTGGAACAAATGGAAAAACAACAAAAGAATCTTCTCGAAGAACAACAAAAGAATCTTTTCGAACAAATGGAAAAACAACAAAAGTGTGAACAAAAGAACCTTCTCGAACAAATAGAAAAACAACAAAAGTGTGAACAGGAGAACCTTCTCGAACGAATGGAAAAACAACAAAAGAACCTTCTAGAAGGACAGAAGACTCTCATCGAAGGTAAGCTTGATGCTTTTGAGAGCAAGTTCGTTACTATTGATGGACGCTTTGATTGCTTCGAAAAACAATTTTCAAAACTCGAGAGCGTTCAAGAAAAATTCGAAGGTAAAATACAGAGTATTGCCGACGAATTAGAAAAAGTTCGAAAAATTAAGATTAGAGAAAGTGTTGGCGATTATCCAAGAAAGAAGGAAATACATCCACCGACTTTTGACGGGCAAACTTCTTGGTCGATCTACAAGAAACAGTTTGAGGCAGCCGCAGCGACGAACGGCTGGGACGAAGAAGACAAATTTATAGCTCTAACGGTTGCCCTCAGAGGATCTGCTGCTGAACTGCTGCAAACCATTCCAACAGATAAGAATGGTAACTTCAGTGCTCTTGTTCAGGCCATAGACAAACGCTTTGGAGATGGACATATGCAAGAAGTCTTCCGCGTGCAACTGAATACTAGAGCCCAGAAGAGAGGAGAAACTCTGCAGCAACTTCAAGCAGACATTGAACGGTTGGCGCATCTCGCATATCCAGCTGCTGGGGATAAAATCGTCAGCCAACTTGCAACAGAAGCCTTCATCCGTGCTGTATCTGACATCAACTTACAGCGTGCAATTAGAACTGCTGGAAAACGTACGCTTCCTGAAGCTTTAGCGTTTGCTTTGACTATGGAAGCGGCAAAACAAGCTTCCCAAGGAGTTCATCGAGTCAGAGAAGTCGAAGTAGAAGAATGCTCTTGTCAGAAAATCGCATTCCAAAGAAGCCAACGTGAAGGACTTGCTCGATGCTGGAATTGTAACAAAACCGGACATCTTCAGCGGCAGTGCAGATTACCACCGAGAAGAGCTGCATGCCAACATTGTGGAAGCAGAACCAACGCTAGAGAACAACCAAGCAATAGTACCCGCACTCCTGCTCAACGAGTAAGAACCAACTTCGAGGGCCAGAAGCTGGTTTCTGGTATCGATGGCCCCAGAAACACTATCCAAGTCTCACAGACTAAACGAGACAACAAAAGTCTGACAGTGGAGGCAATAATAAACAATAAGAAACACGTGGCTACAATCGATACCGGTGCCACCGCCTCCATTGTACGAAGAGACTTGGTCAAGATGTCTTGGCTACACAACACCAATAGCTTCCGGCTGAAGACCGCCACAGGAGAGGCAGCAAAAGTGTATGGTGAGGTTCGTCTTATGATCCGTTTGGCAGAACTAGAGTTTTCGCACCTATTCCTGGTAGCGGATATATGTGACGAGTGCATCGTTGGAATCGACTTCATGAAGGAGCATGGAATAATTTTGGATATCGGTAAACAAGTTCTTAAGTACCAAAATGTGGAGATTCCGATGGTCTATGGCAACGAAAACACAACAACTATCAGGACCGTCATCAAAGAAGACATTTGCTTGCCTGCTTCTTCGGAAGTATTCGTATGGACGAAACTAAAGGGTGACTTCGGAAGCCATCGATACCTCATGGTGGAACCAGATGCGGAACAACGTTCCCAAAACATCATGGTAGGGAAGACTCTGGTGGCACCAAAGAACAACATGGTGCCTGTACGGATACTGAACATCAAACCGTACGAAATTAAGCTCAAGAAGGGAGAAGTAGTTGGGCAATGTGAACCTGTATCCGCGATTACTAAGATCACCGAAGCGGAAACAAAGAAGCCCCTGAGCTTTGACAGATTAAAAGACCAAATTCTGAAGTCATCAAGTCTGAGTCAACATCAGTTTAATGTTGCTGGAGATCTTCTTCATGAGTATGCTGATATATTCTCTTCACCCAACGGACAATATGGTCGAACACAACTAGTACGGCATCAAATTGATACAGGAGATGCAAGACCAATTCGCCAACCAGCAAGACGTCTCCCTCTAGCAAAACAAACTGAAGTTGAAGAAATGATATCGACAATGAAGAAAGATGGGGTAATCGAAAATTCCAAAAGCCCTTGGGCATCACCAGTCGTTCTTGTCAAAAAGAAGGATGGAAGCACTCGATTTTGTGTAGACTACCGAAGACTGAACGACGTGACAAAGAAAGATAGCTACCCTCTACCCAGAATCAGCGACACCTTAGACGCGATGGAAGGAGCCCAATGGTTTTCAACTTTGGATTTGAAGAGCGGTTATTGGCAAGTCGAAATTCACCCAGAAGATCGGGAAAAGACGGCGTTCTCCACAGGAAACGGTCTGTGGCAGTTTAATGTGATGCCATTCGGACTATGCAACGCTCCAGCAACTTTTGAGCGTTTGATGGAGTGCGTTCTACATGGACTAACCTGGAAATCTTGCCTGGTCTACCTGGACGATGTCATCGTGTACGGAAAAACATTTGACGAACAATGTAAAAACCTTAAAGCCGTATTCCAGAGGCTTCGAGAGGCACATTTAAAGTTAAATCCTAAGAAATGTTCGTTTTTCAAGACCGAAGTTAAATATTTGGGACATATCATCTCATCCCAAGGAGTAAAAACTGATCCTGAGAAAGTTGACACTGTAAAGAATTGGCCAACGCCTCAGGACAAACATCAACTCCGGAGCTTTCTTGGTCTGGCCACATATTATCGGCGTTTCGTAAAGGATTTTGCTAAGATCGCCAAAAGCTTGCATCATCTTACTGAAAAGGGGAAGCCGTTCAAATGGTCAGGTGAGTGCGAGAAAAGCTTTCAAGAACTGAAACTGCGTTTATGTAATGCACCTATACTGGCCTATCCAACTCCAGGAAAACCTTTCATCATCGACGCTGATGCAAGTAACGTTGGAATTGGAGCTGTACTATCGCAAGTACATGACGGAGAGGAAAAAGTTGTCGCCTATTACAGCAAGGTATTCTCGAAGCCAGAAAGGAATTATTGCGTTACAAGGAGGGAACTTCTCGCTCTGATATTGGCAACAAAGCACTACCATAAGTACATCTATGGACAAAAGTTCCTTCTTCGAACAGATCATGGTGCGCTCAATTGGCTTTTAAACTTCAAAAATCCAGAAGGTCAAGTAGCAAGATGGATCGAGAGGTTGCAGACGTATGACTATGATATTCAACATCGAAGAGGAAAGCTGCATTCAAACGCAGACGCTCTATCCCGGTGACCGTGTAAACCAGACTGTAAGCATTGCACACGCCAAGAAGAAAAGGAAATGGTCATCGTTCATCGAACTAGAGCTGATCCCATTAACGGTTGGAACAACGAAGAACTCAGAACGGCCCAACAAGAAGATCCGGATATCGAACCCATTCTTGCCTGGAAAGAACACCAAGAGAAACCAGAATGGTGTGATATCTCCTACCGAAGTCCGGCTCTCAAAGCATATTGGGCACAATGGGACTCGCTTCATGTGCAAGAAGGGGTATTAAGGCGTAAGTGGGAATCTGCAGACGGTAAATCTTATGTGATGCAGCTAGTCGTACCTCGGTCAAAGGTTAACGACGTACTTCAAGAGATGCATGATGGAACTTCTGGAGGTCATTTGGGAGTGGGAGCTGGAAAAGGTACTACAACGATTCTACTGGCTACACGCAAGAGATGACGTCGAAAGATGGTGCCGAAAATGTGATACTTGTGCTGCTAGCAAGGGACCAGGTAGAAAAATTCAAAGTAAAATGCAGCAGTATAATGTGGGCACACCTTTTGAGAGAATTGCAATAGATGTCGCGGGTCCTTTTCCTCAAACTAACAATGGAAACCGATACATCCTTGTTGTCATGGACTTTTTCAGCAAGTGGCCTGAAGCATTTGCCATCCCAAATCAAGAAACCAAAACAGTTGTGGATCAAATTGTCTTCAATTGGGTGAGCAGGTTCGGTGTTCCCATGGAGCTTCATTCTGACCAAGGAAGGAACTTCGAATCTAAAGTCTTTCAGGAAGTTTGCTCGCTCCTTGGCATTAAAAAGACAAGAACAACACCGCTCCATCCACAATCTGATGGGATGGTTGAACGATTCAACAGAACCCTTAAAGAACATCTGTCGAAGGTTGTCGGCGACTACCAACGAGACTGGGACCGACATATCCCATTGTTCCTTATGGCATATCGAAGTGCAACCCATGGCTCAACAGGAAAAACACCATCGGAAATCCTGTTCGGATCAACTATACGGCTGCCAAGTGAAGTGAAATTTGGTTGTCATCCAAATGAGTCACAGGGAACAGACGAATATGTGGATGACCTCAAGAAAAGGCTTATTGACATTCATCAACAAACAAGGACAAATATAAAATTGTCTAGTGATCGGATGAAAACAAGATACGACGCAAGAGCGACAGCAACGGGATTTCAAGAAGGAGACCTTGTGTGGTTTTACAATCCTCATCGACAAAAGGGGCTATCACCAAAACTCCAACAAAACTGGGAGGGCCCATATACTGTGGTGAAAAGAATCAATGATGTGGTTTACCGTATACAAAGAGGCGTAAGAGGCAAACTAAAAGCAGTTCACGCTGACCGGTTACATCGATATAACGGTGAAAGAGGTGATGAAATTGTTCGGGACGATCAATTCTAAGAGGGGGGCAATGTAACGAAAATTAGTTAACTACTTTTGAATCATAATATAACGACTTTTACATTCGAACTACATCGATTCTCGAATGCGATGACAGCGCCATCTAGTACCATTGCGATTTAAAACAACCTGCTATGAGCTTTGAATGAGCTTTGAATGAGCTTTTTCGAACATTGGTAAATGTCGAAGTCCGAAGGGGAATTATTCCATCTATCTGTCAGAATAGAAAGATCGAGATACAGGTTCCTTTGTATATGAAAACTATAGTACTATCATGGTGGAAGTCGAATGGGGCGACATCTAATTTACCTATGCAACCCTTACTCTTTGGTTTTTGCGGAGAGCTTATGGAGGTTTTAAATGATATTTATTATTATTTTTTGGATGCAATAATCCAAAAAATAGTCTACTCTTGCCCCTACCACCAATTTTCGACGCTTAAAGACTCCCCAAATCGAATTTTACACCTCACATTTTGCAGCGCCACCATCAGGACCTCTGCAACCCTAAAAAAAACTCGCCATGATAGTACTATAGTTTTCATATACAAAGCAGGTTCTAATGATTTCTATTGCTTTCGAGATTAGACCAGAACCAGATATTTCCCTATATAAGGTTGATGGCGCTACCGATTGGACACAGTTTATTTTTGAAAGTGAAAGAATAAAGTTCGTGTAAAGTGTTGTGCCAGTGATTAATAAAAGTGATTTCAATTGAAGTAAAGTGTGTTTTATTTTAAATGTAATAAGAAGAAGTTAAGAAATAAAGTAAATAAGTTTTTATTGCGAACCCTTAGCAGAATATTACAATATAAATATATATATATATAAATCAGCTTAATGTGTTCATAATACGCGTTTCGCCCCGATGTAATGGCTGGGCTCATCAGAAGGTGACCATTACACCTTGTTTTGACGCACATTTACTCGAATAAATCGAGATTCTATATAATCCGAGTTACAAAGGGTAACTGCGAACTATATAGTTGCTACAAGTCTTCAATGAAGATAAATTGTAGCAATGTTTAGTGTCTTGCTATGACTCTGTTTTTGATATTTGATATAAACATTGCTACAATTTATCTTCATTGAAGACTTGTAGCAACTATATAGTTCGCAGTTACCCTTTGTAACTCGGATTATATAGAATCTCGATTTATTCGAGTAAATGTGCGTCAAAACAAGGTGTAATGGTCATCTTCTGATGAGCCCAGCCATTACATCGGGGCGAAACGCATATTATGAACACATTAAGCTGATTTATATATATATATATTTATATATATATATTTACTATTCATGATTTTAAATCATATTTATTAAAAAATTGCCAAAAATTGTCCATGTTTTGTGCTTTCAGTAGCCATATTTAACAATTCCAAGGTTCTAAATCTATGCTTTGCAACGGAATCTTAACTACCTACATGTAATTGTAAGTAGGTATTGAACCATTTCTTGATATTATGTAAACAAAATAAGTTATCGATAAACTATTGTTTGTTTTCATTCAAACGTTAATCAGTAGTCATGTAATACCAGGATAACTCTAAACTTGGGTCTACTCCTATACCATTTTAATGTTTCTGTTCACAATTTTCTTCCAAGATCTCGGGGTGGATATTTCTGAATGCATTGGAGTACCTTTATTTCTTTTATTGCAAGATCTTAGATGGATACCTATTTGAAATCAAGTCGCATTTTGTTATGTTTGTTGTTCAAAACTTAAATTTATTCAATTTATTCAACAGACAGTTAAAAGCTAAATCCTACCTCTAAAGTTATAAGTACAATAATAAAATGAATGGATATATCAGTTTCCTTGTCAATGTTTAAATATTACCTACAAGAAAAATTGAACATAAATACCGACTCTCAAAATCTTGCAAGCAAGTTATGTAGGTACCTAATAACATTTTTTTTCAAAGATTTCGAGTTTTAACTATAAAAAAGCAATTATATAGGCACCTACATGCCAAAGTAATTTGGAAAGTAAATTTTACGTTGGGAAACTATTTCATTGAGTGAAAAATAGGTAGGTATTTGCCAAGGTCATGCCATGCGTAGGCATTTGAGTTAAATTTCTTACAGGATTTTATGTGTTGGATAGGTGATTGAATTGAAGCTTGCATTTCTTTATTGTATCTACCTACCTCGGTAGGAAGTTAATAATTTTGTTGTTCAAAAAATAAAATTTAAATATCGATCAAATTTTACATAGGTAAATGACGCAATAAAAAAATTAAGCAGCAAAATTAATACTCAACATCAAAATAATTAAACACAAAATACAAAACTAAATCAATGCCAATGCGAGCACACAAAACATACATATACCTTCAGCTATAGATGTATATTTTTTGCTCGCACGTCGCACACCATAATAAAGCACAAAAAAAGGCAAAAGGGCAATACAGTATAGCCCTTTCTCGTTCTTATTCATAGTTCATTTCGTAGTCTCCAATCTGAAGGAATTCTTCCGTTTTTAGTCTCCAATCTCTAGAAATGTCTCCATTTCTCATACTCCAACCTCAAAGAGTCTCTCCACGAGAACATTCTTTGTATATGAAAACTATAGTACTCTCATGGCGAGTTTTTTTTAGGGTTGCCCGGATCCTGGTGGTGGCGCTGCAAAATGTGAGGTGTAAAATTCGATTTGGTGAGTCTTTAAGCGTCGAAAATTGGTGGTAGGAGCAAGAGGAGACTATTTTTTGGATAATTGCATCCAAAAAAATATCAATAAATATCATTTAAAACCTCCATAAGCTCTCCGCAAAAAAAAAAAGTAAGGGTTGCCGGCATGCATTAGATGTCGCCCCATTCGACTTCCACCATGAGAGTACTATAGTTTTCATATACAAAGGAACATTACATTCAAAATAACTAGATGTCGTTATGTTCGTTTTTTACCATGAGAGTACTCTTTGTATACAGGGTGAGTCATGAGCAATGCGACAAAATGCTAGGGCGTGTAGGTTGCGTTGAGACAAGAAAAAAATCGTATGGGAGGGGGGGGTCTATTCCCCTCCGTTTAGCCGGGAGGGGCAATTTTCGAATATAAACTATAGTACTATCATGGTGGAAGTCGAATGGGGCGACATCTAATTTACCTTTTTTTTGCGGAGAGCTTATGGAGGTTTTAAATGATATTTATTGATATTTTTTGGATGCAATAATCCAAAAAATAGTCTACTCTTGCCCCTACCACCAATTTTCGACGCTTAAAGACTCCCCAAATCGAATTTTACACCTCACATTTTGCAGCGCCACCACCAGGACCTCTGCAACCCTAAAAAAAACTCGCCATGATAGTACTATAGTTTTCATATACAAAGATTCTACGAATCGGAGGCATTTTGCTTCGAGGCAGTTCTCCGATCAGCTGATCGGAAATTCTCTCCGACGAATTTCAACGCATGCCATTTGCATGCGATGCTTTGCGATGAAGTATTTCAAATCGTTTTTTTTTTTTCTTTAATATAATACAAGTTCTTGGCGCGAAAGTTTTTCTTAAAAAAAAATATTTAATTAAAATGTAAGTAGTAAACAAATAAAGTTTATTTAAGTTAACTTATTATTTAAAATGGACTTTTTGATTATAGCCAGAAATAAGCTAGCTCACACCAAAATGACCGGATGGTAAATCTGCTTACCGAGTAGGTATCTTGACATAGCACAAAATTATGAAAAAAAGTCACCAACCAGAAATTGTGGCTGTGTTTTGGGAGGATTTGGCCAGTCAGTTAAATTCCTTGGGTCAAAAACAAATAGATGTTGGTGGATAAAAAGTGTTTTTGTGATTTTTTTTTGTGTTTTATGCATATTTCATGTATTTTTAAAGATTTGGAGTCCTATGGAGGCTATAAGTCCTAACTCCTAAATTTAAAAAAAAAACTCACGGCAAACAAAAAAGAAATCTCTGGCACTGGTGGTCTTTCTCCCCTTTAGAGGACGCTGTTATTGGCATTGGAGCTTTATTATTTGGAGCGGGAAATATATCATTCCAAGTGCCAATTGTGCAAGCGTCCACTTAGAATACCACTGACGCTGATGAAGTAAATATATAGGAAAATAAAGGATCAACTGTGCACCATCAAAACGCAGCGCAGATAATAAAACCAGGCGCCGAATACCTAGATATGTCGTCGATTCAGCTGTTATCGAAACAAATAAAAAATCAAGACAACTTTTATAAGGACACAACCAAAACCTTAAAAAGGATTCATTGTCACTCGACGATAGACAAAAAATAGAGAAAGAAAAATTAAAAGAAATGCAAACTAAAGATGAAAAAAAGAAAATTGGACTTTGAAATTGAAAGAAACAACATTTTGAGGGAATGATTTTTATTTTTTACTTATTCTTACTTATTTTTATTTGTACTTCTAAGAAAACAAAGCCGTGGATGCAAGTGATTTAATAGTTTTAAAGCATACGTTAAGGAGACCAGTGATTTTTTTCCGGACATTAATTTTAAGAACCAAACAGCATGCAGCTTGTGATATTTTTGTTTTTAAATAGGTAAACAAATTTAATATTAATAAATGTTTATTTATTAAAGTTCAGATGAACTATTTAATTTTGAACTATAGCTGCCTGACTTCGAAGTAAATTTGTTTGAATATCATGAATTTAAAGTTCCTCTTCCACATTGTTCAAATCTTCATGTTCGAAAATTTCATAATTGAATCAAAATGTAAAAAAAGGTATTGATTTATTATTACTATAATAGTTTCAAGTTTACATATTTACAAAATATTACAATATTTTCGTATTTTATGAAAAATTCAAGTGAAAAAATAAGTAAAGATGGAAACGAAATCATAAATATTTAACCTTGAATGTTACTACAAAGTACAGTTTGGGGCATGAAGTGCCAGTAAGTCATTTAAAAAAAATTTGTGCTGAATTTAAGTATTAATTTTTATTAAGTTAAGTATGGAGCCGCGCAAGAAGAGAAAATGTACCTATGTTTTTTTTTTTTTTTTGTTAAGCACAATAATCTAATAATTCTGCTTTTCAATAATCCTATGGAACTTTCAACTATGTTACGAGTTCTTCTGTGATATTATTCAAACTGCTCTCTGCGCTTTGCCGTGTAGGAGTCCTGAGTGGTGTCATAAGCCAGGGCTCCAAAGGATATCCTGAATCACCTTTAAAAAAAAAAACGAATTCAGGTGGTCTGTTTTGTTTAAAGAGAATACTTTTACCTAGCAACCAGCTACTTTTAGAACCACTTAAATGATTTCTTTCAAAATATCGTCTTTAAGGACTCAAAGCTCAAAAATGAGGGTCGTGATTTGCTCCCTGTAAGTTAGAATTAACAGCTCTTATTCTCATTTTGTAGTTGGAATTCTAAACTAAAAATAAAACAAATTTAATTAAGTAGTATACATTACAGGCAAAACTTACATCGTACAATCATAAAGTTAAGACTAAAATATGCCTTGCGATTCAGAAACAGATGTTTGTTCTAGACGTGCGTACCATCCACATTCTACACACCCAATCACTCCAGGGAAACCAGTTTTCTCGAAGAAATATTTTTTGGACAGTTCACGTTCTTCATCTGACATATGTAAAGATATCCAGTTGCTGCACAAAGCCTCTTCCATTATATCTAAGATTCCTTTAAAATATTGGAAAAAGCCAACTGGCCAATTGGACATTCAAAATCTTTTCCAACGCCATATTGAAGTTCCCTTCGGCAAAGATCTAAGGCGAGTTCCTAATTTACCTATGTTCGGAGTGACACAATCAGATAGTTTAGAAGATAAGTTTACTTACACCGTTTCGTATCTCAATTTTCTCCTGTTTTCTTTATTTTGTGCCCTTATCTCGTGTGATTCAGCGTCCAAAAATAGTCCTATAGAGTATAGGTAGGTACTAATTATCCATTTCTTATATAATTGTTTGTATAAATTTAAATAAGTAAATAAATAGTCGGTATTGTGTTTCAAAACTTTTTTTTCAATTTTTTTTTTGACCCTTCAAATGAACACAAAAATCATGTTTATTCTATAGTTTTTAAAATCGGTGCATCTAATTACAATACTTAAAAACGAAAACTCATTGTACCTATGTAACTGAAAAAAATGCTTTTTATACACTCTCTCACAAATTTTTCGAAAATTGGTAGGTATATCGCATTTTTGATATCTACCTACATCGGTTAATTTGCACATCTCTGACTGAAATTAATTAAAACAAAAACGAAGAATGTACATATTTCTGATTTAAAAAAAAAAACATAACATGACAAACATCATAAGTTTTGTTATTGTTTTGTATTATTTTTTCTATTTTAAGTAAATTTTTTAGAAAATTCATGATAGTGGCTTAGCTTTAGTCCGACTTTTTTTTCAGTTCAGGTAGTTTTTGTAGCAGCGCAGCGACTGGCCTATTTCGGTTATAAACTTAACCTACTTACCAGATATTTCTCGTGGGTCAAAGCTACGAAGAAATGTAGGTACATAAAATACGTTGTGTACCTATAAAGAATTCTCTGTTATTTGTGGATATCCACATCAGTTATCACCGAACGTTTAAAGAAAGTACGTATGTAGTAGGTATGTGACGAAACAAACGAAACCTACAACCTACGAGTACCTATAGAATATAAAATCAAGTATAACTAAAAAAAAGAAAAAAATGAATGAGATAACGCGACGACGCGCGGTGGCGCGGGATGCATCGGCACGCATTCAGATCCTCAATTTAAAGCACAAAAAAATGTTTTCAGTTTTCCGTTGTCCTTTTCTCACTTTTCAGAAAATAGATTTTGTGTGCATTTTATGATTAGGTATGATCATATCCCATTTTTCTCCATATAAGGGTAAGACATCCTTTGTACTTATATGAAAAGCGAGTAAGTAGGTATTTTTTAATAATGCCCGACCTTTGTTGTGGCGCTGCAAAATTTAATCTGGGGAGTCCTTAAGCATCGGATTGACAATTTTTTTCTTGAAAAATAACAATTTGTTTATAAATTTCAATAATGAAAATAATCATTGTAACACCAACACTAAATTGAAATATATCGGAATTTATATCCAATTTATTAAAACAAAAATACATGACTTACCTACATAATGTACCTAATAGTCCAATTAGTTCTTTTTATTAAATAGGTAGTAGGTACATCATTTTGTTATTACGTACAAAAAAATTATTTATCTCTTTCGAGAAAATACAATTGAACAAAGAAAAAGTAGGTACCTAGTAAATAAATCTCTGAACATTAAACTTTTGTTAATTTTTTTTGTTATTTGTTATTGTTTGTTGTTATTATATCTTTATCGTCCATTTTTTTTAGGATATCGTTTTCAATGGCTAGTATTGCTAACAAATTTAAGCGGTTTTGATTCATCGACGACCGAAGACAGTTTTTTTTTAAGTTTTAATTTAGAAAGACTTCGTTCCCCAATAGCGTTTGAAATCCTGACTTCTGTAAATCTGTAATGCTGTCATGACATTTGGAAATATTGAATATTGATTTAGCCATATTATTATGAAAAAGTTATCCGCTATGCTAATTTATTTTTCTTCATTTCGGTGACACCATAATTTTCTCAAATGGACTTTATAAACATTTAAACAATTTCACAAAATAAATGAAACTTACCTAGGTATTTAAATTTTTTTTTATTCCAACACAAATTTTTTTAAAGCTTTAAAAATGGAATAAAATTACGTGTGTTCAGAATTTCCAAACATTAAAATGGAAATATTATATTTTTGGGAACTGAGATGCTCTCAAAAGAAATTTGCAATTTGTAATTAATGGTGAATTTACACTCATCTTCATCTGCAAATACCTATCAAGACAGATTTATGCCAAATAAATGAAGAAGTATTTTTATGAAAATGAACTTGTTCGTCTTTATATCTGTTTTATGGTAAGTAAGTAGGTACTTTTTATAATCTGTAATCATGAAGATCTCTGCATTTTGGTCTTCTCTCTCTATTCAACTGATGGAAATTATAAATCTTATATCCCTTTTTTATAGAACGCTCATGAAGATGAATAAAAATCCACCATAAAGTTCCTCATTTGGTTTTTTAAAGACGTACCTAGTACCTACCTATAAAATACTTATATATAGGTAGGTATATCATAAAAAATTTGAATTTCACCACCCCTTTCGAATAGTTTATTTTTAATTTTATTTCATTTGATATATAAAAGACACCTGTAGTAATTTTCGACGGCATAGTCCGAACACACTAGACGTGACGCAGATAAAAATGTTGATTCAGCACATATACCTACATAAGTCAATGGAGAGACACACACATATCTCGTAGATATGTAGCCTCTCCTTTGATTTAAATGTGCGGGTCCCTAGGTGGCGCTGGGCCCGTAGGCAGTTGCTTTTTTTGCCTTATGGTTAATCTTTGAACCCTTGCTTTCTAGCGCAGCTCGAAACTGATCCTCAAGCCTCAACAAGGACAAGAAGCTTTGTACTTATATGGAAAACATAGTATAGGTACTATCATGGTGGAAGCCGAATGGGGTGACATTTAAAAAGTGGGGCAACCCTTACTATTTTTTTTTTGCGGAGAGCTTATGGAGGTTTTAATCAAAATTTTTTTGATATTTTTTGGTTGCAATAATCCAAATAATAGTCTCCACTTGCTCCTACTAACAAATTCTAAAATTTTGCAAAAAAAAAAGCTCGCCATGATACCTAGTAGGTAAGTACCTACGTACTAGGTATGCTTTTTATATACAAAGCAAGAAGGTCATCGGCATAGGTATGCAATTTACCTACAGCACCACTACCATGAAGACATACCTACTCTACAACAGGGGATCCCATCGTAAGGTAGGTATGCAATTTACCTACAGCACCACTACCATGAAGACATACCTACTCTACAACAGGGGATCCCATCGTAAGGTTACAGATATAAAGTCCCCGATTTTTGTAAAAGCGGAAAATCATCATTAATTATGAAAATAAATGCTGACCGAATAGGTAGGTACTTGAAGAAAGTTATCAGGTAGCGGTAGGTAGATAACTACCTACTATAGTGAAAAAGCCGAAATTCTGTAGGTATAGGTAGGTACCTATATGACCCTACCTACATTTTCTGAATTAACTTATTTTTTTATTCTAAAACACCTACACACCTACCTACTTAGTTTTTACAGATTTAAAATGAAACTACCTAATAGCCTATTCACACCAAACTCAAAACGCGGTTTTCAGCTAAAAGTTTTCGAAAACACGAAATGCGTTCACACTGCATATTACATGTTTTCGTTTGTCATTTCAATTTTTTGACAACACTACTGTCAAATTTTGTATTGAAAAATTAAAAACTTACTTGTGTTCACATATTTGCAACAATAAATGAATGCTAAATAAATTAAACTAATTTATATAAATAAAAAGAAAATTGAAGAAAACATGAATATTTTGTTAAACTTCTTTTTCTTATCTGAAAACTCTTACATGAGAATCAGAAGAAAGAAATTACTAATCACAAAAAGTTTATCAAAAAAACAAATTAAAAACTCAAATAATATGACAGTCAGCTGTTTTTAATTTCTTTTGAAAGCATTGCATCAATTTCTTTCTTGTCGATTTTTGGGCGCTGAACATTCCATAGGTGTGTTTGATTTAGTTCATCTATGAGTTTCCACACGTTTTCGACCGGTTTTATATAAAACATGTCGCTTATGAAAACCTGAAGCTACAAAAAATGTATGCGAAAACTTGTGTTTTCGATTAGGTTTTCATCGAAAACCGATGTTTTGGCGAAAACCGTGTTTTCGGCTTGGTGTGAATACCGTATAAGACCTCAAATGATAATCGAAAAAAAATCCTCTGAAAAAATTCCCAAGCCTTCGGAATCATGTATACATACCTAAATTTTGTTTTCCTTTTTTAAGGCATCACTCCAGCTACTTGAGAAAGAAGAAATTTCTTTAGAAATCAATGTGATACCTACCTATACCTACTTATACTGGAAAATTTTCAACAAAGACTCCTCCGCCATTTTTGTCCTTCCGCTCAACAGCCCCTTGGTAGAGGTACTTCAATATCAACTACTATTCCAATATAGAGCAGGAATTCATTTTCTCTTCGAAATTAAAAAGCCACCCCAAAAAATAAGCCAAGAGTAAAATGCCATCCCTTAGCGGGACGTTTATTTTTTTTCCATTACTTATACCTATTTCCGTATTTACACTTAACCACTTTTGCATGGAATGGAATAGGTAGGTATGAACGTTGAAAATTTGTTTCTGTGAATTTCTTATTCGACGCACTTATTAAAACCACGCCCAACGCTTGTGTCAAGGAAACGCCTCGTTCAGTGTTATTTGTTGTTGCCGCGGTGTCGTGCCATTAAGAAACTTTATTTCCTT
This sequence comes from Syrphus vitripennis, assembly GCA_958431115.1. Classification (NCBI taxonomy): domain Eukaryota; kingdom Metazoa; phylum Arthropoda; class Insecta; order Diptera; family Syrphidae; genus Syrphus; species Syrphus vitripennis. The sequence goes on along the minus strand of OY288111.1, from coordinate 7,244,494 downwards.
CAAGATTTTATTTTTGTGCTCTTCGGAATTTCTGTATAATATGATTTGACGAAGAAGAAAAAATAGCCGTATTCTAAAATAGAATAAATTCCTCTGTGTAGGTAGGTATGCCAAGGTCATAGTAAAAAAAAGGATAATGCTAATGCTGACCATCAAAAAGCAGGCCATATTCTAGTAGACGGACAATAATAGAGGTAATAGTTTAATTACGTGAGCCTACGTGGTTGTCTTTTGTTTAATGATAGATTGCATAATGTGCTATCTAACTAAATAGGTATAGGTATAGGTATGTTGCTTTGGTTCAATGCCCATTTACTCGTAAGCTTCAATGTGTTTGATCTCGTAGAGTCACTACAGTAATCCTTATGATAGGTAGGTACCTATTTATGTACATACCTATTTCCAAAATAAATTACTTTTTAAATGCTTTGTTATTTGTAGGTACCTAGGTATACCTAAGTAAGTATGTGGGTTTTAATTTTCGTGTTTAACATACATACCTATATAGGTAGATATAAGTAGGTATAATAAACGAAATATAAACATTGACAAGCTGGTTTTATAGAAGTTGGACATCAATACTTTTGTTATTAACACGCTTTTATTAGTTTCACCTGTATGTTTGTTTGTATGTATGTAACTGACTCGATATAAAAAGCACCCCACGCTTTTTCAACGGTTATAAGAAGTATACCTACTAACTCATCAATATGTTTCAATAATTTTCAAAAACTCTAAAATTAAAATAAAGTCATGAAAAGAAAATTAATTTTTTTGCAGAAAAGCGTGGGGTGCTTTTTATATCATATTTCTATACCTACTTACTCGGTCTATGTTTACAAATAACTACTAATCATATATTTACAACAATCGATATCGAGCACCCCACGCTTTTTTACGATGAAATTAATTTTGTTTTCATGACTTTATTTTTATTTTAGAATTTTTGAAAATTATTGAAACGTATTGATGATTTAGTATAAGTAAGTACTTCTTATAACCGTTGAATAAAATATAAATCAAAAAAAAAAGTGCGCGCGCACTTTTTTACATTATCAAAACGATATTTCTTTTACAGTTTTTTTCAGAACTTTGATAATCGATAATAAAATATCAAACTTAAAAAAAGCAAGCTTATTGTTGATAATTATATGTAGGTACATAGGTACCTAATTAGGAGCTAAGAGAAAAAGGGAGAAAACAAAATTCTACACTTATTTACTTCTTTTTCGTTCACTTCATTTTCCTTCTAAAATGATTTCTTGAGTTCTCTCAAGTCGTAATTGTTTGCTTTCTCTTTCTTACTTTCTCTTTTCAATTTTTCTTCTTCTCTTTTTTTGTGAAAACATAATTTGATTTCATGAATGAATTATACCAACTTACTTGTCATACATTTGAATGCACATTATTTTAGCCGCGCAAATAAGAAATGTGTCATAATAATATAAACCGATTTTTATATTTAAACGTGATTTGTGGCTAAGCTAAGCGTCCTAAACCCCCTAAAGTTTAAATCTTCAAAAGTGATTTTTGGCTAAAATATGCATTATGACATACCCTATGTATTTGTAGAATTATTTTTTTATTTGTTAATTTTCTAAGGAATTATTTACTTTCTAACTGTAATAAATTATATTTGAATAATGTTAATAAACGAAACACAATTGATATTCAAAACATAGTATTATGCGTATTTTTAACGGAAATTTCTTAAAAAAAAATACAGTATGAAAATACAGTATTTTGCCGTACAGGATTTTACAAAACAGGATTTTGCAAGTCAGTATTTTGCTCATACAGTATTTTGACGTACAGGATTTTGTGTTTACAGTATAATGACATACAGGATCTTATGATCTTACAGTATTTTGACCAAACAGTATTTTGTCATACAGTATTTTGACAAACAGGATTATGACCCGCTCCCGTATAGCTTTCAAGTTGGTAACACTCTTTGTATATGAAAACTATAGTATTCTCATGGTGGAAGTCGAATGGGGCGACATCTAATGCATGCCGGCAACCCTTACTCTTTTTTTTGCGGAGAGCTTATGGAGGTTTTAAATGATATTTATTGATATTTTTTTGGATGCAATTATCCAAAAAATGGTCTCCTCTTGCTCCTACCACCAATTTTCGACGCTTAAAGACTCACCAAATCGAATTTTACACCTCACATTTTGCAGCGCCACCACCAGGATCCGGGCAACCCTAAAAAAAACTCGCCATGAGAGTACTATAGTTTTCATATACAAAGTAACACTTCGAAACACCACCGCCCTCCCCCCAAAAAGGCTAAAGCGACCATTGCGCGTTGAAAGATGTTTTAAAGAATTTATTCATTCAGAGACATCGCATTTTACACAATTAAAAACATCACTGATCATAGCGATTTGATAAGGGAGCGGGTCGAAATGCTGTATTTTAAAATACTGTATTGTCAAAATTCTGTATAATACTGTATGATACTGTATGGCCATAGTACTGTATAAATAATATTCTGTATTTCAAAATCCTGTATAATAAAATACTGTATGTACAAAATACTGTATCATCAAAATACTGCATCTCGTAATATTGTATTTCATAATACTGTATCTCAAAATGCTGTATCTCATAATACTTTGCTGTATGAGCAAAATACTGTAGGATGACTACATTTCTCACCTAAATAATCATCCTAAATTAAAACCAAACATTTAACATTTACACTATTAATATTAAAATCTTATTTCCAAATCATTCCATTTCGAATATAAATAATTTACGAAATAACTAAAGTAGGTATACTTAGAGATAAAACTTAACGTAATGAACTGGCATTCTAAAAAGAAAAGCCAAGCATAGTAAAAGTAAAGTCAAGTTAAGAAAGTTAAGTCAAAGTCAAATCAAAGTCAAAGTCAAATCAAAGTCAAACCTAATTAACATATATTTTTTCTATATTTTTTTCATTATTTAAATTGAAACTCTAATTATATTTTAAATCATTAAATATAAACTATTATATTGAATTATAAAAACTAGTGTTCTAATTTATTCCCTTTCCCTCCCCCTACATACTAAGGGTATTTATGCAACGAGATAATTTTCCGCTTTGCAGAAAGATATAATTTTCCGCTTTACGTTTGATGCATGAGCACCCCATAAAAATTCTTGCATAAATGTGAGAAATAATCAGCTGTCACAACTAAACGTCACAAATTACTTCTCGAAACTTTATGAGGTTTATTTCTTCGCTTTCTGCATCAATTCTGTGAGATAAATTTATCTGGTTTGCAGAATATTTTTCCCATACAAATTTTGACAGCTCGTTTCTGCGGAGATAAAATTATCTGGTTTCCGAGGTTTATCCGAGTTTTCCACCGTTGCATGAATACCCCTACTGTATCTAAAAAAAAATATTTTTGCATAGTTCCGTTCTTAAACTTCCATTCTAAAAAAAAAAACTAAAAGCAGAACTCGAATTATGTACCTATATGCTTTGTATATCATTTATTGAACTGTATCAACAAAAACAAAGTAACGAAAAATTATAACAAAACAAATCAAAATCACAAAATTCCTTGTACATTAATGCTAACTAACATAATACGAACTTAAGATTATAAGCAAAATTTTAGTATAAACTTAGATTTTTTGCTATTCTTTTTAAGTAGTCAATATGGTTCAAATCATTGATCTTTTTCATTACACGTGCAATTTTTTTATTTCTAAGAACAATTTTCTTCTTTTTCCGAATATGTTCACCATTTCTAACCCTTTCAATTAATTTGATGCAATTGTTGATTATGAATTTATGATCAAAACAATTCATGTAAAATTGTGAGAGAGATACAAACAACGAAGAAGAAAATGAGAAAGAGAAAATTTATCATAGGTACCTACCTACATGTTATTGTTCAAGGGAATATTCAAAATATTGTGCTAATTTAAAATTTTTATAATTTATTCATAAAAAAAGTGTATTTCAAATACAGAATTTTGACCAACCAGTTTTTCATACAGTTTTTTGTACATACATACCTACAGTATTTTAAATACAGTATTTTGACCCCAACCCATTTGATAACCTTTTTGGATGAATTCACATTTGTTTAAAAAATTATCTTCAAGTTAAGTGTAATTTGGCAAAATTAAATTTAGTGTAGGTTGGTACCTATTATATTGAAACTGCGAATCATAGTCAACGTAGTAAAATTTAAAATTTTCAATGAAAACCGCCTCCTTTTATAGACAGACATAGGTACCTATCTACCAATCTATTCGAGCACATTTTAACACATAGAACTTAATAGATACCAAAAAACTCTGAATATCTCATAGCCGTCTCCAATGCACCGTCTCGACGTCATTTTCGTTGCAAACGTCGCGTCGTCGACGAAAGCTTAAACTTTATTTCGTATTTTATCTACCTACCTACCTACTTTATAAAATCTTGAGTAGGTACATCTCACTTCTATTGGCTACATTCCCAACGTTCTACCAAAGACCGTATACATGTGATATGGTCTTTGGTTCTACCTAGGTACGTAGGTATATAATAGAAAGAAAATGTTTCTTGGCAGAAGTTTTTTTTTATAAAACGGAATATATAATATATACAAGTACGTAAATAAACATATGCGAGCACACCCACAGATAGATAATGAGGTATTTGTTCAACTATTTTTGTTGTCTATATTTTCATGTTGCCTGCGACGCGACGCGACGCGACGACGGACGTGACGTACCTCTATCGCTCTAAAAATTGGTTCCAAATCCAAGCGTTCGACTTTATTGTATCAAATTAAACCTTTGTATATGAAAACTATAGTACTATCATGGCGAGTTTTTTTAATGTTGCCAAGACCCTTGTGGTGGCGCTGCAAAATGTGAGGTGTAAAATTCGATTTTGAGAGTCTTTAAGCGTCGGAAATTGGTGGTAGGGGCAAGAGGAGACTATTTTTTGGATTATTGCATCCAAAAAATATCAATAAATATCGATTAAAACCTCCATAAGCTCTCCGCAAAAAAAAAAAAAACGAGTAAGGGTTGCCGGCATACTTTAGATGTCGCTTCATTCAACCCATGAGAGTACTATAATTTATATATACAAAGATTAAACTAGTAAGCTTCATCGTATTTTAGCCAATCCTTGGCTGTCTGTCTGTTCATGTTCATCAAATGAACATTTTCAAACTCAATCTGTCTGTACCTCTGTGGTGCTCTTTTCTTACCCATGCAAAGATGCACAGTACACATAAAGAAGGTATTATCTTGCGCAGGTTTTCGCAAACGAGAAGTGTCAGAAGGAAATCCAAGATGGCTGAAATGGTGGTCTGAAGTTTAAGTGACAGTCATTTGTTGCGTTTTTTTCTACAGTACACATAAAGAAACGAAACAAAAACGACCGAAACAAATGTTTACAAGAACACCATTGACGCCATTTTTTCTCTGATTTGACAGATGCGCAGAAACGAACGAAAATGAAAACTCTAATGATATTACCTTCTTTATGTGTACAAAGATGCATGCAATGAAGTTAAATATTTGAATAAGGGCGATGCATTGAAGGAGCATATAGGTACATAACAATATTTGTCGAAGTTCAAACAATCTAAGCTAGGTAAGGTACTATGCGGCAAATCTCCTGAGGGGCGTATAGAATAAGGAAGCAACACATCAATTTTTAGTCCTCCCATAATTTCATTCTTAAATCTACGCTGCTGATGCGAAACAAAAAATCTTCTGCAGCAATGACGACCGAAAAATTTCGTACTGCTTTTTGTTTTCAATTTAATATGCTACGCTGAAGCGAATCATAGATAAACTATAAACTAAAAAAACTAGCTGAAAAAAGGTTTGAAATAATAAAAGAAACAACAACAAAAGACACGACTAAAACGGCATTTTTCGTGGGGTCTGCAATTGTTCATCTTATGTCCAAATTCGATCCGATAAGAGGTGTGAGGATTTTCGTGCTTTTAACATCCTTCCGTACCTTTGGGAAGATTGCTTAAATTGTTAGAAATAAACAAAATAAACACAGCGATTACGTTGAACCTTTGTAGGTATATGGAAAACATATAGTACTATCATGGTGGAAGTCGAATGGGCGACAACTAAAAAGCGGCGGCAACCCTTACTCTTTTTTTTTGCGGAGAGCTTATGGAGGTTTTAATTCATATTTTATACTCGCCATGATAGTACTATGCTTTTCATATACAAAGGTTGAACTAATCACGTCTTTTCAATCAGAATTTGTTAAATATTATAGCTGCAGCACAGTGTTGCAAAAAGTTACCGACGATATCCGGGAGCGTTTTTGTAAGAAGAAATTTGCTTCCAAATCTTACAAAGAATTCTTAAAACAAAAAATTATATGTTATTCCATATAAGTACTTTTAATATGTAATAATTCAAAACAGATACTTGATTCGGCACGGGTAGAAACGATAACTTGGGCGCCGAAAATTGATAACGGTTTTTTGTATAGGGGTCCAAAACAAGCAATTACTATGGGAGGGGAATCTATCTTGCCCTGTTTGGGCGGGAGGGGCATTTTTATGAAAATTTTATGAAAAAGTACTAAAAGTAGAAAAAAAACATAAAAAAAAACTGTTTATAGGACGTTGTGATGGGTGCTAGCTTTGTTTTCATGCAAAAAAGAAACTTACATAAATAACAAATCTTATATATGTACATAAATACCAACAAAAATAAAAATACAAAATACTGGCTGTATAAAACAATATTAAATTTAATTTTAAGTATTACAGTTATTTTTTTTAATGATTTTTTTCTACTTTTACCAAGTACTTTTTTATAATAGGTATTTGGGTTTTTTAAAAAAGAAGGAATGCCAAAAAAAAACCGATATATATATGTGTGTATATTTTATATGTATTATACATATGTACATATGCATATGTTGGTACGATTCTCTTGAAACTTGATGTATTTTGTTTTATAAGCCGTATCTCCACACTGTATTTTGATTTGATCTTTAAGGCAAAAGTTTATTGAATGACTAAAGAGGATGTAGTGCTCGATTGCTATCTTAGACCTTTGGGTTGGAGTGAAATTTCCAATCCACTTTCCCAACTAAATTCTTTCCTTCTGTTGTGCAATAACTAAGTTTGTGGTACATATTTCTTTTTTTTAAAGAAACCTTTTGTTTGTGAATACAAAGATTTTTGTGACTGAAATTCAAATTAAATTATAGGTAGGTACATATATTTCTCGTAAATTTCTGACCATTACATTTTTATAAAATGAAATATATTTAAAAGTTTCTCATAAGATCCGGTTTTATTATTTGATATTTAAACTGATTTCATCGCATGTTCTGTAAACGAAGTGTTTCATGGGAAAATTTATTTAAAAAACATGTTTTTCTTTAAAATTCCTCAAAAAAAAAAAACTGAATAAAAGACAAGTCACAAGGCATAAATAAGAACTTGTTTGTCTAAATCAAGGAATAGCCCCTATAGACAAAATATATTCAATTCATATTCCCACCCTTCTTTAAGAAGGGTGGGAATATGAGTTATAGGTGGTTGCAGTTAATCAACGTATGGGTCAAACAAACACAAACCTTATATCCAGTACAAGAAGAAGGACATCGTCGTTGCTTCGTTCAGGTAGACAATAACCAAAGTATTTTCTATAAAAGTTGCAGGATTTGTCCAATTTTTCTTTTTTCGTTATATTTAAATATCCATGTCTATTATCAGCAGGACTACGGAAGTTGAGAATTGTGAAACATTGATTGATTGAAAGGCTTAGGTATTTACCTGATAGTGATCCTTATAATTTTAAAATAGTGTATTTTGGGAAATTGCACGCGCGGAATAGAAGAAATAGTAAATTGGTACGGTGCCGTGAAATAAAGCCAAGTGAAATAAGACCAACTTTCAAAAATTGGCCTTATTGCACTTTGCAAAAGTGAAATAAGGCCAATTATCAGTGCTTGCTCTTATTACACTTTGACAAAGTGAAATAAGGCCAAAATATTTTAAGAAATAAGACCAAATCAACCTTACATTATCAAAACGATAACTCTTTTACAACAGATTTACAGAATTTTTGTAAAAAAAAGATTTTTTTGTTTGAAAGTACCTCGGGCGGCCCGCTTCGCGGGTCCTCAATATTTTAAATCCCTTTTTCGGGGGGACACCCGCTCACGCGACTCCGTCGCTCCGCTTAGGGTATGTAAAGTCGCTAGGCAGGCGCCAATATCAAGTTTTTTTTTGTTTAAAGGTACCGTGGCGTGGGTTGGCCCGCATCGCGGGTCCTCTGCATTTAACTCCTTTTTTCGGGGACACACCCGCTCACGCGTCTTCGTCGCTCCGCTTAGGGTATGTAAAGTCACCAGGCAAGCTCCAATGTCAACCGTTTTTTTGTTCAAAAGTGCCTTGGGTGGGCTCGCTTTGTCAAAGTGCAATTAAACTAACTGTTGAAAGTGAAATAAAACCAAAATTGGCTTTGTTTCACTTACGCAAAGTGCAATAAGGCCAATTTTTGAAAGTTGGCCTTATTTCACTTGGCTTTATTGCACGGTACCAATTGGTACGTCAAATTATAATGTAGAGAAGTATGCTCTATAGCTGTAAAGCAATTATTGGAATTTTCGGGATATTAATCAAATCGAATACATATAACTTGCCTTTAGATCTGTTTCTCTGTGCGTCTCGACGGGAATTATAGATAAATTGAATAAATTAACAGATTTGCTTTGAATTCGTACAGAGCAATTTCATGCCAGATACTTTTGGATATGTTATCGTTACCAAAAAATTTTACGACATCACGTATACTACTCCATTAAAGTGCGGAATTAAGAAATTTCTGCAGTATATTGATGTCGGCATTATAGCTTTGTATATAAAAACTATAGTACTATCATGGCGAGTTTTTTTTAGACCCTTGTGGTGGCGCTGCAAAATGTGAGATGTAAAATTCGATTTTGGGAGTCTTTAAGCATCGGAAATTGGTGGTAGGGGCAAGAGGAGACTATTTTTTGGATTATTCCATCCAAAAAATATCAATAAATATCGATTAAAACCTCCATAAGCTCTCCGCAAAAAAAAAAAAGAGTAAGGATTGCCGGCATACTTTAGATGTTGCCCCATTCGACTTCCACCATGAGAGTACTATAGTTTATATATACAAAGATTATATAGCCAGTTAAAATCTTGCTGGGCTTATTTAATAAATAAATCCTTTAAGCGATCAGGAAAAGGGAGTTACCTTACAAACCTTGGAAGCCTCGAGCGAGCCACTCAAGTCACTTATAATCAAAAAATGTTTGCACTGGCGCCTGCTATCAAACAATTTTCTATGATTCTGTAGTGGCAATACTAATTCCAACGTTTAAGGGGAGGAATGCAGCTCGCTATTTCACTAGAGCACTTACCGTAAAAGTAGCGAAATAAGAGAGACAGGAAACGTTACGTCGGTGTTCGAGTGAGGTAAAAGTATCGATGATGTTCCTGTCTCTGATCATTTTGAAGGCTCGTCTTTGTATACTGTCCAAGAGGCTTATGTAAGTTGCTGGAGCACCAGCCCAGAGATGGGAGTTATACTCAAGCTTTGGACGTGTATAACTTTTATAGATAATAGCCAGATCAGAAGGGGAAAAGAATTTCTTGCATCTTCAAAGAAAACCTTCACATCTTGCGGCATTTTTGGCGACGTTAAGTATGTGATCCTCTACCTGAGCGTCGAACTTGTCGAGTTGTAGAGGCTGAGTAGGGTCAATGAATGTCGAGTAATCATCTCCAGATGAGTCCTGAAACCAAAGGTCGCTCACGTTTCCCTTTACCCGTCACTCAATCCTCTCCTATCCCACATAGGAAGCGAATAGCCGACTATTGTTACCAACTCCTCTCCCACCCATCCCACGCTGATGGTGAAAAAACCATCCAACGTTGCCCTCCACTGATTCCTTTCTTATCTTACTGGGCTAGCACAGCTCATAATCCTTGTAATCAATCCTTCCCATCTGTACGGTGCAAGCACTGTCTGATTCCCGACCCTCTCTCTCCTCTACCAATATCTATTTCCCAATTGGGCTGGATCTAAGGTGTTACACGACCCGTGCCGATGATCAGCCTGGCTGAGGCCCAATTAAAAAACTAGCTCAGTCGTTAACGGAGTATTCGGATACCTGGCGACCTCCGAATTAACTAGCCTTATCTGTATATACGGATCTCTGTACAGATGGACCACCCCTTCTCCGCCACTCGCGGGATCAAAAAATGAACAAAAAACAACAAACAAAAACAGAACCAAAGTCTGAATCGGCCAGCTGTAAGGCTGTCTGCTGCTCATCCTCCCTCCACTGACGACAATACGGCCATGGACACCCATGGCCCTGTTGCCGCCAGCTGTAGTAAGGATGATCAGGTAGTTTTACTACCTCCTTCTTGTAGTGAAGGGGTTGTGAAGTATGGCCCCTCCACTACTACTGAGAGAAAACCTCTCAAAACTTCAACTCCGCGGCCTAGTGGGGGTAGGGTTGTGAAGCATGGCCCTACCACCACAAATCCTCGTCCCGGTGCTAGCGGGGTTGTGAAACATGGCCCTTCTACCATCAAGGGAAATACAATCCCTGTGGAAGGCCGTGTCCCAATACCCAAGCGTCCCAAAGTGCATAACATCCGCACTCCTCCTAACCCTCACAAGGTTAAAATGTCTTTTAGCGACGCGGTAAAAGACAAATTGGTAGTCGCGATCATCGATAGAAGCGACGTGGATGGCACGATCTCTGCCGAGAACTGGACAAAGGTCAGAGGTCAGCTGGCCCTCAGATTTCTGGGAATTATGTCCGACAATCCGGGACCACCGCCCATCACAAACGATGGTGGTTGGCATCAAGGCCATATCAAGTTGATGGTCTGTGATGATCAGAGGTCGTGTGATCTACTGACGCTGGCTGTCAGCCGGGGAGGTCTGGCCTGGTGCAAAGCTGGAGGTCGTCACCAAGGAAGACATTCCTTGCTGGCCAAGAGCTCGCACCATGGTTCCGGCCGTTTTCGAAGGCCTGGATCAAGTCCTGGAGGTAATCCGGCTATCAAATCCATCTCTCTCTACTTTATTTGTATTTGTATTTTTTGTATTTATTTATATAGAGGTGCTATTATAGTTATCAATACAGAGTCCCTTGCCCCTCGGAAATCGAGGACTCCGATATTACAGTGTTGGAGATTGATCGGGAGTACTGTAGCAAAAATGCTGCAAATACTTCAGATTAATCTCCAACACTCCAAAAAGGCTTCGGCCTCCCTCCTCCAGCAGCGATGAGGATATAGTCCTGAATCCTAACTCCTAACCACTACTTGCTATATGCATCAGGTGAGGGTGAACCCAGATCTTGCATATTAGTCAAAAGTAGCCTAAATGTATTTTTACTCCCTAATTTCAGCGATAGAGATATCACCGCTGCAAGACTGGAAACAGCCAAAGGAACGTTCTGGCTGGCGTCGGCGTATCTCGGCCACGACCATCTTGGCCCTCTCCCGGGCAACACCCTGGAGAGATTAGTAGCTGAATCACAAAGGCTCAACATCGGCCTCATCATCGGAAGTGATGCTAACGCACACTATACAGTGTGGGGTAGCACTTATATAAACGACAGGGGTGAGTCTCTTTTCGATTATATTCTTAACACTAACCTACTTATAAGTAATGTTGGTAATGAACCAACTTTTATTACTAAAAACCGACAAGAAGTTCTAGATATAACTCTTGTCTCAGATTTCATAAACAATAATATTCTGAACTGGAAAGTATCCAAAGATCACTTCTTTTCCGATCACAGATACATCCAATTCAGCCTTACAAATGATCCTTCTAGCCAACCCTCCTTTCGTAATCTAAAAAGAACAGCTGGCCAAAATATGAGAGAATATTGAACAGTTTAGTCAGACCTGAACTCTTTAATATTCCTACTAATATCAAAGATCTTGACGACAAAGTCAAAAATCTAACACTAGCCCTAAACAAATCTCTAGACACTGCATGTCCCCTTGTACAAATAAGGGGTAAAAAGAAACCCCACTGGTGGAACTCTGGGTTAGATCCACTTCGAAAAGAATGCAGAAAACTCTTTAATAAAGCAAAAGCTTCTAGAGATACGTCTGACTGGGATTCTTACAAAGAATCACTGAAGACATACAAAAAAGAATTGAGGAAAACCAAACGGTCGTCCTGGAGAAACTTCTGCAGCACAGTGGAAGACTGTTCTGAAGCATCCAGACTGCGTAAAATCCTCTCCAAAAACCCAGTCATGCCAAGCTGCTTGAAGAATGCCTCTGGCCTCTGGACCAACTCCTGCGAAGAATCGCTCAACCTGCTACTAAACGTTCACTTCCCTGGTAGCTCCAATAATATCAGAAATATTATTCCAAGTCTGTGAGACAATGCAATAATTCCTCCTCAAGATCTAGTCACCAGGGAAAAACTCAAATGGGCTATTAACAGCTTTAAACCCTACAAATCTGCAGGTCCGGATGGTATAATTCCGGCTGAACTGCAACAAAATGCAAATTTTCTAATGCCCATCCTAGAAAATATCTTTAAAGGGTGTCTAAAACTGGCATATATACCACTGTCATGCAGACAAGTTAAAGTTATTTTTATCCCAAAAGCTGGAAAATCCAGTCACGTGAACCCTAAAGATCTGAGACCAATCAGCTTATCATCATTCCTTCTTAAGACACTTGAACGTTTGATTGATATCCACTTAAGGGCAAATATTGATAAGTCCCTCCTCTCAAAGGCCCAACATGCCTACAATAAAGGGAAATTGGTTGAAACGGCTTTATACTGTATAGTACGTACAATCGAACGTTCTCTCCACCAAAAAGAGTTGCCTTCTTAGATATAGAAGGAGCATTTAACAATGTCGACACATCGGCAATTACACGTGTATTGACATCTCTCAAGGTAGATAATCGATTAGTACGTTAATAAATCAGATGCTGATAAGCAGGATTATTAACTCAAAACTGGGCGATTTTACTACACGAAGGAGTGTCAGCAGAGGTACGCCGTTTCCCCTCTCCTCTGGAACTTAGTAATAAATGAATTACTAATTACTCTAGAAAGAGAGGGATACAGAGTGTTTGCCTATGCGGATGATGTTGCTATTGCAGTGACGGGAAAACATCCCAATTCACTTAAAGAACTCTTACAGAACGCTTTAAATAAGCTCATCAATTGGGCAAATCAGTGTTGACTAGATGTTAACATACATATAACCGATCTTGTCCTCTTCACCAGGAAATACAAAATTCCAAACACCGACCCTCCCCATATAAACGGTGTATCACTTAAATTTTCAGAACAGGCAAAATACTTGGGTCTTATTTTGGATAAGAAATTAAGTTGGAAACCTAACATTCAAGAAAGAATAAACAAGGCCACAGTGGCCCTGTTCTCATGTAAAAAAGCCATTGGTAATAAATGAGGATTTCAGCCCCGCATTACATACTGGCTATACATATACAGGTCATAAGGCCGATCCTTACATACGGAGTAGCGGTATGTTGGACTGCGCTGGACATAGCAACAAATCGCGATAAGCTCAGCAAAGTCCAACGAACAGCCTGCGTGTGTAAAGGTGGAGCACTTCGCTCTACCCCCTCCGCCTCACTTGATGTTCTGTTCCATCTAATACCGCTTGACCTATTCAGTAAGCAAACGGCTGCAAACACTGCCGTACGGCTTCAAGCCTCCTCACAGTGGTTCAATAATCAGATTGGCCACTCCGCTATTCTGAATTTATTCAGATCAATTAACAGTAATATCGTCTACACCATCCCCCATCCTCACTTCAACAACTATAGCTTCAGGGTGACTATTCCTTCCAGGTCTAGCTGGGAGGATACATCATTTCTAAACGATGGTCCCAATAACTTCTTTACAGATGGATCAAAAACGGATGGAGTTGGTGGAGGCGTAAACTACGAAAGACTAAACTTAAGTCTCTCCTTCTGTCTACCTGATCACTATAGCGCGTTCCAAGCTGAAATCCTGGCTATTAAAGAAGTCCTTTCCTGGCTAAGTGAAAACGTTATATCAAAGACTGATATACGCATCTTCTCTGACAGCCAGGCTGCGATAAAATCCCTAGACTCTGTCTCTACGAATTCACTAACAGCCTTAAACTGTCGATCATCTCGGTGATGGCCACACAGTACAACATTCACCTTTGCTGGGTGCCGCGCCATTGAGACATTCCAGGAAATTGCAAAGCTGACGAACTTGCAAAAAGAGGAACAACGTTACCTCTGCTAGCTCACAAAGCTAGTGTAGGTATGCCTTTGGCTACATGCAAACTTATGCGAGAGCGAGAGAGAACTTATGGGAGAGCAAATTATAGATGGAATAACATCACCACCTGTTCAGCGACAAAACTAATTTGGCCTAGACTTAGTGCCAAACGCTCTAAACAATTGATCTCCCTTAGTGGATTGCATATTGGCTACGTTATAGGAGTCTTAACTGGTCTCTCATCTTCTTTGCACCTGTCCCGCCCTGTCACAAAGACGAAAACTCCACCTTGGAAACTTCTTCTTCAATGATCCCAGTGATCTAATAAACTCTGACATTATTTGTCTCCTACGCTTCATTCGTAGCTTTAACTGGTTCAATGAGTGAGGTAGATCTACTGATCCATGTGGTATCACAACGGACCTAATTTTGGTCTATGTGTGTTGGAAAACTTCCAACAGCCACCTTAACCTAACCTTACCTAACCTAAGTATGTGATCATTCTACAAAAGATCGTTTGTGATACACATATCTAAAATCGCAAGCTGATTAGTTTCTTCGATGCAAGTGCCATTCATAGATAATGGCAAGCAATTTTTTAATCCCCCTTGTACAATGCTGTCTAAGTCAGAATTTAATGTACTTATCATATTTCGCCGTTTCAATTCCACGTCCAAAGAGAAGGGATGTGAGTCTGGAAACGAATATGAAAAGCTAAGGGTGCTATCGTCAGCGAAACAATATAATGGATTAGTAGTTGCAGGCAGGAGATCATTAATGTAAATGAGAAAGAGGGTCGGAGAAAAAACAGAACCCTGTGGCACAACAGCATTTATGTTGTGGGTTTCATCGAAACTAAAAGTACGCATTTTCGATGAAAGAGCAGGATGCCAAACTCTATCAAATGCTTTAGAAATATCAAGTGCAATAATCTTACTTTCTCCAAAACGATGTAAAGATTTGTTCCACTGTTCGGTGTGATAAACCATCAAGTCACCTATTACTGCGAAAGCCGTATTGCCGGTCATTAAGAAGCTTTCGATCTTCGGACAAATGCTGTGTTCCAACTGCTCGGAACAAGCCCAGAAAAATAGGATAGATGGAAAAGCTTACGCAAGGATTTTGCCAGCGTGGAAGAACACCTCTTCAGAATTATGGCGGGGATACCATCTGGACCAGCGGATTTATGAGTGTTGTGATCTTAAGGACTCACGCCACAGCTCTTTTACGAAAGAAGATTTATCCCATAGCATTAATTACGAGCTCAAGAACTGGGGGAGTCATGACACAATGAGACAGCGTAGAGTTGGCTGCGAACTGCCTAACGAATAAGTTAGCCATCTCGAAAGAGTGAACGAAGGGAGTGTCATTGACAACGAGTGTTGGGACCGAGGAAGATGTTTTGTTCCTTATGTTTTTTACAAATGACCAAAAATTTTTACTACCTGTGGGAGATTGTAGTATTTTTTGCCTTAATTTTTGGTCATGCAAAATTTGGTAATTCGAATATGGGCGTTGCAGGCCTTCCTGGCTTTTTTGAACTTTTTCCGGTTTTCCTCAGTTGGGTTGGCTATAAAACAACGGAACCTAACCTCTTTGACCCTAATAACCTCCTTACAGCTCGCATCGAACCATGATTTCTCTTAGGGTGTGATGCTTTTAGCCCTATTCGGGATAAAAGTTCTCATTCCCAAAATAATCATATTAGTAATCACATCCGCGCTGGAGTCTACGTCACTACCGAGGAAGCATAGTGACCAGTTAAAGATCCTGAAAAAATTATTGAGACCGTCCCAGTTGGCTTTCTCGTATTGCCAAACAGTTCTCACAGGAGCTCTTTCTTCAACTGGATTTTTTTGGCACGAAAAATTTGCTAGATGTGCCTAGAGGCATTAATACACTGATTATGTATTTAACAGGGTCAGAGGTTAGAAACAAGTCAAGAGTATTTTCGGCTGGACTATTAACGTTCGATATTCGGGTTGGCTTATTGACAAGCTGAGAAAGGTGATTAAACTCAGCAAAGATCTCGGCACACATACCTTCGGGTGTTGTCTGGCCCGAATGTTGAAGCCAAGATGAATTCTGTACATTGAAATCGCCAGTAATAACGATTTCAGTGTAAGGATGCAAGGAAACAATTGTTTGGATGGAGTCAGACAAAGCATCAAATTCGCGAGAAGTTGAAACTCTGTCCAAATTGAGGCTTCGATAGAGAAAACAATAATGAATGATGTGCCTGTTTACCGAGAATATAAACCACTAGAAATTAAACAAGCGGTTGGTGCTAGGACCATATTGCCATGAATTTGAAATTCAGCAGGATCTGTATTTTCACCTACTTGAGTTTCTTTTAGCGTCAAAACAGCTGGCCTGTTTACAACAGAATGGGCGTACAAAGCGAGGAAATTTGCTCTAAGCCTACGAATATTACAATAGTCAACTCTGAAATTTCCAATCATTGTGATAAAAAAGAAGTAAAAAAGACTAAAACAGACGAAATCTAAGAGAAAAACTGAATATGACTATAAAATTCTTTTTAATACGCAACACTACTAGTGTCATGCCTTAGCAGTGATGTGAATCGATCCGAACCCTAAAAATCAAACAGTATTTCCCTATGCATCTTGTCGTTATTCGCTCAGCAAGTACATAAATTGAAAGAGCTTAGATAAGTTCAATACAATTTATGCACTTGCTAATCCAAACAACTGCAGGTTAGGGAGGAAAGGGAAGGTATACTCACTGCGCTCACTTTTTTTGGGGTATTATTTGTTGTTGTTTTTTTCTTGTTGTGGCACTTATTTATGAGTTGATTTTCTTTTTTTTTGTGTTGGTGTTTTTTTTTATATTTTTTTATTTTTATATACTGATGGGACACAACGCGACAAATATAAACGAGACATACGGTGGGGGACGAGGACGAACAGTTGCAGCACACACGAAGGTGACCCTATTATTCTATTCTATTCTATTATTATTCTATTATTATATAATGAGTATATATCTTCAACAGAAATGAAAATCAAGACTGATAGTGGGCATTTCTGGAAATTTTTAAATTCTAAACGTAAAACTACGGGTTTTCCGAGTTGTATGAGCCATTCAGGTACTACTACAAGTGATATTTCTGAGATTTGCAATCTTTTTGCTAAATATTTCAAATCTGTTTACACTCATGACTTACATACTCAAAATCTCCCTAGTGTCTCTGAAAGGTTTAGTTTAGGTGGCCTTAGGATAAATATAGATGAAGTCTACGTTGCCTTGAAGCAAATTGATGCTTCAAAATCCACGGGACCAGATGGTTTTTCACCATTTTTTATACCTGGCAGGTCAACGGCTACCAATTTGTCTATTTTTGTTAATAATGATATATCGAATTTTGAAAATAATCTTCAAACTGATATCATTTTCACGGACTTCGCTAAAGCTTTTGATAGGGTTAACCACAAGATTCTGCTGCATAAACTGTACTGTCTTGGTTTTCACTCCAATATGCTCATGTGGACTGAATCTTATTTGACTAGCCGAGTACAGATTGTCAAAATTGATGGAATTTTTTCTGACCATATTCGTGTTCCATCTGGAGTTCCTCAAGGTAGCCATATACATAGGTCCATTACTATTCCTTTTATTTATTAATGATATATCAGAGATTTTTATTCACTCGCAATGCCTTCTTTATGCTGACGATTTAAAGCTTTGTAGAAAAATTGGATCCACATATGACTGTTTAAATCTTCAGGATGATCTTGTAAGGCTTTCTCAATGGTGCGAATTAAATTCACTCCAACTAAATGTTACTAAATGTCATGTACTTTCATGTTCAAGAAAAAAAGTTTTGATTAATTACAGTTATAATTTGAAAGATATCATATTAAAAAGAGTTTCACAAAAGAAAGACTTAGTTATTATGCTTGATGAAAAATCATCATTTAGCCCTCATATAGATTTTTTAATTATTAGTAAAGCTATTTAAAAGAAATGCACGTGAGTTCTCTGATATTTTTATACTTAAAACGCTTTACTTTTCATTGGTTCGGTCTGTCTTGGAGTATTGCTCTGTAGTCTGAAACCCATTTTATACAACTGTATCTGAGAGAATTGAAAGAGTTCAACGACGATTCTCAAGGTACGCTATCTTAAAACTTAATTGGAATTGTGAGATTCCCTGCTATAATGCTAGGTGTTTATTGATGGGAATTCATACGCTTTCGGTACGTAGAAAATACTTTTCAATTATGTTTATTCGTGACATGCTTACTTTTCGCATAAAATGTGCATTTGCACTTAGGCTTCTATATCCCTCCAAGAGATACTCGAGTAAATGTATTATTTTTCGTCCGGTTTCATCGAACGAACTATGGTTGCAATGAACCAATATCACGATGCATCAAAGAGGCCAACTCAATTTGTAATTCCATAGATTTTTTCGAAAATTGTTCTAGAGATACTTTTGAAAATAAACTTTTAATTTTATTATCAAATCTATACCTCTTTAATTTTTGTATTAATTCATTATATCTTTATATTTATAACTTATATTCTTTTTTTTTTTGAATTACTATTTGTATTTTTTTTTTTTTATTTTAATTATTATTATTATGAAATTGTTATGCTAGTCTGTATAAGAGAAACTCTGATTGACGAACAAAACTAAAACTAAAACTTACTGCTCCACATGCAGATGACAACTGTAATGGTAATAACAGGTAATGTCATGAATTCTTCTATCTCTGAGACAGTCGTCCATTTATAGATGCAGCCGACTCGCCGACAACGGACAAAAGTTTAATCTTTTTTGTATCGGGTATTTCCTTCGAAAAACATTCATGACGACCAGCAGGATAGCTTCAGCTCGAGTGGGTAATATGTTGATGTAATATGTAAAAGCTTAAATTCACTAATAAAAAAAGTCATTTTATGTTTTTTATTTATTATTTTAATTAAACATTAGTATTTCAATTCGAAAACCACACTTTGTTTGGAGTTCTTTAAAACAAATTTATTTTATAACTCATACAAATTTAGATTTTACGTGAGGGCGGAAGAAACATGCAATAAAGAAATATTATTGAGCCGATCCTGCAGCATTGTTGCCCTAAGGTATCTATGATTTTAAACGACGAAGAACGGAGAAAATTCGCTCTTTTGAGCAAGATGATACTGGGATTGTGATTTGCAACCGGACGAACCGTATAAACTCGGGAATTATCTTTAGACTCCAGTTGTATTTTTGCAAAAAGCAACTAATTCTCTCAAATTTACTGTTTGCTCATTCTGTCATTTTAAAAGCAAAAGGAATACGTCGCTATCACTAATAAGCCTTTGTTTATCAAAGTCATCTTTGTAGAACTTAATTACCTATATATCATCGACATCTACAGCGAATCGTTCCAGTAGTTTGAAGAAACGAGAAGAATCATTTATGAATCTTGCATTTAGTGATGATAATAATTGATCAAATATTTCAAAAAATGATTTTCTGTACAAATCTTTCGGTGTTTTGAATTTTTAATTTTCTGAGATACTTACATCGATACGTTTTGGTGCTTTTCGTTGACGGGGAAATTTGTGGCTTTTCAATTTCAGGATCAACAACCGCAACAACAAATTGTCTCAAATTTCGAATCACTGGAAACGCCCAGGACATCAATATAGCTTCTACTGATTTTTATTTTTTTTTAATTTGGCTCAATAGCCATTAATATTAAAAATCAGTTTTTAATTTTTTTTATTATAAAACATTCAATTTTTGCTCTAGTAATGTACATAGTAATTTCATAATTAAAAGATTTTACATATAATTTTGGTTGATTTTTAAATTGATTTAGATCATTTATGCTTCTAATGTAGGATAGAAGATTATTGTATGCGTTTAAACCGATATATATAAGATTTCAATTTGCTCGAAAATCTCAATCATAAAGTCAGAAAATGCATTTGAAAGACTCCATATACATAGTCATAAAAACCTCACGCTTTGGCTAATACCGTACCTATTATTATCAATTTCCTGATCTACCGAACGATCATGGAAAAATTGCATCAGCAAAATTTTATACCCACTCGAAAAATCTCGAGTGGGTTTTATTACCCACAATACCACTAGCTATTCTTAACGTTTTGAAGTGGTGAGATTCCTTAAAAACAGCTTCACTGTTTGTGACAAACACTTAAAAGCATTCGACAGACAACCACGAGATTTGATATATGTAGGTCGCACTAAGGCAACGAGAAGTTCCGGAAGTCCACGTGGACATGTAAGAGCAAGTTAAAACAAAGGTAGGATGGTAGGATATGTACCAAGGAAGTGTCCTGAGTCCTTTGATTTTTATTATAGTCCTTGAATTTCTGTTTTAGAATAAGGTGACAAACACAAAACTTAGTTATTTGGGTTTGCTGACGTTGGAGCCATGTTAAGTGTAGATCCTGTGGCCTTGCTATGAGCAATTGATATTTGGGTGAATGTTCTGAAGGAAAATGGATACCACATTAGCGCTTAAAAAACAAAACTTATGCTACCCATTCTCAGATCCACACAGGCTTATTTCGAGAGGCGTGTCAACGTTTCTTGCGGTCAACCCGCCGAACTCTACAAATGCAGCCCTAGTGTAAAATGTGAAGTGGGAGAGCTGTTGTCCTGTTGTCCCAGCTTTTGCTTTTAGACAGGAGACTTTGGACCTAAAGAAGCAGGCAAGGACACTAAATAAACATTCGGCACTAGCAACATTTAACAACAAGGTGCAAAATAATATATAAATATATATATAGGGGGCGCTGTTTTATCTTCTTCCAGTGAATAAATGCAGTTCCGTTAGTGCCCCATCAGGTTATATGAAAAAATCTATCTCAAATTGAAAAAAACATTGCAAACAAAAACTACTATTCAGCTATTGTTTCGAATTTCACGGCCTCTAGAAAATTCCAAGCCCGGGGGATTCCGCCTCCTCCACCCCTCTCGATGGCTCTGCCTATAAAACGGTTTCTTATGCTTTTCGATGTTTCATTGAATGTTACAGTCTTTTTTTTTAGAAATTTGAGTGTATCATGGGAAAATTTATTAAAAAACACGTTTTTCCTAAAAATTCCTTAAAAACTGTATAAAAGACAAGTCACAAGACACAAACCACAAACCACAAACCCTTTTTCAAAATTGTTCACCCTATTGAGTGTGGCGGTTACAACGTCGTTGTCTGCGTTCAGGTAACAATAACCAATGGCTTTGCAAAACTAGGCCCCGATATGTGATCTATGATTTGACGATGGCTTAAAGAAGTGGACATTAGTCTATTTTATCGGCTTATCGGCGGAACAACGGTCACATGACGGGGCCCGGTCCTATGTACATATATTAGATTAGGTTTAGTTAGTTTGTAAGTTTTAGTTTTAATTAATACAAAAAATATATATATTACGGCTGTCGTATAGGTTTTTTCACACTTTCCAAAGAAAAAAAAAATATGTAAAATAATATTAAGGAAAAAAAAATAGTAGATAATTTACTTGTTAAAAAAATATATATATAAAAGTCTAAGTATTGAGAACCGTAAAGGTCATTTACTCAAAAAAAAAAAATTATAACAAAATAGTTTTTAAGTTTATTTTGGCTATAATGAAGAATTGTAATAGTTTTAAGTGAATAAATAAACAATAAAAAAAACCAATGGCTTTGCTATCAAAGTTGCAAGATTTGTCCAATTTTTCTTTTATACCATTTTGTCTTATTTCGTATGTTTTCTTGTATTTGCCTACAAGTGATCCTTATAATTTTGGAATAGTAAGCTATAGGTACGAATTTCGAAAATTGCACGCATAGAATGAAGTGAATTATCACGAAAAAGAGGATGTTTTTTTTAACGAAAGGATTCCTTTGTGTAAACGCACAAACTTGCAGACGAAACCCTGGGTTTCTGACGACACTCTAAATCAAAAAAAAAACCTTCTTGTGTTATAAAGGTTTTTATGATTTTGAATCTACAATTTTTTTTATGTAGTGGGTGTAATCGCCTGTGCTGTTGGCTTCGCCTTGAATTTTGAAGTACATACATATTTTTCATACTTACATACATACATACTTTTCTCACAAACAGTTTTCGCTAGGAACTTTCGTATAATTTTTGAATTTCGCGCCCATCCGGCCATCTTTAACTGTAGATTAAATTAGAAGGAGAAAACGAAGAAGAAAAGAAGAATAAAAATTTATTCCGTACCGAAACTCGAATCTATCCGCACGTCTTTTTTATTTAATTTAAATTATTCGCTCTTTCGTTAGTTTTTATTTCAAAGAACATTTTAATTTTTGTTAGCTCTAAACAAGCTAATTTGTAAAATGGATTACAAAATTTCAGTCTTCATTACAAAAACAAAAATTATCCTACTGTATAATGCTAGCTTCACTTTGAAAAAAATTTTCACTTCATTGGTGAAGTGCCTAAGGTAGGAGGAACTTGGAATACGGCATACACAATGTGCAATTAATTTTGGGGTTCTAGAAAAAAATATGAATTTGAGGTCCTCTTAAAGAATTTCAAAAAATCATATTTTACTCCCGAATTTACTGTGAAGTTGGCAGTACATCGTTTTCTCAACAATTGATTGAGCTAGGATCTCTCGCAATAAAAAATACTCCACAACAAAATTGTGGAAACACGCTGAATCCAGAAAACTGATCGAGATACGAACCCACTGACTCAACGGAAATAAATATTTCTGTGGCGACAAGGAATAACAGCATAAGTATAGACTAATTTGAAATTGAGTTTTTGATAACATCGGATGCGCAACGAGCGTTTCTACCTCCAATATTTTTTTCGTATTTGTATCTCTTATGGTTTCTGAACTGCTTTCCTGAAAAACTACAAAAAGTGACTTATGTTGTTTTTCCTTGTTGCCACAGATTTGTATCAATTCATTGCTAAGATTTAGTCATATCCGTATACCTAAATATTTTATATATCGTTGAACGCACTCTCTCAAGTCTAACTCTGTCTAATATTAAAAATGTCAAACTAATTAGGGAAATAATAAAAGGAGAATGTTGTGTTTTACACCAGTGGCAACGAGGATGATTAGAAACTCTATTTTTTTTTAAGTTTTGTTTTAAAAGATCGTTTAAAATACAATTATTAATATAAAACGCATGCATAATATTTAAAAACAAAAACTACGTACATAATAAAATTCAATCCGCACACAAAACTAAATAAAAAGTGTAATATAACCTTCTCGTCAACGTGCAATCCATACATTTCATCAAAAAAAAAAAAATAAAAAATACACACCACTTCCTATCAGCCCAAAAGTTATAACAGGCCCTAAAGATAACGAAGAACCGAAGACTTTAATATCAGTGTTACCACTTCTCGAAAAAAATGGGAGTAGATTTGAAGAAAAAAGAGAATTAGACTGAGAAAAAGGAAAGTAAATTTCAAAATGAGTCTTTTTTCTGTAAAAAAAACCTATTATTTTCAAAGAACTTTTAATAAAGTTTTAATTGATTAAAAAAAAAAACAAATTGACCTTTTTCTCTTTTTCTTTGTCGCTTCTCCTTCAGATTTTTACCATTAAATAAGCCCACTGGGAAAGTTATCAAAAAAATCCACTAAAAACAACAACAATTCAGTTTTCATTGAATTTTTGTGAACAATAACATTTTTTTTTCAGCAAGTCATTTTTGTTCAACCAATCCGCGCCCTTGGATTTTGATTACTTTTCCAGCGACAAAGCTGTCTATTTTTTTTTTTAATCTGATGTCTGGCTAAAAAACTAGATTTTTGTGTTTTTTATGGACAATCCGGGATTAAGGACAAAAGTGAAACAGAGAAAAATGAAGTAGATTTCAATATTTTGGTGATGGTGCGAAGTAGGAAGTAGATTTTTTTTTTTTTTTTAAAAATGAAGTAGGTAGATCTACTTCAATTGAAGTAAAGTGGTAACGCCGCTTTAATTATGGCTGACTATTCTGTGTTGGAGAAATTCAACAAAACTAAAACTCAATGATCCAGATTGGTAGAACGATTCGAAGGTGCAATGGTTATACTCGGAACCTTACATGGGTCAAGAAACTTTCGACAAATTTGGCACTTGAGAAACCGAGAGACAAAACCGACTCCGAAGTCATCAAAGTTCTTTCTGAAATCATCGATCCACTTCCATTAGAGATAATGGAAAACTATCGTTTTCATCTCCGAAAGCAAAACGATGCAGAATCTGTGGAAGAGTTTTGCATATCAATACGCAAGTTAGCGTTACACTGTAATACAACCGTAATCAGTTTGTATTTGGATTTTTGGAATACGAAGTCGCCGAATACAAAACCGGTTATTAGAGACACCAAACTTGACGCTTACAACAGCGTTGACCACTGCGAAAACTATGGAACTATCAGCACAAGGAGGAGCAGAGATCCAGCAACAGCGAGAAGGACAGCCTGTGAGTTACATTGGCAAATCAGCCGATAAGAAGTCATATTGCTATCGATGTGGTAGCAAAGACCACAAAGCGAAAAAGTGTCGTCATCGAAAATCCACGTGCGCTTTTTGTAAAATCAAAGGGCATTTTAGAACAGTTTGGTTTAAAGCACCTAACAACAACACAAATTATTATATTATTAAATTATCTAATTATTATTAGATGATCATGATTCGGTAGAAGAAAGTTTTAGAGAGTAGAATCGTTTAATTTAAGAAGTAAACTTTTTATTGAATTAAATGTTAATATTCTATCCTAGGTTTCGAAATTGACAGTGGTTCTCCAGCTGAGAAATTAAAAGCATGAGATACGAAACTGGTAAGTTATTTTGGTACAAATATAAAAGTGTCGGGGTTTTTCAAGGTGCGTTTTTTGTTCTGCCATAAATATGTCCAGTTTAATAAATGATAATTCCGATAAATATATATATATGTATTTGTGATCTGAAACTTTACGTCGTTGAATCAAACCGAAAGCCTTTGTTAGGCCGAGAATGGTTACGAAGCATTAAATTAGACTGGAACAAAATATTTTCCAATTCGAGTGAAAAGATTCAAGTAGTTTCATCTATTAGCCATACAATGTTGGTCCAAATCAATAAACTAAAACAAAAATATTCTTCAGTTTTTGAAAATTAAATGAGTAGAATTATTAATGTTCAAGGTCAAAGGTATCCCTTTGCGCGACGATACCAAACCTGTTTTTATAAAGGCAAGAAAAATTCCTTTTGCATTCCGAGATGCAGTCGAAAGTGAACTAAATGATTTTGAAAGTAATGGTTTTATCGAGAAAGTGGGAACATCTAGGTGGACTACTTCGATTGTCCGGTTCGAAAACAAGGATGTAACGTTCGATTATGTAGAGATTATAAAATCCCTTTAAATCCGCAAATTTTAGTTCAAGAACATCCACTGCCGACAGTTGAAGAACTGTTTGCGGCCATGGCAGGTGAAGAAAAATTCACGAAGATAGATCTCAGTATAAGACATATTTACAATTAAGAGGTCATCCCGATGATCGTGAGCCTCGTACGTGGTTTATACTCACTCACCGTGGTTTATACAGACCAACCAGATTCATGTACGGAGTTGCGTCAAGGCCTGCAAAGTGGCAAAATCAAATCGAGTTCAATTCTTAAGATATCGAGGGAATTTCGGTGTTCTTAGATGGTAACTGCGCCAAATGTTGACATTCACCTACAACGTCTCGATCGCGGCTTAGCAAATACAATATGCGAGTAAATTTTGAAAAATGTTAGTTCATGGCTAATGAAATTGAATATTGTGGATACAAAATCAACTGCGACGGTATACATAAAGTTCAAAAGAAAATTATAGAAAATTACAGAAATGCCGAAACCGAAAAATAAAGATAAAGTTGTAGCATATTGGGTTAGTTAACTACTTTGGCAAATTTTTCGATAATTTATGAGTACGATTTTGTATGTACTTAAAAACCTGCTTAAGAACAAATTCCCATTTATTTGGGATAGTAACTGTGCCAAAGCTTTTTCAACTGTGAGAAATAAAATTAAAACGGAAACATATTTAGTACATTACGACCCTAGATTAGCGTTAGTGCTGGCAACCGACGCAAGTCTAGTTGGGGTTGGGTCTGTATTGAGCCAGATGGCAGCGAAAGGCCAATACAATTTGGTTTTCAAACACTTTCGCCACTACAGCATCGTATGTAGGTAGGTATGTATAGTATATGCCAGAAAATTTATTTTGGTAACCGACAAAAAGGCTCTTACCCATTTTCTTATACACCAGGATGTAACACTATGCATTTTTGTTGCAATACAGAAAATCAGCTGAAAATTAAAAGCTGATGCCTTATCTGGATTACTACTTTCCGAGGTACATTCTAAAAAAGATGAAATTGAGATAATTGAAATGAACACTATCAAAACTTTGCCTTTTTTAATAGAGCAATTGCCCTTATTTCTGGTAAATAAGTACATCAGCCAAGATAAACGTTTTGGCATTGACCAAACAGAATTTACCTTACAGCAAAATTGCTTACTTCGTGGTTTGCGGGTGAACGTTCCAAAACAGCTAAGGAAATGCGTCCTTGAAGTGTTACACACAGCTCATTTTGGTATTTCTTCGATGAAATCGTTGGCTCGAACCTTTTTTTGGTGGCCAAAAATCGATTCGGACATCGAAAATATGACAAAAAACTGTGTTAAATGCAGTCAAAAAGGCTAAATTCAAAAAGAGTTCCAACTCACATCTGGGAAGCAGCAAAAAGTCCATTTGAACGTGTACACGTCGAGTTTGCTGGTCCATTCATGGGGAATTTTTTTTTTATCTTTATCGACGCATGCACAAAATGGCCAGAAATACATACATATGATACAAAATATATACACGGATGTTAAAATCGACAAATGCCTTGAAATTTTTTCGAAATTCGGTGTTCCTGAAGTTCTGGTAGGCGATAATGGGGTACAGTTTACTTCTGAAATATTAAATTTTTTTTAAAAAATGAATGGAATCATTCATGAAAGAAGTCCTCCTTGTCACCCTGCCATGAACGGGCAAGCAGTACGAAACGTTTAAACTTTCAAAAATAAACTTAAATCTATTACTGCAAGCCCTCAGAAATTGAAAAAGAATTGTGTAACATATACGTATTATTAAATTATCGATGAACTCCTCACGCTACTACAGGTGAATGTTTAATAGACAAATACGTTCATGTCTTGAGTTAATGCTTCCAAAAGAACAGTCTTATCGAAATACAAAGGAAATGCATACAAATATTAAAAAATTGTTCGTCAACGATCGGCTTCGCGATTATAGTTGCAATTCAAAATATCAGTTTGGAACTGTAATGGAGGTTATTTGTGCGCTTCATTATCATGTAAAGTTAGATGATGGACGTATCTGAAGCGTCACATCGACCAAATACATTGTATAGGTTCAGGTATTGTGGCACCCCAAGAAGATAAAATTCCATTTCATTACTATACAAAACAAAATCCAAAATTAATTGAAATTGAAACACCGAAACAGAACGACACCATTACGGAACCGCAAGCTTTGAACAAATCTACAACCGGTTCCAAATAACGAACCAGATTTAGAACCAAATGTTTCAAAACGAATGTCAATTTCGAAGCCAAGTAGACCTACATATAAGAGAAAGTAAACAACCAGACTGTTTGACGTACAATTCAAAATTCGATCAAACTTAATAATTACTTAAAAATGAAATTAAAGCTGAAATTTGAATTATACATAAAACATCTTATTTAATTACTGTATTATTTTATTAAATCTAAAAGTTAATATTATTTAGAGAATATTATTTTGTTAAATTAAAAATAGATAATTTTTAAATTTTGTTATATTAAAAAAATTAGTTACAGATTTAAAATATAACATGAAACAAAATGGAAATTAAAGATGAATGATAAATTTGATATGTTAAATAAAATAAAAAAAATAAAGTTGATTATTTCAAATAAAAATAATTATTTTAAGAATTATAAAATTAGTTATAAGAATTGAAATAAATTAAAAAGGAGTGACTGTCATATTCGTATAAATATTTTATAGGTATATCGTTGAACTCACTCTCTCTAGTTTAACTCTGTCTAATACTAAAAATGTCAAACTAATTAGGGAAATAATAAGTGTGCAAGGAGAAGGTTGTCTTGTACATCAGTATTGAAATCAATAAATACACAATAATACAAAAATAACTACACAAAAATAGCTTCACAAATGTTGTTCTCAGAAAACTCTGTGAGAGCTTTTACTTGAAACAGGTTTATGCAAGCCAAAGCGACCAGACTAAGAGGCGAACATTTTATCTTCCCTGTAGGTAGGTACTGATAATTTTTTTGTTCAACATTCTATAGAATGTAGGTAGATACAGTTGCATGCGTTGGAATATTCGCTGATACTGTTGTGTTAGCTTGCATATAACATAGTTTAAAAAAGAAGTTCTTTAAGATTCCAAACTCGAACAAGGTTTGTTTTTAGAACCTTATCCGAATATGCTCTAATGGTTTATGTTATAACTTTCAGTTAAAGCCAATAGTTTTAGAACGTTTTATACCATTTTAGGAACTGCAGATAGCAAGTTATTGGAACAGAATACCTACCAGTAATGAGTCAAATGGTTTTTTTCAGAGTTCTGTCTATAATTCAAGTAAAAATTAGTATTGGATAAATTCTAAGACACCTAATTTATAAATTTTCAGCCAAATGTCGTTACCAATTAAACAATATTTTAAAATACTGTTATACAATGTTCAAAATATAGAATATAAATAATGTCTGGATTCACTCCAAAAACATCAATCCCACCGTTCTTAAATAACCATTTGAAAATTAGGGAGGTACTTACTAACATAAAATGTTGAACATTTTACTACGCCTGCTCCTTACCAGCACTGAAATCTTTCCAACCATCATTTTTAAGACGCCATTAATTTTTTTTTTTAATTGTCATGTGGAGCGAGATACACATCCCCACACCAGAACTTTCTTAAAATAACCCTTTTGGTAATGCGGTTCTTGAAAACTTATCTTGACGATATGGGTTCCTTTTTCTTTTATTTGCATAAAATGTGACAATGTTCCATGGTTGTAAGCTCCCTGCTTTGGTGGAATCGAGAACATAAATTGTAATAGAACACAAAATCGTTAATGTATAGTTTGTGGATAAAACAGCAAGGACAATTTAATTATAGTGCGGGGTAGAAGTAGCACACAGTGTTTAAAGTTTTGAAAATGTTTTCTCTGCCATTTTACTTTTTAACTACTCTGAGCGGGAGTGGTGATGTACTTACCCTCAATTTCTCAATCTCGCCCGTATTATACAACAAATCTTTTGGTGGAGTAAGTATTTGAAGCCGAAAGGGTTGTATTTTAGAATATATAATATTCTCCATTTTCTAAGCGTATATACGCACAATGGCTGATTTTAACCTATTGATTTTTTCTTTCGACTATGTTGGTTTCTAAAGTCGAACTTTGCTTCCGGAGGGATTGCTTTTTCATTTGGAAATAACTATTTTACTATTCCTCCGCGCGTATGTGTTGTGTATAATATTTAGCTTTTTTTTTTGTTTGAAAGAAAGGATTATATTCCCTTGTCATAGAAGAAGTAAGGAAATGCCGGTTGAGGTTAAATAGGAAGCCCCTGCAGATAGAAAGACAAATTTAAAAGAAAGATAGATAAAAACCCTTTTGAGAAATACATTTCTTATAAGGTCTAAGTACCTATTATACAAAAAGTTTTAAGGTAAATTTTGAGTAATTAATCCAAAAGACACAACCTGCACATATGAATTGTAGGTATATCGGCGGCGGCGTGCTTAGATATTAATGAGCAAAGCGTTTGTGGAGGTGCGCATATAAAAACTTCTTTTGTAGAAGTTTCAAAAGATGAAGATAAATTGGAAAGCACATCAACGTTGGTCAAATTAAAAAATATTTAAACGCTGTGAAAGGGTACATATTATCTAGCTTTACGTTCTGTACTCTTCTTATGTACTTAGGTATAATCAAAGGTATAGATAGATATGATAACAAAACAAATTAAAAAAAAAATTAAAACAGGTATCTTACTCTTTATTCTTAAGGTAAATTTTCTCATTTAAGATACAAAATCATTAAAGAATCTTTCATTTGAATGTCTTCAAATACTATCATTAACACGAAATATGTACATATGTACCTGTATCTTAATAAAAAAAGCAATATTTTGGTGCCGTGAAATAAAGAAGAAACATATTGGAAATAACGGCGAATTTTTCTAGGGAGCGGCGCGCGTGGCGAGGTAAGGCGCTGCGCGGCGAGAGGCCACCTCACGCCGCATCTCGCCGAGCCGCACCCGCAATGCCACCCCCACCGCACCACACCCGTCACGCCATAACCGCTGCCTCACCTCATGCCCCCTCCACGCACTCCATCCACGTTATTCAATATTAATAATTTATTATAGATTCACATTTAATTCAATAATTTATTAAATTACAAACCTTTCTAAGCCTTTCAAAATATGATAAAAAAAAGGTTCAAAAACACTTTTATTTTGCTCCATCGACCCTTCATCTTTAAGAATCTCATATGTTTTGCATTACATAAATTATCTTTCGACTTTATTTCCAAATATTTTCTACATTATTACCAAATCTTTCACTTTTATTTCCATTTACATTTCTACATTATTGCCAATGGGAGAAGGCTTTGTATATGAAAACTATAGTACTCTCATGGTGGAAGTCGAATGGGGCGACATCTAATGTATGTCGGCAACCCTTACTCTTTTTTTTTGCGGAGAGCTTATGGAAGTTTTTAAATGATATTTATTGATATTTTTTGGATGCAATAATCCAAAAAATAGTCTTCTCTTGCCCCTACCACCAATTTTCGACGCTTAAAGACTCCCAAAATCGAATTTTACACCTCACAATTTGCAGCGCCACCACAAGGGTCCGGGCAACCCTAAAAAAACTCGCCATGATAGTACTATAGTTTTCATATAAAAAAAAAGAAGGCTGATTAAGAAGACACAAAATATGTACGAGTATCTTTCGACTTCATTTCCATTTTTATTTTCGATTTAATTTCACTTTCATTCGATGTAGTTACTCTTCTATAATGGAAATAAAGTCGAAGGTCGATGGACATTATTTCTATCTTCTTTATTTCCTCCTATAGTAAAATATCTCTACAAAAAACGGTTACCAATTTTTTGTTATCATGTGTTTCAATTTTTTGAAAACGAACGAAATTAAAATTTAGGTGATAGTTATGAATTATGATAAAGATAAAAGGGGAAAGATTTCAGTTATTTTCGATATTCTGTGATTCTTGTATATATTATGAACAACTGCTACTACGTAGGAAATCCCATTCGACAATTCCTGTTCCGTTTTAAACACTAAGGTTAAATAAAACCGTGTATTTTATTTATCTTCTTTTACATTTACCTTCACATTCTTTTGTATCTTTGCCCATATCTACACTCTGGGAAGCATCTTTCATAACATAGTTGAAGTTGGCCATAGTTCCTTGATCTTACATAACAAAAATGATTCAATGCTTGTAGTTAAATAACCATAAAATCCAATGCAACAAGTAAAAATGAAAATAATATTGTTTTGTCAATATGAATAAAAAATGTCTTCCTCCAATGGAAGACTAACTGTAACTATTTTATAAAAAACAATTACTCGGTTCGGTTGTGAAATGTGAGACATAATATAATATGCATGTGGCTTCTGGTCATCTTCCATTTGAAATGCATTTTTCAAAATGACTCAACAAAATATATTTAAGGGTAAATTATCTCTCTCCATGTATTTTTGAAAATATTTTTCCTCTCTTCTCTATTGAAATGGACTCAATTAGTCGGTCTTCTAGTTGACACAAAACGAATGGCATTGACTTGGACTGACTTATGCTTATGAGATTTGGTTTGGCCGACTCTCTATTTTATTCAGAAGGACAATGAGCGAGCAAAAGTACGAACATTTTGCAAAAAAGCTCAAATGTATGTAGGTACACTGAAGATTGGTAAGGGTTGTTGATACAAAATGGTACTTGGTCAGTAGAGTTTCTTGGTCATTGACATAACATAAGCAAGAACAATTTTTAGCTTTTAAATATTTTTAATAGAGTACTTTGTACATAGATACTTTAAAATATTTAGATATCTTGAAATGTTTCATGTAAAATTTGTTTACCCTACTTGTCAAGTTTGGTGCGTGTTTTTTTTTTTGGTGTGTTGTCAGCGTAGTTAATAAGGTAACAAAAAGCGACGGAGCTGAGTTGCTCATGATATTTAAATAAAGTATTAAAATTGTGCATGCATGGTTCTGTGATTTGTTGTTTGATTTCAAATTCATTATTAAAAAATTAAACACTAAAATCTTTAACCATCCTAAAATTACTAACTACATAAACTCAACATCATATAAAACAAAATTCTAAATGATAATTTCTTGGCTTACCTACAAGTGTTATGTAATGCACTAACGTTAATAATAATTCTTTATTATAAGCAAGGAATTAAATTACCTAGAAATCAATCTATCTCGCAGTGCATATATACATAGGTAGGTATAATTCTCTTACAGCGTGACTTCGACAAGATCCAGCGATACTGCGATGACTGGAAGTTGAAAATCAACTTCCAGTAGTCGGAAACAATTCTGTTCCGGACCCCTTTGGCTGGGGCTCCGAGAGACACGCGCAAGAACTGGCGCAAGATGGTCATCGTTGGGCCTCACGGTCAGCGATTAACGAGCAAAAGTGAAGTGAAGTACCTGGGGATCTGGCTGGATCAGTATCTATATTTCAATAGACATATAGATGCTGCGCCGGCCAGAGCCAGAGGAGCTTTCGCTCAGACGAAACGGCTTTTTTATAGCAGTCGGCTAGACTCTCGAGTGAAGGTAATTTGCTACATGGCCCTCATACGGCCGATGATCGTTTATGGCTGTCCCGTGTGGTTCAACGTTGCCCCATCTCAAATGGAGAAGATTCGGGTTTTCGAGAGGCAGTGTCTTCGGCGCTGTCTCGGTTTGTATCGAACACCGGAATCCAATTACATTAAATATTTCTCGAACAAAGTCCTATACAACAGGGCCCGGGTCAACAGAATTGATAATTTCGTGATAAAGCTGGTTCGGGGTCACATTGCCAGAGCTATGACCTCGACAAATAATTTGATCTTTGGAGCCTACTATTCAAACGAACAATATTTTGAAAGTGCGCGCTTGAGTGGGTTCATTCCTCCAGAGGCCTTCCTCTATTTAGACAGATGCGGTCTGATCCAAGATAGGTTGGCAGTTCCGTTGATCTACCACGTCAGACGAAGTACCGTTGACTCCTTTACAGTCGAGACGTCCTCGCACAAGACGGAGCCGAGCTCCTTCGGTTCAGTAGGGCTGTGTCCGAACGGGACCGAAGAGATAGGGTGAAGCAGGAGAACCAATTTTGGTGGCTTCAAGCTGCATTTAATAATGGGTAGTCGGGTTGGGTTTTTTTGAGCCTTGGCCGGCTTACATATTTGTTTTAGGTTTAAGGGTTTAGGGTTTAGTTTTAAGTAGAGTATGTGGTGGCACAAAAAAAAAAAAAAAAATACAATTACAAAAAAAAAATATAATATAATATAATATAAAAAATATAAATACAAAAAAAAGACAGAATATAGAAAAATGTTCATTAAATTTTTTGCCGCTGTGGGTGTTCTAGTTTGTAAGTAGTTTTTTTAGGTAGATTAGGTTAGTTTTAAGTAGTATTAAGTTTTATTTTAAGGACTTAGTTTTAAGTAGTATGTAAGATAAAATAATGGAGTTAGTTTTTTAATCATATTTTTCTAACAATAAAAAATAAATAAAGAAAACCAAATAGGTACATAAATAGTTCATAGGCCGAAAGGCATTAGTTTTAAGTTTATCATGAATTGCTTAGAGCGCCCAATGGGGCCAGTAAGTTATATTTAAGTCTTAGTTAAGTACACTAGTTTAAGATTCATTGTCTAGTTATAATTAGGTTAAGTTTACTGAATAAAATGAATTTTTCAAAAAAAAAAAAAAAAGGTATAATCTGACCCAGCAGTTTTTAATTCCCCCAATTTTTTAATTAATTCGAAAGATACCTAATGGTAGGTAGGTAGGTAGGTAATTGTTAATTTATAAATTTATTTATTTATTTATAAATATTAACAATAAATTTAAATCTATTATTAACAAAAAAATTTAAGAACGCTAGCATCATAGTACTTTCAGTTCTTAGAAAGAGAAAAGAAATAATAATATATAAATTTTGTTGAGATGAGTTATTTTTATTTTTTTGTTTTATAAGTATAATATTTTTATTTAATTTGTATAAGTATAATATAGGTATATTTACATAATAATTATGTTTTTATTTTGTGTTTAAGCAAAAGTTGGTTTATTGTATCTATGTTATTTTTGTTTGGGTTTTGAAGGATTTCCAGGATGTTGTATTGACCTGGGTTGCTGTCATCATGAAGCAGATTTTCCGAAAGAAAGCATGTGCCCAAGAGATGAGCAATAGTGATGTTATTGTTGCATTTTGGACATAATGGAGGTGTTTCCCTTTTTAAAAGGTATCCATGCGTCATTTGTGTGTGTCCGAGGCGCAGACGAATAAAGTTAATTATTTTGAACTTTGATATATTGCACGGGTAAACTGGACAAATTCTGGTGGGGTTGATTGATTGGTAATGATGTATATAATTAGACCACTCCTGTTGTCGGGCGTATTTGATTTTTCCCATTATGAAGGTATTGAGGTCTTTTCTAGTGTATGATTCAATCAGAATTGTTGGAGAATTATGAGCCGAGTCAGCAGCTTGGTCCGCTAGCTCATTTCCCATAATACCAACATGACCAGGTGTCCACATTAGTTTGATTTTGGAGGGTGTTTTAATTAGAATATCTCTAATCTTAGCAATTGTACTAGATTCATGTCTTGTGTTTAGTACAGCTTTTAAAACAGAAAGACTGTCGGAACAGATTGTCCATTTGCCTCGAGTGTGCGAGAATTGTTTCACTGCTTCGTAGATGGCTTGCGCTTCAGCTGTGAAAACAGAGGTAAGGTTTGGAAGGATTCCTTGAACGATTAGTGATCCATCGTGTGATGTTACTGCAAAAGATGTGCTATCAGCAGTTTTTGAACCATGCATCGGTATAAACAAAAGACCATCCTTTTGTAGTAAGGTCGTGGAAAGTTTCATAAAAAAACTTTTTATAAGTAGAATTGCTGGTGTCTTCTTTGCGGAATTCATTTAGCTGTAGCAGGATGGAGGTTGTATTTATATTCCAAGGTGGTGAAGATGGAGTGTATTTTGTGAATCGTTTAAAAGGTATTTCCAAGCTTTTTGCCATTAGTAAGGTGTTGTGTATAGCTGAGGGTATTCTTCTCTGTCGTTTGTGGTTCATCGCTAATGCTACATCTTTGTCAATTATCGAGTCAGCTTGAAAAGATAACTTGACTGTGAGCTTCAGTGCCATTTCAGAAAATCTATCTTCAATCGTAGGTAGGCCTGCTTCAGCGAGAATGTTTTTAATAGGGCTTCTAGTAAAAGCCCCTATGCTTTTCCTTGCGGCTTGATGATAGGTGGGTTTGAATATATTTTTATTAGATTTAGGGCAAGAACCATAAATAGCTAAGGCATAGTCAATCTTACTTAACAATAAAGTTTTGGTCATATAGCAAAGAGTATTGACATGTACACTACTTTTTCTTGAAGATAAATACTTAATAATATTTAGTCTTGATGCTAGCGACTTTTTAAGAGCTAAACAGTGGGATTTCCAATTATAACTATTGTTAAAAATAAGACCTAGAATACTTAAATCAGAAACATTTTCAATAATAATATTATTAAGACATAAATTTAAGTTTTGACAATTTTTTTTACGGCAAACATGAAGTGTTTTGCATTTGTCTAAAGATAGTTTTGAACCAGAGATGGTAGACCATTCTGTTATATGTATCTTTAAGTACATTGGAAAAAAATATTTGTGTTTGATTAAGGTCATTGTGTTTACATAATATGTATGCATCATCAGCATACACACAATGATCTAGATCTTTGTATTTAGATATTAGAATGCTTAGCTCATCAAAAGCTATGGCAAAAAGGATTACAGAGAGGGGAGATCCTTGTGGGATTCCATTGTCGAGCGGTACGGTTTTTGAAAAGGTATTGCCGATTTTGACGCAAAATTTTCTGTTGGTGAGGAAAGACTTTATGTATTTGAAGATTCTGGGACCAACACCCCATTCGCTTATTTTTTTTAAAACAAGGTGAATGCCTATGCGGTCAAAGGCTTTTTCAAAATCGAGAGCTAAGATGGAAACATGGTTTCGTGAAGATAACGCGTTGGATATCACATAATCTAGGTGGAGAAGTGCGTCCATGCAACCTCGCTTAGGTTTGAATGCTACCTGTTTTATACTTATTAGTTTTTTTGATTCAGTAAACCAAAGGATACGGTTAGCTATAATTTTTTCTAAAATTTTCGATAAACACGGTAGCAAGGAAATCGGGCGATATCCATCTACTTTATCAATTTCTTTTTTTGGCTTAGGAATTGGTACAACACATGCTGTTTTCCAACTTTGAGGTATGATACCTTTATCCAATATGTTATTATACAGTGAGATTAGTCGAAGTTTGGCTGAATTTGGTAGGTTTTTGATTATGGGATAGGAAATCTTATCACGACCAGGTGTTTTACCACTTAAACTTGATAAGCAGCTTTCGAGTTCTAACAAAGAAATATCTTTCTCAATATGTTTTGCAGGTAAATTTGTTGGGGGTTTTGGGACTAATTCCAAGGATTCACTTTTCTTATGTACGAAGCTAGGGGAAAAATTAGAGTCTTTTGAATTATCTGACCAAGTTTTAGCGAAAATATCACTGATTTCATCTATAGAACAAATAGGACCATTTGGGGTTGTGATAGAAACTATATTTTTTATTATTGCGTTTCCCGTTAAACACCTTATGTTTTGCCAAACTTTGCTCGTGGAAGTATTCGGATTAATTTGAGCTGTGAATTTTTCGAAGCTATTCAATTTGCTGATTTTTAGATGTTTTCTAAAAATTGCATTGGCTTTTTTATAAGCTATCTGATTAACTTGTGTAGGATTTTTTTTAAAAACCCTCCAAGTTAAAACTTTAGTTTCTCTTAGCTTAGCAAGCTCCGGATTCCACCATGGAACGTTACGTTTGGGTTTAAGAGGTGATGTTTGTGGTATCGAATCATTAGCAGCACTACGTATACATTTAAGTAATACCGCAGCTTCTTTATTTGCGCAAGGATGTGGTTCTGCTGATAACCTAAGGTCAACTTTGTTTCTGAATCTATCCCAATTTGCTTGCTCAGTTTTATATTTTGCAATATGTTGATGACTGTTGTTTGATTTTAGTAATATTTTGGTAAAAATAGGGAAGTGATCGCTGTTATGCAGATCATCTAGAATTGTCCACGATGTTCTCGGTATGATTTCAGCTGAACAACATGTAAGATCTATGTGAGTAAAAGTGCCATGAGTAGAAAAGTGGGTTGGAGATCCATCGTTTAAAATGGCTAGGTCGGAGTTTGTGATAAATTCTTCTAAAATGGATCCTCGCTTATTAGTTTGAGGAGAGCCCCAAAGTACACACCAAGAATTCACGTCACCAGTAAAAATATACGGCGGATTAACTTGCTGAAGAATATTTTCAAGATCTTGTCTACTAAACGTTTGATCGGATGGAATGTACCTATAAACAGATATTATAGTGAAAGTTATGTCTATTTGAACTTCTAAAGCTATAGCCATAATGTTTGAATTTATTGGAATATGCTTGTGGGGAATATTATTTTTAATAAGCAAACCAACACCATGCTTTGCAGTAACATTACAAGGAAGATTACTAAAATACCCAATGTATGGTTTAGGAACTATGGGAGAGGCTTGCGTCGGAAGATGTGTTTCTTGTATGGATATTATATTTGGATAGTGTTCTTTGAGCAAAATATTAAGCTCGTTGATGTTGTTAATAAAACCTTTTATGTTCCATTGCATAATGTTGAAATAAATGAAAGAAGTGGATTTAGTTTGGATGTTGTTATGGTGATTAAGTGAAAGTCGATGCCTACACCTGCTGTGGAGACGACAATTCCAACCACAAGTGGATGGATCTGTATCCCCCACAGCAGATAAAGGCATCGATGTGTTATTTGATGATATTTGTTTAGAGTTATGTGGATCCATTTTGATCTGATTGAGTTTTAGCAAAATCTCTAAGATTTTGGTTATTGATGAGTGAATTTGAAGATAAGGCTGATTGTGTTGTTTGTGCAAGTGTTTGCGAGGGTATTGTATTGGTTGATGTGGTGAAATTTGGGAGAGTTAATTGATGTGGTGAAGATTCTTGATTTTTTTCGAGAGAGTAAATCTTATTTGTTTTAGATGGAGGTGTGGAGAGCATTGGCTCATCTGTCATTGTGGAAGTAGAAGGATAGTAAGAGAGAGAATTTGAAATTATGGATGGCTGTTGTTGTTTATTAGTTTGGTCTGCACTTGCAGCGGGCTGCATGGCTGGAGAAAGAGAGGAAACCGGTTTATTGCGGGAGGGGATTTGAGGGGGGGTTTCGGTTGCTTGTTTGGCTTTTTCAGAGAAAGTGATAGATGAAGAAATAGTTTGAGTTGATATATGCTGGTTGTAAAGCTTTTTCGCCTCGGCCATGGTACACTTATTTTTTGTTTTTATTCTAAGAAACTCTTTGTTTTGTACATATTTTGAACATTCTTTTGATGCGGCCGAGTGACTGTCAAGACAGTTTGCGCACATGATGCGTGAACAGTTCAAGGGTAAATGAGGGGGGAGATTGCAATTTTCACAAATTGTGTTTTTGGTGCATCGCTTAGCTGTGTGACCAAGGAGCTGACAGTTGCGGCATCGCATTGGAGAGGGAACATATTCTTTGACTTTGGTTTTATACCATCCAATTTCAACTGTTTGCGGTGCTTGATATAAATCGAAAGTTAATAGGACTAGGCCTGACGGTTGAATATTTTGATCGATTTTTTTTGTAAATTTATATACATCAATTACGCCTTGACTTTTCATTTCAGAAATTATTTCTGACTCTTGTATATTATTGAGGCAAGGCGCATGAATTATACCCTTGGAAGAATTTAAAGTTTTATGAAGCGCGGCAATAACTGGACATTGGTTTGCAAGATTTGTTATTTTGAGGAACTTATCTGCAGACTTTTGGCACTTAGCTAGTATTAGCAAATTGCCATCTCTAAGTTGCGAGATGTTCTCATATTCCTTACTTACTGAGTCTATAAATTTACTTAATAGGAATATACTCACGGAAGTGATTGGGATTTTTGGATCTTTCGGGGAAATAACAACGAATTTAGGATTTTTAAAGTTTGAGTTGGTAGGTAGTGCGGGAAAACTCTCAAAGGTGGTAAATTTTTGTTTTTTATTTTTTGGCCGAAGCTCTGACGATGTGTCATCACAGAGCACATCGTAGTAGCCTTCGGCTTTCTTCCTCGACCCCGGCGGTGGGCCCATGCCGGAGATTAAAGAGACACTTAATATAAGCAAAATATAACCACGAGGTTATGAAAGAGTTAAACAACAGCTATTGAAAGAAAGAAAAGGACAAATGGAGTTGTCAAAAGGCACGTCACTAGATTTCTCAGAGCAAAATTAAACGAGATGTTTACGCTACAAGAGCCAGAATGCGACTGTAATTTATAAATAAAAAGTATGAACATATGTAGATAATAGTATAACATTAAACATTTTATTTTGCATCAATGGCTCGATTGAGCAGTCTGTTGCGATGAAATATCCTTGTCTGGGTAGTTCCTTATGTTAGCTGTTGTTGTTGTTGGTGTTGTTGTTGTTGTTGATGTTATTGATGATGTTGTTGATTGTTGATTGTTGATTGTTGTTGTTGTTGCTGCTGTTGTTGTTGTTGTGTTGTTGTTGGTGTTGTTGCTGTTTTTGTTATTGTTGTTGTTGTTATTGTTGTTGTTGTTTTTGTTGATGTTGTTGTTGATGGTGTTGTTGTTGTTGTGCTGTTGGTGCTATTCTTGTTGTTGGTGTTGTTGGTGTTGCTGGTGTTGTTGTTGTTGTCGTTGTTATTGTTGTTGTTGTTGTTGTTGTTATTGTTATTGTTGTTGTTGTTGTTGTTGTTGTGTTGTTGTTGTTGTTGTTGTTGTTGTTGTTGTTGTTGTTGTTGTTGTTATTGTTATTGTTGTTGTTGTTGTTGTTGTTGTTGTTGTTGTTGTTGTTGTTGTTGTTGTTGTTGTTGTTGTTGTTGTTGTTGTTGTCGTTGTTGTTGTTGTTGTTGTTGTTGTTGTTGTTGTTGTTGTTGTTGTTGTTGTTGTTGTTGTTGTTGTTGTTGTTGTTGTTGTTGTTGTTGTTGTTGTTGTTGTTGTTGTTGTTGTTGTTGTTGTTGTTGTTGTTGTTGTTGTTAATGTTAATGTTGTTGTTATTGTTATTATTGTTGTTGTTGTTTTTGTTGATGTTGTTGTTGATGGTGTTGTTGTTGTTGTGTTGTTGGTGATGTCGTTGTTGTTGATGTCGTTGCTGTTGATGCTGTGGTTGTTACTCTTGTTGTTGCTGTTTTGGTTGCTGTTGTTTTTGCTATTGCTGGTGCTGTTCCTGTTGTTGGTGTTGTTGTTCTTGTTGTTGTTGGTGTTGTTGTTGCTTCTTGTTTTTGTTGTTGTTGTTGTTGGTGTTGCTGTTGTTGCTGTTGCTGTTGTTATTGTTGTTGTTATTGTTGTTGGTGTTTTGTTGTTGTTGTTGTTAATGTTGTTGTTGGTGTTGGTTATTGATTATTGATTGTTGTTTGTTGTTTGTTGTTTGTTGTTTGTTGTTTGTTGTTTGTTGTTTGTTGTTTGTTGTTTGTTGTTTGTTGTTTGTTGTTTGTTGTTTGTTGTTTGTTGTTTGTTGTTTGTTGTTTGTTGTTTGTTGTTTGTTGTTTGTTGTTTGTTGGTTGTTGATTGTTGTTCTATCCATTATATTCTCTTAGAAGTTCGGTTCGATATCTAATAGCTAGGCAGATGTATTTGACCAGTGAGTTCCAGTCTTCTCACCATTAAGTATGTTCACCATGGTTTTCCGAGCTGAGAGCTCTGGACTCAAAATATAGCAGACGTAGTTCTTTGAACGCAGGGCATATTCCAAAAAAGTGGGTAAATGTTTCGGCTTCTCTCAGATTACGCATGGTACATTGAGTACTCCTGTTGCTTGTTGTAAATGTACCGTTCAAATACAGAAGTCCTCTAAAGATCCATTCAATTTCGGATAAGAGCCTTTCTTCTTGAAGGTATCTACTTCCGTCGGTGAAGTTGAGGGCATTGTACAATCAATGTGAGGTTGACGCTTGCGCTCTTTGAAAAGCCCATTCTCTTTCCATTATTTGCGTGTCAGCCATATCAATTGAATTCTGGAATAACCTGTTGTTTTCAACAACCTCGTGGATATGCCTTCCTTCTAACAGATTCGTCCATTGTGTACTCCAGTATATGTTTTTAGTTACTATTGTATTCGCTAAAATATGCAGGAGGCGGTTCTCGCCATACACACTGAGTATTTTCTTTACGTAGGTCATATGACATTTCATTGTGTAGCTATAAAGAGGTTTCAGTTTAAGTTCCAAAGTGAGCATATAGTTTGGAGATGATGTTGGGATTTTCATTTTTTTTTTTTAGAAAATTTGGCTGGACCTTTTCCATTTCATCGAATTGTTGATGTCCACAATCTTGTGCTCCATACCCAAAATTAACCTTGCTACTGCGTTAAACAATTCTAATTTTGATGAATTACTGATGTCCTTCTTCGAGACAAAAGTATGCCAAGTCAAGTTTAGGCTCGTTTTTGCCTGCTGTGCTCTTTCCTTGAAATGCTCAGTCATACTCAATCCTGGTGTCAGCCATATACCCAAGTACTTATACTTATTGACCACCTCTATTTCTTCCGTTCCGAGGTTCCATCTTTCCAACATACTTCTTCTGCCTCCAGTTTTTCGAAATATAATGATTTTTGACTTCTCGAGGTTAACACATTTGGCAATATTCATTAAGTTTGTTTATCCTTTCCTTTGGTGTGTTTGCAAAGATTACAATGTTGTCTGCGTATAGTAACATACGGATGACCTCCACCTATGAAATCTTACATGTCGTTGATAAACAGAGCAAATAACATAGGACTTAGCAGACACCCCTGTTTCACGCCCATTTGTGTTTCGAACCAATCTGATTTTTTCCATCCCATACTGCACTTGTTGTCCCTGTATAGAGATTCTTAACAATGTTAAGTAATTTTGTTGACCAACCTAAATTTTTGCATCATGCAACATGCATCATGCATCATGCAACATGCAACATGCATCATGCATCATGCATCATGCAACATGCAACATGCAACATGCATCATGCATCATGTAACATGTAACATGCATCATGCAACATGCATCATGCCCCATGTCCAATGCCATATGCCACACAATGCCACTCAATGCCTTTTGCAACATGCTACAGACAAAGTACCACAACATGTACTTTTATAAGTACAAGTATTAAGTACTATAGTCAAAAGACTAAAAAAAAGTTAATTAACTGCAGTTTAAAGACTTATTGACTAAAACCAAAACCAGGCCAGTTCTTTAACTTTCATCTGACTAAAAAAGACTGAGACCAGTTAAAA
Organism: Syrphus vitripennis; assembly: GCA_958431115.1. Taxonomy (NCBI): domain Eukaryota; kingdom Metazoa; phylum Arthropoda; class Insecta; order Diptera; family Syrphidae; genus Syrphus; species Syrphus vitripennis. The sequence continues at coordinate 7,201,525 of OY288111.1, read as the reverse complement.
AGTACTGCAGTTAATTAACTTTTAGTCAATTAACTGCTTTTATTAACTGCACAGTTAAAATATTAGTACTGACTACTGGCTGCTGATTGTGCTGACTGCTTTTTTTTGCAATTAAAGTACCCACTCCAGTATTAACTTGCAGTTAATTGTTGAGTTAATTAACTGCGACTGAACTGACTGCATTACCAAAGTACTGCAGTCTTTTACAACTCTGATCCGGCAGCTTTGTTTGTCCCAGTCTTGTTCAGTACTTCTAGAATTTCGGCCTTCGTAATCTCACCATCAAGCTGTTCATCCCAAGTGTCTTACATCATATCTTCCAGTCTTGCTATGGCCTGAAATGGAGGGTTCAAGAGCCGTTGAAAATGATCTCTAAAATCACTGCTTTTTATATTCGGTCCTATTCTGTGGATCTTATTTCGCAATTTGTTAGCAATATCCCACCAGTCCTTTGTATTTCGTGCGTTTCTGAGTCTGATACATAACAGTTGATAGTATTCTTTTCTTTTTGTCTCACTGGTCTGCTTGAATTTTCAGTTTGCAAATTTCTTGTTTGAGAAATTTCTTTGCTCACCCACAACTTCCTTGATGGTTAATATTATCTCTTCTGCCGTCCAACTTTCCGCTCCAAATTCATCGCATTCTTTTATCAGAATCCTTTGTTGAACACCAGGTTTGTACTTATTTTCGTTTTGATTAACCTATACCAGCTTAAAAAGCAAACTCAGTTCTTCAGGAGGCTGAAAGCCGGATAATTGTAGAGTTAACCTAAGAGGCATATGGTCTGAGTAGACCATCTCCTCTACTTTTAATACTTTTACTTGGCTTAATACATTATATGAGGCACCACATAAGTCGTTAACTGAGCAACCAATTCAGCTTATGTAGGTGAAATTTTCTTCGAAATCACCCGGTGAGCGTCCGTTTAGTATTACAACACCTGCATCGTTTCACGTCTCAATGAACCTTTTTCTGTTATTGTTTATTATTTTGTCCTAAGAATTTCTTTCTGGGGTAAGTAGTACATTGAGATCTGCAGATTGTTTTTCTGTTAGGATTTGGCTTTCTCCTATTCGTATATTAAAATCTCTTATGACAATCACGTTTTCAAAATTTGATTCTTTAAGGATTCTATTGAACACTTGGTAGTCTTCTTCCCACTTGTTACAATTGAGATAAGTGGGCAGCACATATAGTTCACAGTTGGTTGACACGATGCGAACAACGTCTCTATCCAGCGTTTTTGTACAATTAATTTTTAGTTCTTTGTTAATATTTCGGCTAATGCCAACTAGCAGTCCACCACTCGCTCTTCCGAACTGCGCAGAGCGTACTGCTGGCATCCATACCAATTCAAACCCTGGGAAAAATTTCATACCTCTCAAAATGATTAACAAGAAAAGTTCAATACAACAAAAAAATGTTAAATTTACATAAATATTTAAAAAAAATTGGAACTGATATTTTATTTGCTAGGCCTGAAACATTGTAGGACACGATTTTTATTTCAGTTTTCTTACAATCTATAATATTTAAATTTTCATCGCAACAAAAAACTAACGGCTAATCTGACGAGGTATCAGCTTTACTGGATTCCAGATGAAAATCTATCTTCGAGAAATCCTTCTTGTAGAGTTGTCCAAGAATTATAGCAGCAGGTTTCCCTTCACTTTGCAACTCATTCACTGTCAACGTAAATATTTTTCCTTCTATTTCCAAGCTTCTGCCCTTGAACTTAATTGGCTTTGATTTATCAACTTTTTGTACTTCGTTTCTTATTCGAAGCAGATAATTGTGATGTTCTCTTTCTTTCTGTGTCATATCTCTTTGAATACCATATTTTGTTCCAGCTAGCTTAGAAGTATTTTGTGGAATTGTTACAACTGCTGAGTGTGATTCAAACTCTACAAGAAAATTCTTTTTGTCACCTCTTCCTATTCTTAAGAGTCTTACGATTTCGAGGCTTTCATTTATTTTGAGGATACTTTTGCATAGCATCCATATATCATTTTTATCTAATGAATCCTTCTCAAATCCCTTAAAAATGAGATTGTTTTTTCGCCTGAACTTATCAAACGTTTCATTTCTTCTTAAGCTCTCTTCTTTGTGTTCTTCCAGTTTTTGTATTTTGTTTTTAAGATTAATGTTTTCCTTTTTTAAACCTTCTATTTCTTTTGAATGCATATCTACTGTATCCTTTGTTCCTTTCATTTCTTCTTGTATAATTTTTCTAGATTGTTCCATCATAGTGTCCCATGTGGACATTTCTGCTATTTTTGGATCTTAATTTTACTGATTCTTCGTCCGAGCTTTCAGGCATTTTTCGAGGATGTGGTTTTTTGCTCTGTATCCAGACCAAATCCGGCGAAAGCTGTATTCTTGATCATTTGCCTGACTGATCCAGTTTGATTTTTATGTTAATACATTCTAATTAGTAGACTGGTACTCTAATCACTATAAAGTGTAGTCGCCAATAACCCTGTTCAATCTATGCAGACTGGTGGGTTAGGATTCTTCGTCTAACCGATGCTTGATCTTCCGATTTATTTTTTCACTGCAGTGACTACTTTTTATTCATTTTCTTAAGTAGAGTTGACGTTGAACTAAGCCGTGGAGTTGCCTTTAATAATCAGTAGAATATGAATTTTTTTCTTTTTCTTGTTTTTGTTTTGTTTTATTTTTTATTTTAGGTTTCCATTAGCATTACCCTGTATATTTTCATTTGATACAGGTGGTACCGTGGTTGTCCTACCAAGTCACAGGGGGCGGTAGTGTAGTCAAAGAGGTTGATCGATGACAGATTTGACAATTCTCGCTCCGATATTTTATTTTGGTTTTGCATTTAAATCTAATCTCTTATAAAAGTATTTTTTCACTAAAATTTGAGCGCAACGAAACAAACGCTTTCTATTTACTTTTGCCACAAATTATTCTCAGATTTTTGCAAAATAAAATTGTAAAAATAAGCGATTTATACCTGATGTGCAAGGATTTCCCCAACACACAGCGTCGCTGGACTCCCAATTGACACCACCAACCCAGTTTCAGGTACCCTCAATTCCTCCAAATCGCCTATAACACTCGCTTTTCACACCGTCAAAATCTTTGCACTCCTCTCAACACTCTCAACACATACTTGTTTTATAATATATACCTAGTACGAACAAAACAATTTTAAAGCATTTAAGATGCGCGAGATTTAATTTGATGTTTATGTTTTAGGTCACAAAAACGAATGAACAAAAAGCTTTAAGTAAGTGCAGCAAAAATATAACGTTAGTTTTATCAACTCTCTTTACTAGTAATAGGAAAATAGCAAAGAAGATAATCAAAGTAAGTAAGAGCATAAATTAACAGATTGATTTTAAGCAAAAAAATTATAACAGCCGTGTTTTGGTGTAAATTGTTAGCCACTCAGTAAAGAAAATTGAAAAAAAAAACGATTATATTCACTTTTATATTCACTCTTTTTTTAAATCTCAGAGTTGGCAATCATGATAAATTTTGTGACATTTGATGTCAATCAGTGTGTATTAAAAAGATAAAATTTAAAATGGAGTATATAGCCGTGTTCGATGGTTCGTTTCTGCACGAAGTTTTAACGGGACATAGTTGATGTCCAGCCGGTCAATAAATATGAGTAGACGGTCAATAAAAACGTTCCATTCGGTGAATCTCTGACTTGTAGCACACCGTCAATGCGTTGACTCTTGACTATCGCTTTGACACGAATTTTAGGGTGATTTTAGTGAGCAAAAATAAAATTGATTTTTCGGTAGAAAAATTCAAATTTTTTAGATAGTTCTTAATCCCTCGAGATTGCAGCCATCCTTCAATGGAATTTGACAGTTTATGTCTTGACAGATAGGTAATTAACTATATTTTGACCTATTTTGAATATTTCTTTCTCCACGCTTCCCAAATCCCCTTAAATTAAAATTTTAGTGAGCAAAAATAAAATCGATTTTTCGCTAGAAAAATTCAGATTTTTTAGATGTTTCTTAATACATCGAGATCGCAGCCATCATTCAAGGGAATTTAACCGTTTGTAGATTGAAGGGTTTGATATAAACAATGGGGCATATTCATAGTCGTCTGACAAGTTGTTTCTTTGTCTCTTCTTAGCTAACCTGGAGTTTATGTTATTCATAGACAAAAGATAGACTGGAGCTCATTCCTTAAAAACGGTTGACTCTTTGACTTAGTTGTTTTTTCTATCTGTCAAAAAATGGATTGGATTTCAATGGATTGACAGGCAATAGTACTAAAATTGTAGTAGAATTTTGTTTTTTACTAAACAGAGCTGGCAAATTCTTTATGAATAGCAGCTGCTTCTAACCTGTGTGGTAACCTTAGACTCCAGGCCAGTTGGACTCGGTTCTAAAGCTTGACTATGAGTATGTCCCAATATTTTTGCGAATTTGGAATATTTTACCACCCTTCTCCCAAGAAATAAATATAAAATGAAAAATTTCGAATTTTCAGTAAGAACATTAAAATTTTTCGGAAGCTTTTCAATCCATCGAGATTTGATATTTTCTACAGGTACGCCTTTTACTTTTAATACCTTTTATTACAAATTAAAAAAAACAACTTAAATAGACATAAAGCATTATTTCTAGATATCTAGACATAATAATGAAAAAGGTGCATTCCAGAACACACCCCAGTACCAACATTTCCGAAACAAATATTTGTTTCCACTTTAATCAAGCGTCATCTACATCTCAACATATCAACAATTTATATTCATTTTTATGTTCACTCTGATTACTGACCTAATTATATTCACTCTTGATGTTTTTATTGTTTTGCATGTAAAATTTTGCTAACTTGGTTATTCACTCTTTCAAAAACACGACTAACATTAACATTATAACATTGAGTAAGCACATATGGTAAATTTTCATTAATTGGTAAATGGAAAAATATGTACAAATAATTTTATGACTGATTTTATGATTTAATCGATATTTAATATTAATAAAAGAATTATTCCTATACAATACTTCTCTCGGCTATCATCTTGGATTTTGGTTTTTTTTTCGGTACTTATCTATTAGTTCTACAGAAAAATAAAACAAAATCCGTAGAGAATTGATTTTCCTATCGTTTATGTTATTAACAATATTAATATTGTGAGTAACAAAAAGTAACAAGCCAAGAAATTTAAAATTTTAGTTTTTCGTTTTTGAAGTTTTGCCCCATTTTAACACAATTTAATAAAAAAAGTTATTGAAAAAATTTAGTTCAATTTTATTGAACAACATAATTTTGTAGATCATACATGCATTTTCTATAGAAGAAAGACTTTTTTAAACTACAAAATATCCAAAATAATATTTTTTAAATTAATGTTTGACAAGTAATGGCAATGGTTACCTTTTCTTCGTTCTGTCTTTCTGTTTTTGCTGTCGGATCAAACGAGCTGAAATAAGCCTCATGTTAGAATTGGCTATAGTGCCAGATGATCCGGAACAAATAAAACATATTTTCAGTGACTTATTTTACTGACTGATTATGCATTGACTGCTGGTGACACATTTCTATACAAAAACTCAAATAAATACGGTTCCTCCTCTTCTAGGCGACATGAGGGCTTATTGTGCTCTTTGTTTGTCTTAATTTTTATTTATGTAGTGAAATTAATTTTCAATTTTTATTTCTTGTTTTTTATACTTTTAATATGCCTCTTATTTTTGCAATTGCACAAAAAAAATTTTGAAAACAATATCAACCCTGCGGGGAGGATCATTATTATTACCACAAATGCTGCTCTCAAGACTCAAGAAAGAATTTTTCAGTTTATTGTCATGCATGGAAGTTGAAGTTGAATTCAGAAACTTCAAATATCAAAACTTACAGTTAATGTCCGCTTTTATTCAATAAGCACTGCTGGCTCTTGTCATATAGGAAGGTTAGTCCATATATAGGTTAGGTTAGATTAGGTTAATGGGCTGACAGTTGATCTTGTTACCATCACACTTAGATCAATGTAGATCCATTGCGATACCCTGGGGGTTGAAACCCCCATGAAAAGAAACCTATGATAAATCCCAAGACAGTCACCCCCGTAACGAGTGTTGATGAGTTTCGGCAGGCAATATCCCGAATTGTCATAGGGTAGTAAGTAATTATCTTCCAGGTAGAAGAAGCCGAAACAAATACGGAGAAACTTAAAGAAGTTGTTATTAATATTTTAAATCATAACAACGAAGAATTTGAACTAACTTCAAGTGACATTGAAAACTGCTTTCGTTTAGGGAAATCTTCTGAAAAGAAAATATGACCAATACGGCTAACCTTTAAAAGTGTCGAACAAAAAGAGGAGGTACTTTTGTCGAGAAAATG
>OY288111.1:7098106-7194974 GCA_958431115.1 Syrphus vitripennis | reverse complement strand
AAAAAGCAATTCTTTTTTTTTGCGAAAAAGATAGATTGAGTTTTCTCAGCATTAATTTTAATTTTCAAATGCTTGTTATATTCAAATATATGATATAAAAGCGCTCTTTGGTGTTTGGAAAAAATTGCAGTATCATCTGCATACATGGCGAATTCAGGTATGGTAGAGAAATCGGCTGTGAACAAATTATTTAACAGGGGAACAAGAACTGATCATTGAGGAACACATGCTGGAACTGATCTTGTAGTAGAAAAGTCATTGTTTAAATAGACAATTGAGTATCTATTAGTTAAAAAGCTTTGAAACAGTTCAATAAGATATGGAGGAAATCTAATGTCAAGTAACACTATACTACTACTATTAATATATTAGAAATCCTTAGGAATGATCTTTCCCAAAACCAAATTATTCCTTTGGCAAAATATTTTGTTTGGATACAAAATCTTGCAGTTTTGTTTTTATTATTTTTTCAAAATTTTGCTGCAACTGAAGGCTTATTGGCTTGTAACTGTGGGGATTTGGACTTTTCCCTATTTTTAGAATGGAAGCAAACTTGATAACTTTCCAATCATCAGGGAAGTATTTTATCTTTAAACAAGCATTTAAAATGTAATTCAGAACCCTGTAACAGTTTTTCGGTAGTTGTTTCAGAATCAGATTGTTTATTTTATCGATTCTTGGAGACTAGTAACAAAATATTCTACATCCTCATATACAATTAATTTTTCAATTGGCTGTATTTGCTTATATTAAATTCATTTAAAGAAGCTTCAATTTTTGAATCGAATGGTTAAGTGAGTGCAACTGAAGAGTTGTGGTTCGTCAAAAAAGTGTCAATCAAAAGCTCACATTTACTATTCGGTGTGAAAAAGACTGTACCCACATTTTCTAGGTATGGTATTTGCCTATTTTTCTTTGTTGCGAAAAGTTTTATTTGAACATTACTTATAATAAGGCCTAGCATCGAAGGAGATGATCTAGTAGAATCCGGAATAAAAGTTGGGCTGTTAGGGTATAAAATACTAATTGGATATCGCATTTGGATATCTGAAAGAAAATTTTCCCAGGAATTTGCTCTTGAGCATCCCACCCTCAATGTCCACAATTAAAGCCTCCACCTACCAAAAATGGGTCGTTACAGTAAGCATCTTCCCTAAATCATTTTAAAATAACAAAGCCTTTTGTTTGTTTGAACTCCAGGGGAGTACACTGAAAATACTTGCTAACTTAAAGTATCATTTAATCAGATCTCAATTCCAATTACCTCAATGACTTTGGAATTTTTAAGGAATTACTTACATACATTATATGATATTGGAATAGTTTTATTTTGTAGCAAGCTGTGTACAATGCACATACATTAAACTGTTGAGCTTTCACTCTATTTTGAAATCATCTCAGTTGTTAATGAAGAAAGCTCTTCTTGAAAGAAAAGTGTTTAGTGCGAAGTTTCCGCTTGAGTCGTTGTTTGATTGAGTGCTGATGCTGACGGTGGGGATTGTTGACATGTATAAGATCGTTTAGGGAGGCAAGGAAAGTCTTCAGAGCTCATGTGATTTATCGGTTTTTTTTTGTAAAAGGAAAACCAGTTTTTTTTTGTGGGAGAATTTGAATTTTTAGAAAGCTTTTCTCTTACTTCTTGGATCTTACTTACTTCTTCGATTCAAGCACGTAAGGTCAGTAGATCGGTGATTGCCTTTGCAGTTGGCACATTTAAAAATTCCCACCGATAGTTTTATGTGCTCCAGAACAATTAGCACAATATGATAGATAGATAGATAGATAGATAGATAGATAGATAGATAGATAGATAGATAGATAGATAGATAGATAGATAGATAGATAGATAGATAGATAGATAGATAGATAGATAGATAGATAGATAGATAGATAGATAGATAGATAGATAGATAGATAGATAGATAGATAGATAGATAGATAGATAGATAGATAGATAGATAGATAGATAGATAGATAGATAGATAGATAGATAGATAGATAGATAGATAGATAGATAGATAGATAGATAGATAGATAGATAGATAGATAGATAGATAGATAGATAGATAGATAGATAGATAGATAGATAGATAGATAGATAGATAGATAGATAGATAGATAGATAGATAGATAGATAGATAGATAGATAGATAGATAGATAGATAGATAGATAGATAGATAGATAGATAGATAGATAGATAGATAGATAGATAGATAGATAGATAGATAGATAGATAGATAGATAGATAGATAGATAGATAGATAGATAGATAGATAGATAGATAGATAGATAGATAGATAGATAGATAGATAGATAGATAGATAGATAGATAGATAGATAGATAGATAGATAGATAGATAGATAGATAGATAGATAGATAGATAGATAGATAGATAGATAGATAGATAGATAGATAGATAGATAGATAGATAGATAGATAGATAGATAGATAGATAGATAGATAGATAGATAGATAGATAGATAGATAGATAGATAGATAGATAGATAGATAGATAGATAGATAGATAGATAGATAGATAGATAGATAGATAGATAGATAGATAGATAGATAGATAGATAGATAGATAGATAGATAGATAGATAGATAGATAGATAGATAGATAGATAGATAGATAGATAGATAGATAGATAGATAGATAGATAGATAGATAGATAGATAGATAGATAGATAGATAGATAGATAGATAGATAGATAGATAGATAGATAGATAGATAGATAGATAGATAGATAGATAGATAGATAGATAGATAGATAGATAGATAGATAGATAGATAGATAGATAGATAGATAGATAGATAGATAGATAGATAGATAGATAGATAGATAGATAGATAGATAGATAGATAGATAGATAGATAGATAGATAGATAGATAGATAGATAGATAGATAGATAGATAGATAGATAGATAGATAGATAGATAGATAGATAGATAGATAGATAGATAGATAGATAGATAGATAGATAGATATTCTTTATTCTTCAATTTAAATTTGTTTAACAAGTACATTTTTGTAATTCTTGAATAAATAATTAGGACATGACATGTAATGTCGTCTGCCTGAGTGGCAATCTTTGCATATTCATGCATTCTAAATAATTTAATATCTACTTTTTCGCAAAAAATTACTATGAAATACAAAATTTAATTGGACTTTTTCAATATCTGAACATGTTTCAAAATTTAAGAACACAATATGTAGCACAATATGTATTTACGCTACAGTTCTTCCCGCCATTTCCCAACATCTGACAGTTGTGGCATTGAGTTACTTTATGTTTTAACCGACTTTGATGTTCCCATCTGACTAGGGCATGAATAATTAGCCCCCTACACTACACATGCCTGCATGCATAATCCAAAGCATGCACAATATGTCGTCCTTCACAGACTTTTCACGCAAACCGCACAATATTCATTCCTGTGTTCAATCGGTTACGAAAAGTTGTTACCCAAACTCCGCTGCTTCGACCGAATTTTATAGCCTGACTGAGCAATTTTGAATTTTCAGCGCACACCCCACACACACACAAGGATGCATGCGCAAACATGCCATACACGTTCTGTTCGCATGCGAATTACTGTATTGCGCACGCAGGCATGGGTAGTGTATGGGTCCTATTGGCACTTGGTAACACGGCACCTATTCAACGCGTGAACCCTCAATTGGAGATAGTTTTTTTTTCGATTTGACGTTCTATGTATAATATATATACGAACTCGCAATTGAAGATAGATTTTTTTTCGATTTGACGTTCAATGTATTTCCTATAAGAAAAAACCAGAAAAGGGCTCTAAAAATGTTAACTTTATTAATAGAATTTATATGAACGGGTATCAATATTATGATTTTAAAAGCATAATAAAATGCGTTTATTTGCAAATCAGGTGGAAAATATATATAAAAAAAAGTAAATAATCCCTCAAAAAGTGTAAACAAATCATATATTTTTTTTCCTTTTACATTTTTTTAATTGTTTATTTATTTATATTGTTTATCACACTAGTTGTTATTGTTTATCACGAATATGTGTTTTGGTTGTCAACAATTGTTGAGAATCAGCCACAAAGCTTAACAATTCAATCGAACCAAAATAGTTTCAATTTTTTTTTTAATTATATGTTTGTTGTTTACTTGCGATTTTCACAGTTTTTGAGGACAATTTACACATGATTATTTGTATTTTTTGATATATTTTCCACCTCATTTAGAAATAAACACATTTTGTTATGCTTCTACAATCATAATATTAATACCCGTTCATATAAATTCTATTAGTAAAGTTAATATTTTTCGAGCCCTTTTCAAGCTTTTTCTTATAGGAAATACATTGAACGTCAAATCGAAAAAAAATCTATCTTCAATTGCGAGTTCGTATGCTGACTTCCAGGGGTCGTCGAAAGCAACTTACCAAGTGTCAATAACAGCTCGATTTTTTTAATTTAATTTAATTTAATTTAATTTAATTGATCAGTTCTATAAATATAAACTATATAAAACGCATTTACGCAAGGCTCATATTTTTTTTTTGATTTGTATTATTTTTATTTATTATTTAAATTCTTTATTTCTCATTAAAATTTATAACAATATTTTGTACTTAAGAATAAGGACTTGGCAATCCTACCGTCTGCCTAAATTGACATTCCATTGTGAAAAAAAAATATACAAAGTAAAACAAATAAACTTAATAATTAGTTTATAATTTACAAAAATTATTTAGTTATAAATAAAAATAAAAAATTATACGATTTATATTTAATACACAATAAAATTACCAATTTGAAAAGGATTTGAAACATTACAACTTTAGCGCAATTTAAAACGTGAAAAAGTTTTTAGCTTCAGTAACTGGCCGAATGCATTAAGTTAGGAAACTATTTCGGAAATTCATGGCATGCTTACAATAGTTATATAGGGTGGACCATCCAACCACACCATTTAATATATCGTGAAGTTTGTTCGCAGAGAGAAAGCTTTCGTCAAAATGCAGTCGACGTATTTCCTGTAATATTGGACATATCGCAATGAAGTGATGAATATAATCCTTTTCTCTTCTGTTACATAGAGTGCAGATTTGTGGGAGATCAGTTCGATGAGACATAAAGTTAAGGTTCAGGACCTCCACTCGTGCTCTAAAGATAAAACTTATAGCTTCGGACGACAATTCATTATTGAAGTAATTTGCTTCTGATGATAACTGGTGATTGAGGTACCTATAGGTATTCCTGGATGTTGTTGATGATGCTCTGGTGAGATGCTGATTGTAGTTCCTTTCGTCAATTTTAGCAGTAACATTGGTAAACATAAGATACCATTCATCCACATTTGACTCCACTAAGTTCAAGTTAGTATCATGGGAGATAGCTAGCTGATTCCATTCCTTGAAAGGAGACGCGTTAGATTGCAGTAGCCTAAGCATGAACGATTTGTGAAGACTATTTTCATCTCTTTTCATCACTCTTATAATGTAGTCAAAGTTCAATTTGAGGTTGTGAGTATATATTGGCGTTATGCCAGACTCTACGTAGATGGCATAGTTTGGTGTTGAATTTGGTAATCTAAATAGGCGTTTGAAGAAATGCCTTTGAAGTGCTTCAAACTCCAGGAGAGGTAAGTAACCAAAAATCTGAACCCCATAGCACAAGCATGTGTTGATAGTCGCTTGAAACACGCGGTATTTGGACACTAGATCGATTTTTGGATTTCCAAAAAACTTTGGCCACATCAAACTTAAAGCTATCTTAGCTTCACTGCTTTTTTGTTTAGCGTGCTTCGAAAAGATTAAATTACGCGTAAGCCAAACTCCAAGGTATTTAAACTCTTGCACTACCTCAATACACACATTGTTAAGAGACCAATACTCCTCGGGAAGTCTTCTTCTTTGGCGCGCTTCAAAAATCATTACTTTGGTTTTGTTTGTATTTACATGTAAGCCCCATGTCTCGCAAAAGGAATTTAATTTGTTGATTTAAAGCTGCAAAGTGAACGGATTGTCAGCAAGTAAGACTAAATCGTCAGCATAGAGCACAACTTTCACTTGCATATCGGCGAAGAGTATTCCTCCTGGAAGTATATCACAAATATTATCAATAAACAACGCAAACAGAATTGGCCTTAAAATGCAGCCTTGCGGGACACCAGCTGTCGTTTCAAACCACTCTGAAAACTCAGAACCATCCCAAACAGTGGCGCTAGATGACTCCAGAAATTTAAAATATATTAACAAGAATTTCCTGGAGATTCCTAGAGATGAAAGCTTAAACATCAGAGCCTGTCTGTTAACCTTGTCAAAAGCTGCTTTGAAGTCTACAAAACAAGCGTATAACTTCTTCTTTTTCTCAATGGACTTCCTGGCAATACTAGTCAGCGCAAAAATGTGATCCATAGTTGAGAATCCCGAACGAAATTCTGCTTGAAACTTGTGAAGAAGGTTAGTGTTTTCGATCCACTTGGTTAGTCTTACGTAAAGAATTGAAGTCAGAATCTTTCGGAGAGTACAAAGAATAGAAATCCCTCTGTAGTTCTCAGCAAGATTTGCATCACCTTTCTTGAAAAGGGCAAAAATAACTGCTTTACTAAAGTTATTAGGCACGTAAGAGTTATTGTAAAGCCTATTGAAGTACACGAGCAGATAACTTTTGAATTGATCAATGCTATTTTTGTAAAATTCGACAGGGATGCCGTTGACCTTTGGACTTTGATAAGCTTGTTCAAGTTTATCTTTATGTCCAGTGTGGTCCACCATACTATCACCCCGTATGTAAGTAATGGTCTTATGACCGAGGCATACAGCCAGTGAGCAATATTAGGAGAGAATCCCCATTTGCCACCAATGGCCTTCTTGCATGAAACTCTTAACTCTTTCTTCGATATTGAGCTTCCAGGTCAGTTTTTTATCAAAAATCAGTCCTAGATATTTGGCTTGATTGGATAGAGTAAGTGTTACGTCTTTAATTGTCGGGGGTTTGAATTCTGGAATCTTGTATTTCCTCGTGAATAGGACAAGTTCCGTTTTGTGGAGATTTATATCCAGTACACATCCATTGGCCCAGTTAATTAGCTTGTTTAAAGCAGTTTGTAGCAGTTCAGCTAGGGTTTGTGGGTACTTGCCTGATACGGCAATTGCCACATCATCCGCGTAGGCTGTAACCTTAAAGCCTTCCCCCTCTAGGTCTAGTAGCAGTTCGTTTACTACCAAGTTCCATAGGAGAGGTGATAAGACTACCCCTTGAGGGGTCCCTCTGTTGGCTGCTCTACGTGTTTTAAATTTTCCCAACTCAGAAATGATAATTCTGCTGCTAAGCATGATGTCAATTATCTTTTTAATCGGGTCTTCTATTTTGAGATTGTCTAGAACATTCATGATTGCTGAATTCCTGACATTATTAAACGCACCCTCTATGTCTAAAAATGCGACTAGAGTGTATTCTTTGTGGTGTAGGGAGTATTCAATGGTGCTAACCAGAGAATGTAGAGCCATTTCCACCGATTTCCCCTTTGTGTAGTGCCTTTAAGATCATACAGGGTGCTATTACATGTCTTAGATGTATATCTATCATCTTTTCTAGAGTTTTAAGTGGAAAGGATGATAGACTAACAGGTCTTAAGTCCTTTGGAGTGACATGAGAGCATTTTCCCGCTTTGGGAATAAAAATCACCTTTGCTTCTCTCCAGGCCTTCGGAATATATGAGAAGCTTATGCAGCTTTCCATTATTATTTCTAGCTTTTGCAGGATGATATCTAGGACGTGTTGTAGTTCGGCGGGTACGATACCATCTGGCCCTGGTGATCTGTATGGATCGAAGCTGTTTATTGCCCATATTAGTCTGTCCTTGGAGATAAGACCATTACTCTTATGTAAGATCTGGTTAGGACGGTGATGCAGGTCCCTTATTGAAACCGTGCTACCAGGAAAATCAGTGTCTAGTAGCAAGTTTATTGATTCCTCATATGAGCTAGTCCAACCACCGTTATAGTCTGGTGGCGGCCCAAGATCGTGGCCTAGATATGCAGACGTAATCCAGTATATACCACTGGTAGTCTGCAGTCTAGCGGTTGTGGTATCACGGTCGCTGTAATAAGGTAGTGAAAATACTTTTAGTGTTTTCTTTACTAGTATACAGGATCTAGGCTCACCTTTATCCGTCGCATACAGTAGAGAATAATTCTTCGTCCCGAGGCCCTTCACCAAGGATTTTCCAATCCAAGGCTCTTGGATCAGGACTATGTCCTCTCCGGACTTGCTTAGTCGGAGAAGCAGTTCGGCCGAAGCCTTTATGGAGTGTTGGAGGTTAATCTGTACCACCTGCAGCATTACTACAACCAGTACGATCAACCTCCACCACTGTGGCGTTAAGGTCATCCGTTTCTGAGGTAGAGTTTAGTAACTCATCCTCAGAAAGAAGGGCCGCAAGCGTATCGTCGTCAGTTTCCATTTCTGAAAGACTGTCGACGTTCCTATCCTCCTCCGTATTGGAAGGAGAATTTGCGTCCTCTTGGGACACCGTGTTTTTCGTCGTGTCCTTTTCGGACACTGGGGTTGGTATCGATCTCTTTTCGGGCGGGATCTGTTCTCGAAGATGACGGCTGTTCAGAGAGAGAGAAAGAAGAACGACATGATGCATCTACTTCCAATTCTGAAAGTGCGGTGCATATGCCCACTTCCTCCATCTCAGACTCAGCCGTATGGACTGCAAGCCTTGAGATCTCCTCTTCTTTCTTGTAGATTTTGAGCACAAGGCTGTCAAAACCATACTGGATGACTCCCCCATACTGGATCCAGGGACTCTTTGTTTTCCAGTCCTGAGTGGGCAGAGAAGGATTGCTGAATTGGATCAGCCGGAGAACCATCTATGGTGACGTGTGCAAGGTTGGGATCAGAGTGCGAGCTCTTGGCCTGCAAGGGATATCCTCCTTTGCCACAACCTCCAGCTTAGCACCTGGCCATACCTCACCCAAGCCACCCACAGCGAGCTTATAGAGATGTAACGATCTCTGGTCTTCGCAAACGACGAGTTTGACCTTACTCTGGTACCAACCTCCATCGTTTAATTTTGGAAGGGGTCCTGGGTTCGACTCAAGCACAGGTATAAACCTGAACCGGCCGGATTTGAATCCGTCCTGCTATTGGAGGCAGCTGGTAAGACGACCGGCTCACCGACTTGCGTAGGCTTTTCAGCTAACCCAGAGCAGGTGGCCGGCGAGTCTTTCCTCCCGCCATTTTTATTGTTTGTTTGTCTGTTTGTTTGTTTGTTTTTGTTTAAAAGTTTTTATTGAAAGTCCCACGAGGCCACGAGTAACTCCGGAAAGAAAAGGTCAGCCCTGGCAGAGCCGTGTACCGGGGTAAGGCTAGTCTATTTCGGACCTTGCCAAGCATCCGAAAGAGCTCGTTAACGACTGGTTTATCCCCAGCCTTTCATTCCTCGGCATGGTTTCAATAAGCTCACACCACCACTGAAATTAGGAACCCCGATCTATGGTGAAGTTGGATTTCTGAGAGTTGTACTATGTAAAAAGAACCGCACAGCACACCAACCTTACCTTAGCTGTCCCCGCCTTGACATCGTACAGGCAAATAATTGTCCGCCCGGCACCCACTTGGAGGGTTTGATGTTTGATCGAGGATTTTGCCGAGCATAATTGCCCTTATAAGCAGACATATTAGGAAGATGTACTTTCTTGGATTGATTCATTGAAAATTATATGTAGATAAAGTTAATCCCAAAATTGAGCGTACATAAGTTAAAATGTTTAAATTTTATTTACTAAAATAACAGTGTCCATCAATTTTTTTAATGCAAAAAATATGCACAGGTTGCGAGTTTTTGAATTAAGCAAGTTTTAAGCTCTGAATTGAAAATAAGTTATTCGAAGAAGCTTTTTTCATTTGTGCATTGAAATAAAAAATTCAAGCCACAAGTTATTTTTGATTTGTGAATTGAAAAAAAATATTCACCAGATCTTTTTGAAAATTAATAGGTACCAAATAATATTGAATAACATTTTCGATAATATTATTGTTTAAAAAATACATAGGTAGCTTTACATAAATTGAAAGTTTAAATTTACAAAGTATCAATTCAAATAAAAAATGTAAAGCGAGTGAGGACCGCACTTAATGAATCTAATGATTTGCCTGGTCCCAATGAAATAGTTATAATTTTAATTTAATGAACTTTTGGTGTTAGTTCAAACACGTAAGTAGTTGTTGTTTCGTTTAAACTGTATGCCAACATCCAGAAAATATTTTTGCTAAAATTCAGCTGTCAGAGGCATAATAGTGATGCTTAGGTTCCTGAATTCAAATTCGCCAAAACCAAAAATGGAATTAAAGCTTTTGCAGACTGCCTCGTTATTAAAAACGAAAGTATTGTTTTTTTTTTTTTTAATTTGGTTGGTTAATGATACAAATACATACAAAATACTTCATTTAAAAATTTATAGTTAAACATTGGTACAACCGTGCATTAGTATCCATAAAATGAAGGAAAAGTGACCAGTCTTGCTGGCTTTGTTCTCAACAATCAGGAGTTTTTTTTTTCTTTCTTGTGTAAGAACTCTTAACTTAAATTGGGAAATTTTAGGAGTTTTTTCAATTTATGGTTTGTTAGGAGTTAATACGTTAGGAGTAATTACATAAAGCTTACTTAGCCACCTGAAAAATATTCAAAGCACAACTTAAAGTGTTTTATTTATTATTAAGAGCTTGAATTAAGCTTGCATTTTGCTGCATTAATATTTAATCAAAAATGATTTAAACTGCCTATTAAGATAGCTTAATAAACTGTGGGAAAAGTTAAAATTAACATTTTGAGAAGTTTTTCATATCGAAAAAATACAAAGCAAAGTGCAATATGAAAAATAAGAAAAGATTTATGTGTATGTTACCGTAAATTCGCGAAATGGGCTATGCAAGGTACTCAGTCAGTGTTTAACTCTCAGAGAATGCACATCAATAGCCTGTAGTGAAGTAAAAGTGTCCGGCAATTTCTTTTTCTCACTGATAATCGTATAACCACAGTCCTATTACTCTGAATATTTCTCACTTTTGTGTCTCAACTATTCTAGCATCAGTGCAGTAAAGCCATTATTTGCGATACAATAATAAATTTAACAAGCCGATTTTCAAACACATAATTTATTCATTTAACATGCCTACATCAACGAGAGCGAGAGGCCGTCGCAATCAAAACTCAGATGCTGCTCCAGATGGTGGAATTGACACAACGGGAATCGCTGACAAACTATGGACCCGTTTAGAGAAAAAATTAAAAAGTTGGATGGAAGATTTCTCTCTTCGAATGGATTCTAAACTTTTAGCATTAGAAGCGAAACTTAACAATCAGGTTTGTGAGTTAGATGAGAAGTTTCAAATTCTCAGCCAAAACCTTCAACGCTTAGAGAGCACTCTAGATGAATCGGAACGAGAAAAGTTTAGCTGCGATGCTATTATCTCTGATATCCCAGAGACTGAAAACGAAGATCTTGCAATGGTATTCCATAATATCTGCTCAGCAGTGGAAATCGACACCCCACCACAATTGTATAAAATCTTCCGCGCCAAATCTTCTCATCTCAGCTTACCGCACCCTCAACGTCGTCGTGATGCCCGCATTATTATAAAATTCTCTGACAAAAGAGAGAGAAACAACCTGCTAAAAGCCGCCGCTAAACATCGCATGGACAAAAAATCACCGCTCCGACTCTCCGAAATTGGGTTTAATTCATCAAAAAACTTCTATATTAATGAAAGCTTAACTAAGAGAAACTACCAACTGCAACGACATGCTCTCAGACTGAAAAGTCGTGGTTTACTCTCTTCGGTCCACACCGTCAACGGTCAAGTATTTGTTCGAGCTAACTCAGAGGAATCGACGCCCACAGATCCTACTGCCATCAAATGCCTTGATGATTTAAAGATTATTGTTGGACCTGCATACGAACATCATTCCAACAATAAAAATTCGAATACTTAATACCAACGTCTTTATTTTTTTTCTCTTATTACTTCTCTTTATAAATTCTTTTCTTTTTCTTTATTAATTTTTTTTTTTCTTTTTAATTTCTACATAATTTCTAAATTACGTAAAGTATACCAATTTATCAAGTTGAAAATTTGTAAGAGAACCTTCAATTATTGTTTTTTGACTTGCTTGAGCTTATTTTGTTGCTGCTTTCTTTTTTGTTCTTATTTCTATTTTCTTATTTTCGATCTTTCTGTGCAATAGCTCTTGATCCAAATTTGATTGGCATGAATACGAACTCTAAAGTGTTGTTAAACATATTGTGTAGTCGCCGCGAAGGTCTTCATATATGCCATATAAATTCGCAAAGCTTGTTGAATAAAATGGATGAGTTTAAATGGTTTTTCGAGAGTGGTTCAGTTGACATTGTGTGTATATCTGAGTCGTGGTTTAATAGTGATATTGATAGTGCGTTGTTGTGTATGAAAGGATTCAAACTTTATCGTGCAGATCGTCATGGTCGAATCGGAGGAGGAGTTGCTATGTTTGTGAAAAATAATATTAAGACTAGCATTGTTTTGCAGTCAAGTGATGCTGAAAATGTTGAATACTTATTCATCAAAATCCTAAACGGAGAAGCCTCTTTTGTTATTGGTGTTATGTATATGCCACCAAATATTGCCAATTATCGTACAATTAGTTCTGTTATGGAAGTGATTTCACCTTTATCTCCTAGAGTTGTGTTGTGTGGTGATTTAAATATCAATCTTTTAAACTCGTCGTGTAGCTCTAATCTCAAATCAGCAATGTACGCCCAAAACCTTTTTTTTGTCAATAATACAACCCCAACCCACTTCAAGCCAAATTGTGAACCTTCCCTGCTTGACGTCGTTCTGGTAAGTGATCTAAATTTCTTACAATTTTATGATCAATTAAGTTTTCCAGCTTTCTCTCACCATGACTTAGTATTTATAACTCTAAATACTGAAATGGGAAATAACCTACCAAATACATATCAGTATCGTGATTTTCGAAATATTGACCTTATAAGTTTGTTTAATGAATGTGATAGTCTTCAATGGAATAGCATTTATAGAACACCTGATGTAAATGAACAATTGTCAATCTTCAATGATTTTATCAATTACCTTTTCAATAAATATGTCCCTCTTAAATCAAAAACAATAAGGGATAGAAGATGCCCTTGGTTTTCACGTCGTATAGAAGAAGCCATAGTTCTAAGAGACAGTCTGTATCGCCGGTGGAGGAGGTTTCGCTGTAGTGAAATGTATAAGGAATTTAAGATAGCTAGGAACAGAGTCTCAATCTTAATAAGAAAGTCTAAACTGAATTACTACTCCAGCATTTTCAACTCAGATCGATCTTCCAAATACCTGTGGAAACAAGTTCGCCGTTTGGGGATATCTAAAAAATCTGCTTCTGGATACGATGAAATCAACATAGAAGAGTTGAACCATAAATTTGCAAATGTTATGGCTGCGGGTGCTAATAGCTCATTACAATTCTCTATCAACAACTTTTCTGATGTAGGATTTTCACTTGCTAATGTTGATGCAATTACTGTTGGCGAAGCTATGTTTTCGATAAAATCCAAATCTGTTGGACTTGATAATATTCACCCGAATTTCATTAAGATACTCCTTCCACACATCCTTTCACACATAACACATATTTTCAATCTAATATTGACATCGTCGACATACCCGTCGGTGTGGAAAAAGGCAAAAATAATACCTATACCTAAAAAGTCAAATATACCTGAGTATAGGCCAATTGCCATCCTTCCCTACCTGTCTAAGGTACTCGAGTTTATCATTAATAAACAAATAAGAACATATGTCAATGTGCATAATCTTCTATCTCCTTTACAGTCCGGTTTCAGACCTGGCCATAGTTGCGTTACTGCACTGCTTAAGGTTTCTGATGATACCCGCGTAGCTATTGACTCCAATTTAATGACAATTATAACTCTTTTAGATTTTTCTAAAGCGTTTGACTCAGTGAATCCTGTGCTGCTATGTAACAAATTATCAACTTATTTCAACTTTTCCGTGTCCTCGATAAAATTAATTAATTCTTACCTTACCAGTCGCGTCCAATTAGTTTCTCATAATGGCTTCCAATCTGGGTTTCTTCCCACCCATAAGGGTGTCCCCCAAGGATCTATCCTTGGTCCTTTTTTGTTTTCCTTATTTATCAATGATCTGTCGCAATGTATTTCTCACTGCAATTATCACATCTACGCTGATGACGTTCAGCTGTACCTCAGTTTTTCTAATAAAACCATAGAAGAAGCTTCGTTCAAAATGAATGCTGATTTGTGTTCTGTACACAATTGGGCTATTCAAAATGAACTTTTTTTAAATCCTTCCAAGTCTAAAATACTACGTATCTCTAAAAGACAGCAACAATCTTTTTCCTTTCCTCAAATTTTGCTTAACGCGTCCCCCATTGAAGTCGTCTCCAAAATTAAAAATCTAGGAATCATTTTCAACAGCTCTCTGACCTGGAACGACCATATTAACAGCGTGGTTGCTAAAATTTATGCTAGCCTTCGTGGCTTATCTCTTACAAGAAACTGTTTTCCAATCAAAACAAAATTAAGGCTCGCGAAAGCATTAATTGTTCCAATTTTCACATATGGATGTGAAATCTTTGCAGATTCCGATTCTGAATCTATGAGAAAACTAAGAGTGGCAGTCAATGCAATCTCAAGATATGTTTTTAACCTCACAAGCTACGATCACGTATCTGCTTTCACAAGACAACTTCTTGGGTGTGATCTTCAGGGTTTTCTGAACTACAGAGCACTCGTTTTTCTCTTTAACCTCATCCATCATCGGCAACCCTCTTACTTGTCTGATAAATTCGTCATCGCGCGGTCAAATCGTAGTCTTGCATTAATAAATCCTATACATACATGTTTGGCTTCACGTAGACAATTTTTTGTTCATGCTATTGGTCTTTGGAACAACTTGCCCCTAGATATTAGACGAAAAATCGATCATAAAAATAGTTTCCTATCATCTGTGTTTTCTTTCTTAGCTCATCAAAATAATTGAAGTTTCTCATTAGTGAAATAAGGATTGATTAAAGTAGGAGATAATGGCATTTATATTGCTGAAGTACATGTTTTTCTCGAATTTTTGTATCTTCATTATTGCTATTGTGTTTCAAATATCTGTTAAGTTTTAAACTCCTGTATAGCTTTAAAAGATGTAATATCTTATTTGTACAGAGAACATTATTGAATAAATTAAAAAAAATTAAATTAATTAATAATAAAAAAAATTTACCCAACGTTGCTGAAAAGATTTATGTGTATGTTACCGTAAATTCGCGAAATGGGCTTTGCAAGGTACTCTTAATAATAAGAAAAAAAAATACCCAACGTTGCTGAAAAATTGTAAGTCTTACACAATTCAAAAATTTCAGCGTCAGCGTTTCGAGAATTTACAGTAACACAAATAGGAAAAATGCAATAAAGTTCATCAAACATTTTTGAAGATTCGATTTCGTAATTATTATTTTACATTAATTTGTAGTAGTATCGAATGTTAGCTTCTTGGAAATCGCTTGAATGAGAGCAAGATCTTTTACTTTCAATATTGTTGTGGAAATTGAGATCATATACCTATAATTTTATTTTTATACTAAGCAAGGTTTGGCCGATGCGAAACATTTGATAGCAACAAAGAAACAATAATAACAAGGCGTTGTTGTCAATTATAGAAATGTATTATTATAATTCTTTTCTCATTTCCTCCAAAAGTTTTCCATTGGGTTGGGTAACACTTAACTCTTGTGTGAGTTCCTCTTAGAAATGAGATATTTCTAAGAGGAACTCGAGATATTAACACACGTAATTTTACACTAAATACCTAAAATGTGGGTACTGCAATTCTTTATGTCGGTCTCTTTGTTGGGTACCTCCACCTTGCAGCCTAAACAACTGAAGTCATTTTCTTCAAATTTGGAACTTAAGGTTTGTAGGGTGTTTCCTGCCCTACCAGAGACGAAATTGAAATTTTGTTAGGCTCCAACAATAACGGTGACACGGACCGCAACAGTTAAAACAAAACATATTTATTTCAAAAACACTCCAACGATACATCAAATGACATCTTCAGCTTTGAATGCAAACTTATTTTTTTGGCAGCAATATGTTTAATGTCTCTAATGACATGCTCGGTTTTGTAATTAATTACCTTCTTTAACATAGAAGCGATTTCGTAAGATCCAGTTTTTTTTTTAAGTTTCATTTGTAGGTATAGAAGTTATACCAAAAACTTTCTTTTTTGCTGTTTTTTTTTCAAAAAATTTCGCTAAAAACCATGAAGAAAATTCACGTATTCATACTTTTCTCGACTGAAAATAAATT
The DNA here is from genome assembly GCA_958431115.1 of Syrphus vitripennis. Lineage (NCBI taxonomy): Eukaryota > Metazoa > Arthropoda > Insecta > Diptera > Syrphidae > Syrphus > Syrphus vitripennis. The sequence continues at coordinate 7,178,581 of OY288111.1, read as the reverse complement.
TTGCTACACCTTCATTTGCGATGTCAAAAAAAAAATAATAACCGCTTGTGCTGATTGTAAATTTTTAAAATGAAATTTTTTGCAAAATTAATAGCTTCTGCGTTCTGCTATTTTCGTCACGTTTGGATTTGCGAAGAGAAAATAAATGTGTATTGCATATTTTCGATTTTGGTACATATATAAAAATTTGCAAGAAAAATCATTCATAACATTTGCAAATTTTCGAAGTTTTAGCATTTTTTTTTCACCAATAGGGCCGTTACCTTTTTTTCTTTTTGACATCAAATTTGGCGGTTCTAACTTCACGCTGCGCAATATACAGTTTTCTCTTCGCAAATCGAAATACAAAATAGTATTTAGATACAGAAATTACATTTGTGATATTTAATTCGATAAAACTCACTTTCAAAAAGTGCTTTATTTTCTTCAATATTTTATTGAATTTATCCCATGGTATTCTCGTAAACATGGCTATCTGCTGTCTGTTCTATGTAAAACGTTTTCTGTATTTATAGTTGATAAAAATTGTACATATATTAAAAAAATTACCATTTATGTATGTACATTGTACATAGACATACCTACACACGACATAGGTGTCAGAAAAAAATTGTTTATTCATTGATATGCGTCACTCGTTGACCAAATCATTAGTTTTCCAAACAAAGGAGTCACTAATTTCGATAATTGCATACTTTTAACGTACTCAACATAAAACACAAAAACTTGAGTTTACGGGGAGGACACACCGTAGTTAGAAAGGTGTGTTATAGTATATATACATATAAGGCGCATTTTTTGTTTGCTCCTTCGGTACAATATTTAAGAAAATATTTGCTTAGAAAATGATATTGATGTCAATCACCTGTATCTACAATGTGTATATACTCTACTATATAGACTAGATATTTATTAATATACATTAATTATGTTCCTTTCTGATTGAAGAAAAAGAAAAACAAAGTTATGATTATTTTCATGGCCCAGTAAGATGAAAGCAGAACCAGGAAAGTATTACTTAGGGTGCATGAGTACCTATTCACAGCCGTTGTTTCATTCGGGGTTCCAGGAGTCAACTATAATATGTAGCAGATAGTTGTGCTATCAATAAATAGGTAATGGCATAACGGTCCGTTTGAATATAGCGTAGATTCGTAGTTATTTCACATACATATATACTCGTTTGTAAGAACATATAATGTTGGTGCCTACCTATTTGGGTTCGGTTCCATTTTTGTAAGTTCTGAATTTTTGTTTTCTTTTTAGGGGTTAGTTTTTCAGAAGGGTGGAATGTTTTTTTTTTTAAATAAAATATGCGACAAGGGTATACAAAAGTTGTGTACTCGTTGTACGTATGTACTGAAGGAGAAAAGTGTGGGTTGAAATATTCCATTTTCTTCGTAAGCCTTTAATTTGCATCCAACTCATACTTTTAATTCGTGAGTCGAAAAAATGGTGGGTCATTTTTTTTATTTTGAAAGTGGTCTTAATTTTAATTTTAATGTTTTGTTTTATTTGAAGGAAATTTGTTTAAAAAATGCCTTTAAAAGGTATATAGTGCACACACTGTTAGCACTCTAAAGGAAGCAATTGACATTTTATTCCTAAAACTCAAATTAAAAATAACTCTAAGCCATCTGGTACAACAAAAGGCTCATAGGCTTGAAAAATAAAAGGAACAAGGTTTATAAATTGTTGCGGTTTTTTCATCTGATGCCAATTTGAAAGGTGAATACATACAATACCCTTGAAAAGATCTTCAATATGTTAAATTAATTTCTCTACAAAAACTGCATTTGTTCAATGGAATCTTAGCTAAAAACCAATAGTAAGTATTTTTGGACTTTTATAAAAAATAAGATATAATAATAATGTACATAATTCCAAAGTGTATGGAGTATTTAGGATGTACATAGGCAGACCTACCTAACATAAGCAATAATTTTGCAAAAATTTTCAAATCCAATTATTTAGTTTCAACAAATATTAATGATATCTCATTGGCACCCTCCAATAATATGATTAAGATTGGTCAGTTAAGTTTCTATAACAAAGGTTAAAAAAGGTTTATTCAGCATGAATTCTGGTCGCAGATGAAATTCCTCCCTTTGTTCTAAGGAATTATGCACCTTCTATGTCTATGTTTTATTTTCAACAGGTTACTTGAGAAAGGTGAATTTCTTTCTGAATAGAAAACATCTTTTATAACACCTATTCATAAAAGTGGTCCAAAACAAGACATAGCCAATTATGGCCCAATTTGCGAGTCGTCTGTTATACCAAAACTCTTTGAAAAATTAGTTTGCGATAATCTTTTGTTTTTATTAAAAGATACTATATCCCCTTTTCAAGAAGTATTTAAAATCAATTTTATGACTAGAGTATTAGTCATTTCAAATTTGTGTCTCAAAATTCAGCCCCAGCAGCCATATCCTATATCTGCTACTTTAATGTTATGACTCAGAGCACAACTACGCACGTTTTCATTAATGTTCTGTTGGCGTCAGCAAATGCTTCAATTTGGGAGAGGCTTTAATTGCGCTTATACATTTGTTCGTAGGAACCGAAGACGAAATACTTTAAACATACTATAATATATTTAATTCTATTTCAAATAAGACGTTCTGAATGTTGTGAATATTTTTGAATTAAATCTCAAACTTCAGAAGTCATTACTAAGATTTTTGTTTATTTCATTTCAATAATTTTCTCTGTATAGTAGGGCCATTTAGATTTTTGCTTTGAACGAAGTCCTGGGCAAAGTTTGACTTTAGTAATGGTCCCCGAGTCTAAAACCATATTTTGCACAACAAGGCTAACTGTACTTGGTAATTTATCTTTCGATGTCATATTGATTTTCAATTATAATTCTTGTATTTTTGATCTTAGAAAAAAAGATTGTGTAACAAATTTGTAACAAAATTTAATTTGCTAATAAAAATGTCCATCAAAATATTTTTTTGATCATTCTTATTATTGAAAAATATAGTGCATTTTCAAGGAAAAAATACTCGCCATAAATTCTTTTGTGTCAAATAATCAAAAAACTTTTGTATTCAATGATTTTGTTTATTTATTTTTTTCGCATTAGAGTAACAGCTTTCGTTTATATCGTTTTAGACTTGCAAATCACTTCCCTATTGAATATCGAAGTCAAAACTATCTTAGGATCTATATCCAATAGAAACATTTAATGAAACCTTGCTAATGTTTAATTTAAAAAAGGTTTTAACTAAACACTTATTTCTTAAGATAGGTCCGATTTCATCTTCAGCTCACACTTCAGTTTATCGATGTTTCCGCTCTCTTTGGCCTTTGTGTTTTGATCTATGATGCATATAAAAAAATAAATAAAGAAAGATATTTCGTCCTTTAATTTTGTCGTTACAAAAAAAAAAAGGATAGTGAACGGATGCCGTTGATTTCCTTATTTTTTTTTTTTTTAAATCATCAGGATGTTTTTCCGTAACCCCTAATGAATGATGAATATACAGTCCACAAAGTTCTTCTGTGAATGTATCATCTTCTGTAGAATTATTTTCTGGGAAAAGCCTCTGAAGACAATGAAAAAAAAAATTAAAATATTTTGTAAAGAAAAAATTGCAGAGTAAAAAGAATTCCATTTCCTTTACTGCTTTATACTTTTTTTTTGTGTTTCTTTTTGGGTTTTATCAATTTAAAAAAGAGTGCAAGGGATGGAGAAGATGATTTAGAACTGGCAATCTTTTCCATATCTATACCTTTACTTAGGTATATACCTATATTAATATTTGTTTTCTATTTAGTAACAGAATGAACTAAGAGAGCAAGGCGCTGTAGGTTAATTCTTTTTTCTACCCTTAATTTAAAAATGCGAAGTCGAGATTTTTTTATGATTATACTTTGGTATACTCAACTCATGATGTGTATACATATAAGTATATCACATGCCAAAATTATCCGTTGGGGACTGCCAAAGCCATGTAATTTGTTTCAATGGAGGACTTTAGTTTCTTGAATAACTTTAATGCTTCAAAAAAAAGATATATAAGCAAGCAATATAAGTACATACATAATTCAAACTTTAGTTGAATGTATGTATGAATATTCATATTAGCTACTTACGCTTCGCTGGTATACATGATGTACTTATTTGTAATAGTGGGACTGATAGAAAACTCAAATTTTGGCAACTCATATGGAACCTGTTTTTAAGTCTTGTCTCGGTGTCGTCCTGATATACCAAGGGTGTACTTCAGATGAGAAATTTGTTTTTTTTTTTAAGATTTAACAATTTCAAATTTCTAAGTCGAATGGTTTACTATAAGCCAAGCAGAGGAGAGCGATCCTGTATGATCGATAAATCGCTGACACTATCAAAATTAGCCATTCCATGAAAATAAACAAAATAATTCTCAAAATATTGTAGGATAATAATTAAAAAAATATCATGTCAAAAGCATAATTTTGCTAAATTTTGCTTCAATGTTTTTTTTTATATTGCTTTTTACTCTTGGGTAAAGTATTTATTATTTACATAATATTTAATATTTTTCTTCGTTGTAATGAAATCGCCTCAGTTTTTTTTGTATTTGTGTTTCATTTAAAAAGGGTTTCGTTGGAGAGAACAAATAGCAATCATTCCATCACCCCAGTCAAAAACCTATAAGAACTTACCCAAAGGAAGAAGTGAAAAAAGAAGAGTAACGATCTCCAAACCTAAAAAAATATTACCTATAAGAAAATGAAAAAAGTTATACGTCTTTCGTAGTTATTTCATTTTACATTCAAATCCATAAAAGAATATTCAAGAAAAATAAAAAAAAGAACATCAAGAAGAAAACACCACCATCTTGGAAGAAAAATTTTATTTTTGAGCACCGCGGAAGGTGGATATATATGTATCTGCAACAAGCACCAGAACCCGAGTTCTTTGGTTACTAAAGAAAGCAAGCAAAGGTCAGAGGCTATACTTTTAAAGCTGGAAGGAAATTCTTCATCTTTGAGTTTTTCAGTTCATAATTTTCTTACAGTGATAGGGAGCAAAAAATTAAAATTTAATCGCACGAAAATCAAAAAAAGTTTGTGAAAAACCAAATTAGAGTATGGTATGGTAATGGAGTATGGCAATCTTGAGATACTTGAAAATCTATGCACTTTGGCACATATTTGGAAAAAGGATACTTGAATACAACTCCCTCTTCTGTTTCTGTGTACCTACTTGCCTTGAACTCGTACCTATTGGAAAAGCGAACCTTTTTATGTCTTTCCCTCAATACCTAATCTAATTTTCTAATTATGTATATCTATAGGCATGTACTTGCATTTTATTATTGTATTCTTAAAATAACTTTAAAATGTTAGATAAACTAACGTGTATGGTGCCGTGCTCAAATAAATAAGAACTGTGCACTTTGTGATCATAAAGCATCACGTACCTCGCATAACTGTAAAAAATAATTTTTAGATATTGGGCTATTAAAAAATATTAAATTAACTAACCGTTAGGAAGGTATTAGCAAACAACTGGAAAATTTATTGATTTAATGGCCGGTTGCACCACATGCATTTAAAAATTTAACAGGCTTTTAGACCTTAAAGTGCCGTTTGTTCCATAAAAAACACGTCATTTTAACCATTTAAACCCCTGTTAAATATTGATGCAACCGAACTTAATAGATTTTATTTTGAAACCAGAATGTTGTGAGAAAAAAAAACACGTGACCACGACAGCTGTAACCTACCGAAACGTCGGGAAATAAAAATCAAAAAATATTATTTTGATGTTAATAATTATCTCGGTAAGTCCGTTAAGTGCTCTGTCTATTTACAAAAAAAAAAAGATATTTAAATTTTCTATGAAAATAGTTGCTACAAATTTCTTTTGCCCCACCATCCATTCTCAAGAAAATCACTCCTACTGCAGAATTCTTCGAATGAGTAAAATGACGGTTTCGATTATAATTTCAAAGCTTCTGCTGTTACTGAATCCAATGAAAGAAAGATAACCGTATGTCGGTTAGATGCCCTGCACCACCTACATTTTGTTCAACTTTTCTGGTTTTAAGGTAATTGCAATCATTTTAATTTCTGTCATTTTTGACAATCGCACTAATTTTGAGACGAATCGCATATGAATTTTTGGTTAAACACAGTAAAAGTGTAATAATATTAAATATTTAATTGAAAAAGGAAGCAATCGAATCTAAGTTTCATTTATTTTTGAAATCAATAGGTAAATAAATTTCATTATTTCACACTATATCACTTTGCTTGCACGCGACACTTTTTCATTTTTATTGACTTTTATGACGTTCAAATGTCAGAACTTGGAAAAGCCATAAAATAAATCTACTTAAATTGACAGTTTAGTTCATCCGACTAATTTCATAATTCAGTTTTACAGCAAATGCGCTTAAAGGCATATCATCGAGTTGCTTCAAACCATTTTTCCAAGGTTTTCCCAAGCAGAGAAAATCTTGGTTAAATTCAGGTAATCTTGATTTTATTTGTTTAATAAGGTTATTTTAACATATAGTTTGTCAAAAATATATTTTAAAATTATCACACTGAGAAGAAATGTATTTCTGGGTTTAATGTGTGTTCTACAACTATACCTACCTGTTAACTTGAAAGAAATATTTTTTTTTATTTGAAATTAAACACTATACTCGTATCAGCCATTGCTACAAAAACCTTATAATCCATTGGCCCTATAGTTAAAGTTATAACACAAAAAACGGTAACAGCTTTATTTATTAATTTTTGTATCCATTTAAAACCAATGTATATTAAAAAATTACCCCTTCCAGTTCAACAGATGAAAATAGCTTCATAGTTTTCCTTCAAATATAATCTTAAATTCAAAATTAATTTAAAATGTTTATAAAATTTTTCAGTTGTAAGATGTAATTTAAATATCAAATCTCTGAGCAAGTTGCGTATTATAAAAATATTGTAAAAGCCCTTATCTATGAAAATAAAATGTCTAGCTATCTATCTAGAACGATTTCTTATACTTTTCCACGAGGATAAGATAACACCCGTATATTAAAATTTATCTACAAACATTCTCGAATTATCTACAAACACATTACATAAGTCGTGTATTTATTGATTCCAATTATTATTTAATTTAAAATTCGAAACAAATTATGGGAATATCGATATCTTTAATTTTAAAATGTTCGCTAACAATAATTTCAGTTTCTGTTATTAATAAAAATCGAAAATCCCACACCCCATCATTTAAAAATTTAATTAATTATACCGAAAAAAAATAAATCAATTTTTCCGAATGGAAGTGAAAAAAAAAAGAAAAACAAATAGCCTGGGCATTTGGATTGACCTTTTTGCAAAAAAAAACTTTTCTGTGGGTGGGTGCTGTCACAAACAAGGGGCATCTTAAAGGGAACAGAAAATGAAATTTTCATGAAGCGATTTTCATCACAATTAATTAATATTTGGTTTTAATTTTTCTTCCACGGATTTTTTCAATCGTGTCACGCAAAAAAAATATTTACAGATGAAAACACTATCTACTGATTTTTTTCTGTTATTTAAATATTATGTTTGCGCGTTTAAAAAAAAACCTGTGTTCATTCAATCATTGTTTTTGGTTACTTCCCTCTGTTGGCGTTGTTCTCATTGGTTGGGGCTCGTTTAAGTGTTTTTTTTATGCTATCACCTCAGGAATATTTTTGTTGGTCTTTTGTGTGCTTGAGATATTTCTCCTTGAAAGTGATGGACAATAACGAAAACCTTAATGATTTTTTAAATTCAACCCCATTGACTCGCTTTCGTATGAACGCTCAAAATATGATGAGAGCATTCGCTATTAATTATTTATAAAAAAAATGTTCTATGGTTGAAATTGTTTAAGGTCAATTGAGCAAAGAAAGTAAATTCAAACTTATCCAGTCAATTTATTTTGCCTTTGCTTTTTTTCGGGTTTATTAAAGTAAATAAATAAATATCAATCAATAACCATTAAAATCAAGTCATACAAAACATTTATTTAAACAAAATGTGAATAAATGTAGGTACGCTTGTGGAAAGTAAGTGCTCTCTGAAAGTTCTTCAGCGATTGTTTTGGTTTTTAAACTTAACAAGTAACACAGTTTCAAAATTTTGAATTTTAATGACAAATTATAAAAATAAAATAATTGAATTGGCCAATTTAACTTTTCATTAGAATTCAGAGATTTCTTAGAATTTTCCAATTTTGATGTCAAATATAGCTAAGAAGTAAAAAAGTATCCTAAAAAATTATAAAAATCTAAATGTTTAACCAGTTTCTTCAAGTTGTCGACAGGGAGTGGAAATAAAGCTGCGTGAATTAAAGGCCAGTTTTTTTTTGTATGATTTATTTGACCTCTCCAACGACATATTACGAAACACCAACTTTATCCTAATTTTATATTATACGAGTACCTATGTTATATTCCCTAGAAATTTATTCTTAGCTTGCATCCTTTTTAATCTAATCAAATTTTTAGTAAAAGTTCAAGCTGAATCCTTTCGATTTCTCAAAGAAAGGATATTTTCGGCGAAATTTTGTATATGATATGTAGGTCCCATCGCGAGCTGACATGAATTGTGCAATACCTAAACCACATTGGATCCAATTAAAGAGCTACCTGGCAAGGATTTAAGAAAGAGGATAGGATGATAATTGAAATCATTGTTATATTGTTATAGAATTTTTTATCTTTTAAAAACAAGAACATAACAAAACCTTGAGACAGGCACAAGTTAATTTAGTTATAAGGTACGAAATCTCAGTATATTTCAGTGATCAATTTGATCATTGACAACTGTAATATGGGTGATAGATATTAACAAGGGAATTCTTCCTCATTGTAGTAGATTTCTTAAAGGTATATTTTGAAATCGTTACTTTACTATAGACAATTTTAGTCCATAGTTTTACTACTACATATGTATTTCATAGTTAAGGTCGTAAAATTAATTGATAATTTGATATAATTTGATAAATTTAACTGATAATTTTACAACTGATGTTGGTAACGTTATATTTGACGTCAAAAAAAAAAGATTTCATATCGCATATGAGTAGGGACATTGAGGTGATCATTTCGAATTCCTGTGTTAATATCATTTAAAGCTTCTTTGCATTTGAATAGATTTATCAAAGATCAATGAATGATATTGTTACCACATTTTAGAAAAAAAAAGAAAGTAAAATAACATCTCCACAGTTTAGACAAAGACGTCGACCAGACAAAATTCCTGCATTTGTCTTAAAAAATTGTCGTAACACTCTTTTGGGACTCTTAACTTTTTTATTTTAAAAATCTTTAAAACAAGCTATTTTTCCAAAAATTCCAATGATTCAATTTTTATAACCAAAGTTTGAAGTGATAATATATTAGAAGAGAAATCAACTGTAACTAATCTTCCTGAATTGTTTACAAATGAAAATGGGAGAAATCGTCAAGTTGACTGTATCTAAAAAAAAATTAAAAAACAGTCTGATATTATGTTATATTATGCAACTCTCAAGGGGTTCTTCTATCAATTTAAAATCTACGGGAACCGATTATACATCTGTTTAAAAAAAAAAAAACAGAGTAGTGCTCACATAGAAATCTTTTTCTTAAAATTTCAGTGCCAGTCGATGTCCTCCTTTAGAAGGAAACGCCAATAAACTATAATCACAAATTACAATAGTCCGACTAAGGTAGAAAAAACATAAGGAACAAATTTTGGAGCAACAAATTTTCTTGTAACATCCTTATGATATGCGAACATACCTATATACAATATATTCTTGCAATGTAAATATCATTGAGGTATAGCCGTTCCTGAGAATTGAGCATGAACTAAGCATCTTGTGAAAGAGTAATTTATGAAGTATGTCGTGTACAATGATTATTTTGAGCTTTATTTCGAATTCCTAGTTAACTTGGTTGCGGGGTTTCATACAAACTCCGATGAAAGTAAAAAAACAGTCTTATGCATGTACTTATGTAGGTATATTTGATATGCAAAAAAAGTTAGCAAATTACTGAGTTTGTTCACTCCGAAACAGTCTATTTGAGGGCCGTACTTTAAAATAATATTTAGACACTTTTACAGTGAAATGAAAAATGAACATTTCCGCATTCACATAGTCTTTTCGTTACTTGTTTTTTGTTGAAGAAAGAACATTACGCGAAATGCAACCCTTTCGTTTACTATTTTGATATAGGTAAGTTCTACCTACTTTACACCTATTAATTTTCTAGGAAAAGAGAGGTCAGAGCGTGGAAAAACTAGGGATTGTAACAGCACATAACGTGGACCGGGTGTTTGTATGTTCCCATCACGTAAGAATAAACAAAATTCTCCGTTCCTTCCCTTTGTTCCAACAACGAACAACATTTAACCGATACTTATCCTTTTTATTTTTATTTCATTATTATTGCATTTTGACTCTTTTTTTTTGTATAAAAAAGGGTAAAACCTCAAGGACTCATGTATAGATGGTCGGTCTGCGGTTTAAAATATTTATATTTCGCGGTAAAATAAATTATATTTCTATCGAAACGGCACATTATAAAAATATGGCAATCGAGGGATAACTGTATCAAAGGATACACTTCATCAAAGAAAGAATAATATAGGCATAAGATAGGTATGCAGAACACATAATACTCGGCAGGAAAAAAAATACCTTTCTGCAATTACTTCACTACCTACTGAGGCGCTGAGATCTTTTTTTATACTTACGAGTTTAAGACGATTTTAACGATCCTGCGATATTGACTCAAGGAGTACATTTGAGGTAACAGGTGGACAAAATAAAATTACCGTTTAACCATTTAACGAAATATGTAAGTATACCTACCTACTTTCATGTAAAAGAACTAACATCTGTAAAAACGAACATCCCAAGGAGCATTGAACATGAACCACGAAATGGAAACAAGTGATTAATAAAGAATTATCTTTACATATGCACATATAAAATAATCAGATTGCCTTATGCCAAACTGTTAGTATATATACGAGTAAGTGTACCTACCAGCGTTACCTTTTTTGGGTTTGTGCGCTGTACGACCAGCGACGACTTTTTAAAACTACCTTTTCACTATAGCATGGATTTCAAGATTTGATCTAGAACATTAATATCAATTTTCTTCAAAAAATTAAAAAAAATCAATTCACAAAGCAAAAAACAAATTTATTTCCAAATCAAGAAAAGCTAGTGAATTGAAAAAGAAAAATGTAATCACTGATAAAATTAATGACCTTATGAATTAAATATTTCTTAATTCAAAAACCAAAAATTGCTGGTGGCTTGATTTTTTTCTATTCACAAAGAAAAACGGCATAGCTAGCGTCTATAGCATAGGAACTTTTTTTCAATTCAAAAACTCGCAACCTTGCAAATTCGCATTAGAGAGGAACAGCTTATGTAAGTTTTATTGCTCGGTAGTTTTAAGGCAAGATAAATTGCGATTATCGACTTTAAATCGGAGTAGGTAGAAGCAGTGGCGGATTTACAAATTTTCAAGGTATAGGCTATATAGTTTTTGCCGCCCTTTCCTCTACAATTGCATACATTATTTTTACAATGCAACAATTGGGTTGAAATTGCACGTAAAATAATTTTTCGCTATATTTTTGAGCTAAACGAAGCTCAATAGTGGTATGGGCGGGGTAATGTATACCTACTATTTACGCAATAATGAATACTTTGCAAACGTGAATAAATAATCTTTATTGCGCTTACAAACAGTTAAAAATAATCGACTCAGTCTACTATGAACTATGAAAATCCACGTGAAAACTTTAACTTCAATTATCAAGTTATTATTTTATTTATTTCGTTCAAAACACATAGTATGTTATCGCACAATTAACAGACATCAAACTACAGAGATATGATTTTACATAGGTTTATCTTTCTACTGTAACAAATATATAATAATTTCTTAAGTTAAATGGTTTTTTTTTTTAAATAAATTCATTTAGAGGAAATAACGATATAAAAACCTCAATTTAAGCAAGATGAAAAAAAAAATACATAATAATAATAAAAACAAAATATTTATATCTGTAATCAAGATATATAGGAATAATTTTTCAAATAAAAAAAAAAAAAAAGTTATAAATAACAGAAAAAAAAATAAATAAATACATAAAAAATAAATTAATTAATTAATTAACAAATAAATAAATGATTAAACAAATAAATAAATAATTAAACAAATAAACAAATAAATAAATAAACAAATAAATAAATAAATAAATAAATAAATAAGTATATAAATAAATAAATGATTAAACAAATAAATAAATAAACAAACAAATAAATAAATTAATTAATTAATTCATTCATAGGTAAGGAATAAATAAATAGTTGTTCTTGTTACATAATTGAATAATTGACTAGTGTATGACATGTAAAATAATAAACATACATCAATTTTTGAACATAAGTACATAAAATTAAAAATTGACTTGCACAGGTAGTCAAACTTCATATATTTAAATGATTGATAAGAGGATTCTCTGGAATGTCACATCGCATTTTAAATGAATCATTAAGTTTTTGTATTCTATATAATGTAGGTCTGACGTAGAATGGTGCCAAGGCAAATTCAACATCATTTTAAGTATTTTGTTCTGAGATATCTGTAGTTTTTTAACGTGACATTGGGCACAACAACCCCAAATCTGGCATCCGTATAAAAGAATAGCTTGGAAAATAGTTTTGTGTATAATGACTTTATTTTCATTAGAAAGCAATGATTTTCTATTTATGAAAGGATACAACATTTTGATGGCAATATTTATTTTTTTTATTGTTTGCATATTATGTTCTTTAAATGTAAGTTTACTGTCACGGAATATACCCAAGTATTTAACAGAAGATTCCCACGTTACGGGGTGTCCATCGATAATAAGCTGATTAGCCGGAAGGAAGCAAGGTTTTCTTTTTTTAGTAAAAAAGATGGCTTGAATCTTTTCGGCGTTAAGCTTTATTTTCCACTTTGTGTAGTAATCTTGCAATATTTTAGCCGCATTTTTTAAATTTGTCTCAATGTTTGCACTATTTTACAAAGAAATGGAGGAAAGCTAAAGTTAATCATTTTATAAGTGAGACCCTTATGCCACACAGAATCAAATGCTTTTTCTATGTCCAGCAGAATCATCCCTGTTGATTTACCAATCGCCCGATTATTTTTAACGGTATTGCATATTCTCAGAACTTAATGCGAAGTTCCATGGAAACGTCTGAAGCCAAACTGTTCATCGGGATATATTTTCCGATCATCAATTATTTTCATAATTTTTTCCTTCAGAATTCTTTCATAAATTTTACTTACCGAACTTAATAAACTAATTGGTCTATAACTTTGCATACTATCTAAAGGCTTGCCTGCTTTTGGTATTGGAATGACCTTTGCTAGTTTCCAAGCATCCGGAAAGTATTGTATTTTAAGACTTGCATTGATTATATTCGTCAGAAACTTAACTCCTTCCCTTGGAAATTTCTTGAGATATATATTTCTTATTTGGTCTATTCCCCCCGTCTTTTTTTTAAGAAGATTATTCAAAAAATATTTGGTGTCTATATCAGTTACAAATTCACTTGATGGAGTTTCATGGCAAATCATATTAAAAGACTGTAAGGTGTTTTCTACAATATCGTTGGTATTTGCATCACCTAAATTTTGTGATACAATATGATTTTGTGAGAAACTGGTTGCAAGCGCTTTTGCTTTTTAGTATCGGTGAAAAAGAGCTCAGAACCATTTTTAAGACAAGGTATTCGCTTGTTTTTATTTTTTAAAACTTTAACTATGTTCCAAAATGGTTTGGAACCTTTATTTAAAGTTTTAAGTTTATTATTCCATTCCTTATTTCTATGATCTTGTATGCTTTTATTTATAACTTTATTTAATTGTGCAACTTGGATTCGTGAAGAAGGTTGGCGGTATCTTTGCCAATTCCGCCTAAACATATTTCTTATCCTTATATATTCCATAATATGAGGTGGGAGTTGTTTACCATAGCATTTAACAGCAACTCTTGGAATATTATTATTGGCCGAACTAAGAACATGGTCCGAAAACTGCTGAACTAGAGAGTCTACATCCTCTTTACATTCAATTGTTTCTAGGTTTGTAGGGACTGTTTGAAGCCTTCTCTTTATTTCTTTTCTATAATTTGACCAGTTTGTATTTTTTAGGCCCTGAAAATATTGTACATTTTCTAAACCCGACCAAAGAATTTTAGAACTCAACTTCAATTAGGATACAAAAATTCCCGTGAAAATCATCATAATTATACAACTTTTGAAAATTCTGGTGAAATTTCTCTAATTGCTTAAATTACTAAAATTCACGTGGTAGTTTAAATTTAATTGAAAATTTTGAAAATTCACGCGACATTTTAAATTTACTGAAGCATGAATTAAAAAAAAATTTTATTTAAAAAAATATTTAATTTTGTTAAAAATTCATGTGATATATTAAATTGACTTGAAAGTTTATGTGAAAGTTCGATTTTAATTAGGAAAAATATATTTTGGCAATTTTTCAAAGTCTTGAACTAAAAACTGAATCAAAAAATTAGTACTGTATTGGGTAAAATTTGAAAGAAATGCGAATAAAAAAAATCAACTTTTTTCGTTTTGAATATTTTTTTTTCAAAAAACGGTTGGTTCAGAAATTTTCTTTCAAGCAAATGTTTTTTTTTAAACTTTTTTTTTTTATTTTACCGATGAAAATTCGTACGGAAAATTTTTTTAGCAGTAAGGTTAAAAACAAACAAATTTTTTGCATAAACTACCTATTTTTAGAGATTTTACATCAATTTTTATCCTTTTAATTTTTCAAATGGTCATTTCTTGAGATTTAAAAAATTAAAAGAATATCATGTATCTTCCTATAAAAAAGAAATAAAAAAAGATATCTTAGAAATATGACAAAAAATACAAAAGTATCGTACTTGCAAGACAAAAAAGTATAATTGTATCTGTAAAACATTAAAATTTGCACAATTTCGCACAAATTGAAAATCAGATATACGAAATTATTTGAAAATAGAAAATAATATAGCTATACGTATATCTACACTTCTACATATATCAAAAAATCTACCTATGTAAAAAATAAACCTTTGAATAAATCCACAGCCCAAAGAATTCTTTTCATTTTTCCCCTTGTTGTTCAAAAAAATCCGCCAAATCTGCCGCCCCTTACAAATCTGCCGCCCTAGGCTCGAGCCTACTCAGCCTGCTGGTAAATCCGCCACTGGGTAGAAGACTACTAAAGTTGGAAAATAGCTTGCGATTAATATTTTGGAAAAAATCCGCCGTAGCAAATGTCAGACACATCAAATAAAATATAATTTGTCTGCTGTAAGACCTTTTCATTTTTTGACAAATAACGTCAAACCTTGTTGGATACAATAAAACCGAGACAAAATTATTTTTTTGCGTTCAAATAAATAAAAAAAAAAAATAATATTTGTACGTGATGTAAATTTAAAAAACGTCAAAATATACTTTATTGATTTGTTTGATTTAAATAAATGTTCTCATTTTATTTAATGAATTCCAAACTTTTTTCAATAAATTTGGGTATAGACCCTTGGCTTTTTTGAGTTTTGATAAGTGAAAACTACTCAACTTATCAGATATGAGTTGCACCAAACACCAATTGAGTGGTTCTATATTTTTTTATACCAAATGAAATTAAATAGTTTATAAATTGAATGGATAAAAAAACACTGCTGCAATTTGTTTTTAAGTATTTTTTTCAGTGTAGGCATGTATTTATAAATATGAATTTTTTATGATGTATATGGTTTGCTTAATGACAGTATATTGAAAATTCGGTGAGGATTTTGGAAGTTAGAAACTAATCTATCAACCTATCTCTATTAATATTTTTCCATTTTTTTTTCGATAGTTCATATGCCTGTAGATTTTTCTAAAAGGTACGAATCTGGAGGATGAACTGTAGATGAGAAACATCCGGTTCAAAAGGGGGACACAATAGATCTTAAGGTCGTAGTGTAAATATACCCACATAATTCATTCATTCATTCATGCCTGTAGATCCATATTGCTACACCTACTTAATTATAAATTCAAAATAATATCAAATCCAAATTTATAACAATTTTTTTTACAATCCTTTTCTTTTTATGAAAATTTCAAAATAATAATAAAATTAATGACAAAAAATGATAAATTAACTAAATTATTAAACAACTTTAAACTGGTACTGGTACTGGTACTGGTACTGGTACTGGTACTGGTACTGGTACTGGTACTGGTACTGGTACTGGTACTGGTACTGGTACTGGTACTGGTACTGGTACTGGTACTGGTACTGGTACTGGTACTGGTACTGGTACTGGTACTGGTACTGGTACTGGTACTGGTACTGGTACTGGTACTGGTACTGGTACTGGTACTGGTACTGGTACTGGTACTGGTACTGGTACTGGTACTGGTACTGGTACTGGTACTGGTACTGGTACTGGTACTGGTACTGGTACTGGTACTGGTACTGGTACTGGTACTGGTACTGGTACTGGTACTGGTACTGGTACTGGTACTGGTACTGGTACTGGTACTGGTACTGGTACTGGTACTGGTACTGGTACTGGTACTGGTACTGGTACTGGTACTGGTACTGGTACTGGTACTGGTACTGGTACTGGTACTGGTACTGGTACTGGTACTGGTACTGGTACTGGTACTGGTACTGGTACTGGTACTGGTACTGGTACTGGTACTGGTACTGGTACTGGTACTGGTACTGGTACTGGTACTGGTACTGGTACTGGTACTGGTACTGGTACTGGTACTGGTACTGGTACTGGTACTGGTACTGGTACTGGTACTGGTACTGGTACTGGTACTGGTACTGGTACTGGTACTGGTACTGGTACTGGTACTGGTACTGGTACTGGTACTGGTACTGGTACTGGTACTGGTACTGGTACTGGTACTGGTACTGGTACTGGTACTGGTACTGGTACTGGTACTGGTACTGGTACTGGTACTGGTACTGGTACTGGTACTGGTACTGGTACTGGTACTGGTACTGGTACTGGTACTGGTACTGGTACTGGTACTGGTACTGGTACTGGTACTGGTACTGGTACTGGTACTGGTACTGGTACTGGTACTGGTACTGGTACTGGTACTGGTACTGGTACTGGTACTGGTACTGGTACTGGTACTGGTACTGGTACTGGTACTGGTACTGGTACTGGTACTGGTACTGGTACTGGTACTGGTACTGGTACTGGTACTGGTACTGGTACTGGTACTGGTACTGGTACTGGTACTGGTACTGGTACTGGTACTGGTACTGGTACTGGTACTGGTACTGGTACTGGTACTGGTACTGGTACTGGTACTGGTACTGGTACTGGTACTGGTACTGGTACTGGTACTGGTACTGGTACTGGTACTGGTACTGGTACTGGTACTGGTACTGGTACTGGTACTGGTACTGGTACTGGTACTGGTACTGGTACTGGTACTGGTACTGGTACTGGTACTGGTACTGGTACTGGTACTGGTACTGGTACTGGTACTGGTACTGGTACTGGTACTGGTACTGGTACTGGTACTGGTACTGGTACTGGTACTGGTACTGGTACTGGTACTGGTACTGGTACTGGTACTGGTACTGGTACTGGTACTGGTACTGGTACTGGTACTGGTACTGGTACTGGTACTGGTACTGGTACTGGTACTGGTACTGGTACTGGTACTGGTACTGGTACTGGTACTGGTACTGGTACTGGTACTGGTACTGGTACTGGTACTGGTACTGGTACTGGTACTGGTACTGGTACTGGTACTGGTACTGGTACTGGTACTGGTACTGGTACTGGTACTGGTACTGGTACTGGTACTGGTACTGGTACTGGTACTGGTACTGGTACTGGTACTGGTACTGGTACTGGTACTGGTACTGGTACTGGTACTGGTACTGGTACTGGTACTGGTACTGGTACTGGTACTGGTACTGGTACTGGTACTGGTACTGGTACTGGTACTGGTACTGGTACTGGTACTGGTACTGGTACTGGTACTGGTACTGGTACTGGTACTGGTACTGGTACTGGTACTGGTACTGGTACTGGTACTGGTACTGGTACTGGTACTGGTACTGGTACTGGTACTGGTACTGGTACTGGTACTGGTACTGGTACTGGTACTGGTACTGGTACTGGTACTGGTACTGGTACTGGTACTGGTACTGGTACTGGTACTGGTACTGGTACTGGTACTGGTACTGGTACTGGTACTGGTACTGGTACTGGTACTGGTACTGGTACTGGTACTGGTACTGGTACTGGTACTGGTACTGGTACTGGTACTTGAAATTTTACAGCTCTGATTTCGAGGCATGTCTCGCACATGTGGCCATCTGCCGAGCCCCATCCACTGCATTCTTCATGAGCCCATAATCCGCATAATGTGCAGCGATACCACAGCTACCTGTGCTTTCCTATATCCCCGCATATAATAATGCATCGATCCTCAGTTCCAGGAACCAAATCGTCCAAGTCCTGCAAGACTTTTCTGGGACATTTTTTTATTTGCTCCATTACTCATGTAATTTTTTTACCTTTTTATTTCTTTCACTTTTGTGAGTCTCTTTTTTTATTTTAATTAATTTTTTTTTGTTCTTTATCCAATAAAATATCCTCATTTGGTGTAGACGTAAAAAACTAAAAATAGTTGCATGCTGTTTTGTTTTCTGCCTTTTCTGGAAGCTTTGACAGTTACTTAAATTAAATTAATAATAATATTGATTATTACTTTTAATTGAGCACTAGTTCAAACATTAAATCAAATTAATATAAATTAAAGTATAGATGAAACGGAAATATTTTCCTTGAGGGTAATACCGGCCATATGGCAGGCATTGTCCGCAATTGAGTTGAAAGATACAATTATTTAAAAAAAAAATAAGTTCTAGTAAACAACATAAAGTTTTTATAGAAAAGTATTAATAAATAGTTGAAGTGACCAGAAAAAAATTTTTATATGGTAAAAATTTAATTTTGGATAGGACCCTGGGAACTTGAAAACCAAGACACTTCGACTTTTAACGCAAACTGTGCTTACACATGAGAATAAGCAGCTGTCAAAGCACATTTTAAAAATAATTCAACTTTAAGGTACATTTGGAGATACGGGGGTGGGCGGTATTGCCCTCTGGCATTGTACTTGTCTACCCTACCTACTGAAAAATCTGTGCAAATTATTTCAGGGTTTTAATTATTAGGAATTTCGATTTACAGAATTCTAAATGCAGTATCTACAGTACTTTACAGTATTTTGAAATATACAATTTTGGATTTACAGAATTTTGGAATAAGTTCAAAAATTCAAATAAAGGTAGATATAATAGCACATTTAATATCAAAAACATATTAATTTTTTTTTTATTATGAAATAAATACTAAATTTTGTATGTAAAATCCTTGCTAAATATGTTAATGTTATACCTTTTAAGAAGTTCTGTATGTACCTACCTTAAACTCGTAGCATATTAAAATTCTTAACCATATGTTTAGAACGCACAACCCTTTAGTAAATCAGTCTCAAGGCTGTTCTTTATTTACTTCTTTTCACAAACTATTAAAGAAACAAAAAGTAAGTTCTGCTTATAAGCCAAGGTGACGTTTCAGCTGTAGGTTTTGAAATAGTGCATACATGTTTTCTACAAGATTTTACAAGAATATTGGAAAATGGATTTTGGCAGATAGTTTTTTTCGACAAAAATTATTTTTATCTCACCACACACATTGTTTCCCCAAAAGGACTGTATAGTATACTAGGTTTAAGACAAAATTTAATCATTTCAAAAATGGCTCTAACGCTTTTTATGGACTATTGTAGATTAATTGAACTGTTCCAAAATGTGTTACAACATTAATTTTTCAATGATATTTCTTACTTTAATTACGAATTTGTGAACACTGTTTTAAAATAATCACATTTATTTATTCGTTGCTCAATTGTTAGTCGCTCATAGCTCTCATCTGAATAAGTTATTAAGGGTGGGACACTTAGACGACGGAAAGTCGGACGAAAACCACTTTTTAAGACTTACCTACATATGTGGCATGTATCATCGCTGTTTTGTTGTGATGTGTTAAATTTGATTAAATCTTCTAAATTTTGTTGACATGAAATCAATACTTGCGACACATACCCAGAAAGTAAAAATTTTTTACTTACAACACAGCCGCTTTGGAAAATAAAGAAATCTTAATTTGAAGGACAACGGTGAACGGACAATGTTTGCTGCTATATTTATAGTGTTCCAGTGCAGGTCCCCCTAATTTACATGTCCCGCTCGCTTTTAGGTAGCCATAGAGTCAATTGAAAACTAAAAGGGAAACGATCGCCGCGCCGGGTATCTTTTTAACCCCATTCCCAAACAAATGATAATCAAGACAAGATAAAGGGTCCAGTGAATTCCTTTAACGGGATTATTTATTTTTGTTTTCCCTATATGGCTATTTAAATCTGAAACAGGATTTAGACAGACAAAAAAAAATTGGAACCAGAAACTAAATACGTACGTAATAGAAAATATACACACCGGAAGATGTACCGTTGTCCATTAGGCATTTTTTCATGTGATTTTGATCCATTCATCCCTTGGTCCCAGTGTCGAGTAATGAAAAAATATTAATTTATTCAAACTTATTCAAGTAAAAGGGTGACCGATGTGTTATGCATTTGGATAAAGGTATGTAAGTTTTTTAATTTTATTTTTTTATTCTGCTTTGGTACTTTTGTTGTATTTATGTCTGACCATGTGCTTCCAGAAAAATAACGGATGTATGTGCTGACGCAAGATGAGGATTCAAATCAAATGATAATATAGAAGGGGTTCAGCAGCAATCAAGGATGTGTATGATGATGGGTGTTAAATTCTAACTCGGTCATTTGATCGCATACTGGCGATGTGTAGACCGTATTCGTTATTATGGTTGCCGATCTCATGTCCGAAAAGCGTCAGATGTGAAATTAGATTGAGGATTACTTTCGGCCTATCATTGGATGTTGTTTTTTTTTTCGGGTATATCGCTAGGGGAAGGTGATTTAAATTTTAAACGTACAAAAAAGTGCCTTTTAAAATTCTTATATAGTCCTATGTGCAGCTGCAGTGCAGCAACAGTCATCATTTCCAATTTGGGTTAAAGGGGTGGCGAATTTATTTTTAAAAGCTATCTTTAAGAATTTCAAAATTAAAAAAATAAAATAAGATAAAATAAAGTAAAGTAAAACTACCAACTGCTGTAATGGTGTGTAATAAGTAGTTTGCTTAACATTACACAATCTACCGCCATGAGTTGTCAAATTCAAATAATTCTGTATTGTGCTCAATTTATATTTTCAGCACAGGGAAGAAAGGATATTTGCCTTGCACTCTTACTTCAATGGATTGAAAAAAGACGGAAGAAGAAAATATGCACCCAAAAGCTGTGGAAAAGCTTAAATCCTGAAAAACCAAAAAAAATTCTTTCAGCATTTCCTTCTTGAGATCAGTCTCTTCTTGGCCGGGGCGCAGAAACTCCTGGTGGTAATTACGTTGGTTCTTTTAATATTACAAAATTAGCTTCAACGCAATTCAGTAGTGTCGATTGTTATTTCAGTGGCGATTCCTTTATCTGGGTGCCGTACAAGCAGCACCAGGTGCTGGAGTTTATATCTAAAAAAAACTTGTTTTGATGGAGTTTTTCTATCTGTGAAACCAGATTCAACAAATCAAAAAAAAACTTACAAAAATACATATTTCGTTTTTGTAAATTGATTTTTGAAAAACAATTAAAAAATATTTTTTTTATACTTAAAATCGAAGAACTAAAATTTTTAGTTCTTGGGATTTTGTTTTACATTGATTACTTATAAGGCAGGTACCTACATTTAACGCTAACATTAAAACACAAGCTTTTTTATTTTAAGCTTCCCCGAAGACCCGAAACCCCCACTGAGAAAAAATGCAAGTAACAACGCAAAAATTGCATTATTGCAGTTTTGTAACACTGGAAAATCTGATGTGAAAAGTGTATAAAGGATTGGGCCAAGCACTGATCCTTGAGGTACATCTGGAGTAGAAACAAGTAAGAGTTTTTGTTAACAGAAACTACGAAACTTCTTGATGAAAGAAAAAACTTGTTGAGCATCAAAAGTTTGTGCAAGAGTCCAACATAACTTACAGAATCGAATGTCATCCCGGTACTTTTTCCCTTGATAAAATTAATATTTTTGTTTATCCGATCAATTTGGTGGATGTTGCTATCTCAAACCAAACTGTTTCACAGGCAGAAAATTATTATAGCTTATGTGTGCCACTGAGTTTATTTTTAATAATTTTTCCATTTTAACTCCACGTGCACGTACTTACAGAACTTAGTATTGTATGATAACTTTCAGGACAACTAGCATTTTTCAAAATTGGTATGATTTTAGCCTTTTTCCATTCATTTGGCAGTTACCTTACTTCATGCATGAATTAAGTTATAAATGGTGTATCTAACTGGGATATGCTTTTATAGATTCTACCTATTTAAATTATACATATAAGGTTGTTTTTCAATTTCCTCATATTTTTCTTTTTCTCTCTTTAACAGATTTTGGGAATGTGGATAGCAATTGGTGATGTGGCTCTGGTATCAACTTATACTGACATGCCTGCGGGTTCTAAAGAAATGTCTTCATGCATAGTGGCAGATCAGTTCCAGTGTCTTCATTTTTATTCATAATTCTTAAATAATTGCTTTTTTAAGGAAAAATAAAAATTTAAAAACAAAGTTGATTTGAATTATTTAATGAAAAAAAGTTTCTAGTTTAAGGGATTTTTTGTTTTCCGAGTAGGTATAGCAAGTACCTTCATGAGTATTAGTTAAAAAAAATCAAATAGGTAAGTATGTATTATAAGAACAATGAATTTTTTTTTTCTCTTACTTGGGCTAGCATTACAGAATTAAAAAATGTGTAAAGTCAAGCACCTAGGTACATAAATGCGTTGAATTGAGACATATACCGTGTACCTACCTACATAATATTGTATATGGCCTCCCAGTCATTTTAATTTTTTAATCATTTAATATTTTTTTTACGTTTATTTTCATTCCAAATATTCATCACATTTTTCCGCCTGGTTTTGCGCTTAAGTTCCTATGTCTCCCTGCCCGCCTGAATCTACATATATACCTACCTACCTACAATATACAAAATGCAGATTAATGAAATTGCATTTTAACTCCCGAAAGAGCCAGTAAATAAGCCATTTTAGCCTTTTATGCCGTATGTATAAGGTTTATGCTCCAGAATGAGATGGAAACATCAACAACACTACCACCACCACCACCACCACATCAAAATACAATGCATTCGAGTTTCGAATCAATAATCCATGAATTAAATAATGTTGGACACAACACCTTTTGTTATATGACGTGCGAAAACGGGAAGGATAACACATGCATACCTATACATATTTTCATTTTTCACTATACATATTATGTTCTACAACGTACTTTTTTCGACTAGCCGTTCCTGATGTTTTGTGTATGCAAGAAAATACAGGCTGGGCACTACCACAAGCGTTTTAAAGTTCTTTATAATAGGTACGTATTCATACATATGTGTTTTTTTTTTTCAATAATGGCTTTATGCATGGTCCCTGTGCTATTACTTTATTTATTTATTTATTAATTTACTTTAGGTAGATAATGAAGTTAAACGTTCACGTTTGTGAGCCAGCCGAGGCAAACAAAAATGTATTCAACTTAAAATAATATAAAAAATAATTTCGAGATCGAGCCCAATTCCAACCTAGACTGCCCTTCACAGATGGATGGGTTTGGACCTAATGCGTTTGAAATAATTTACACCTGATGGGATTCGTGGGCACTGAAATGAACTCTACTCGTCATACCTACGCTCTCCTAGACCTTGTTGATCTAAAAAACATAGACAGGCTATTTATAGCAGTTTTTTTTTTGCAAATCAGAAGGAGCTGTACGAAAAAAACGACATCGAGATTTTGGAACTTCTTCCAAGGAAAAAGTAAATTTTTCCACAGGGAGGAAAGAAGGGTTAATTTGTATTATGTGTCCCTTACGGGGCACTAGGGCCTTCACTACTATTCACTCCATCGTGTAACTAAGTCATATGTTACTTAATTTTTATTTAATGCTTTAATTCAAGTTTTGGATTCCTGAAAAAAATTGAATCCCAGATTTTGATCAAACTTGACATTGCTACGATATGGAAGTCGAAAAAGTGGGTCTCAGAATTCTATACAGCTTAAAAGGGTGGTGGATTCTATGAAATTTGGCCTATCTCCATCAAAATATCAACAAATAATAAAAAAGTTTTCAAAATTTAAATTAAAAAAAAGTTTTTGAGTTTTGAAAATAAAGGAAAATTATTTTTTAAAATTATATACATATTAGATACCTACCTGAAAAACGATTCGATACATATTTTTCAAACTTGGTACAAAACGGTTTCTTAATACTATCTTTAACACTTTTACCAAAAATAGAAATAGAAATGTCAAAAACCGGTTTCAACTGATTCTAATTTTTTCTCTAAAACGAAACCGAATGCTTTTATAAAACTGTATGCATGTATTAGTATTACCACGGCCTATTATAAAAGAAGAATAAAATTGAAAGTAAGATAAGCTACATATATGAGTAGCTTTTGATAAAGCAAAATGAGTAATCAAGCAATCTCTAACTCTAATTGTGATTTAATTTTGTTCAATATTAATAAACGTGCCGAGGACAACTCAATGTCCTCGGACAATAATTTGAAAAAAAAAATACATTTTAATGTGAATAAAAGGGACTCCAAAGGTAACTATTGGAGTCCTTTACAATTAATTAAAAACATATAATTTTCAGTATTTTACACAATCATGCATTAAAAAGTTAAAAGGCTTTTAAAGTTATATTAATGGTTTATGAATGAATTAGATACTACTGTGTTGAAAAATTAACTGATTAATCTTGGTCTATTATGCAAAGACGTTCACATAGTAGCTCTCGAAAATGAGTCCATTAAAATGTACGAACTTTAAAAAAGAATTCGATCTATATTTCATAACTGGTCATATCAACGTTAATAAAAAAAATCGTTTGACTCAATGCAGAAACTACCAACTGATCATGCAAGCAAAATTGTCATGTGAAAACATGTTGTCCAATATGCTCAATTTCTCACAAGAAGAATGCGAAGAATGCACCAACAACGAGGTTCTTAAATGTGCAAATTGCAGCGAGAAGCACAAATCAGCCAAAGATCACTAATACCGTCAACATACAGAAGAAGTTCATCTCTTTCCATCTGTCAATGGACGATTTCCCTGATATACCTACATTGCAAAATACAACACCTGTGGTGATTGCACAACAAACAAGTGCAGCTCAACAAAATAAAACAATGCTTACTAGGTTTGGTAGGTTATTCTCGATGAAAGAACTAAATACTTTACTAATGAAAATGATTTCTTATTTAAGTTTATGCAAAAAGTTAGCTACAAAAATTTTATATTCCAATGTTAAGTAATATGTTAACTACAAATATGCTAGATTATAATTTAAATATTTTAACATGGAATGCCAAAGGCACTCAGAATAAAAACACCGATTTTATTTTTTTTAATCATAAAAAGTTGATATAGCTTTTGTAACAGAAACATATATCGTTTTCTACCCCAAATTATAAATGCTATCCCTTAGATCGAATAGATCAAAGAGGCCGAGAGGTGTAGCAATCATATATAAAACGGCGATAGCGTTTTTTGTGGTACTATTTTCTCGGCCCAAAAAAAACGAAGGAGCATAAGTTACATATAAAACAAAAGCATTGTTTACATGGATGTGCAGAGTACCAAATATATTTAAATATATTACACCGAAATTATTTAAAACAATAAATTAAAATTGCAAAAAAGCGAGGAAAATAACAACAAACAAATCTACTGACACATGAAATATCAAATCCAGATTATGAAAGCATTCAGCGAAAACTGAAAACAAAAGCTGGAACCCGAAACATTAAGGTGGGTTCACAATGATGTTCACATTATACAAATCCGCCAACATGACAAAAGTTGATGAACATGTTGTTGAATGTGAACCTCCTTAAAAGAAGAAATATTATCAACATATATAAGTAGTAGGCATATGTTTTTTTTAGTAGTTGAGCTTTTACATTAAAATTTTGAAACATTATGCAATAAGTGAAAGTTATAACCATTTAAACATTTTTTTTTTGGTTTCTTAAGAGGGAAGATGTAATTTTAAATTTAGTTGTAAAAGGTGATCTGATTCTTTTTTGAATTTTCACTTTTCAAGTTCGAAAAGGCATACATAAGAAGGGAGAATGCGAGAAGAACAGTTGGTCAAACAATCAAGGTAGCGGAGCAGGAATTTGAAGTGGTGCAATCCTTTGAATACCTTGGGTCAACAGTAGTAGCCGATAATAATATAGACGAAGAAGTACGAGGGTAGCTGCTCAATTCCAACAGAGCCTACTGTAGTCTATCAAAGCTCTTCAAATCCAGAAATCTCACCATACACTCACTTCACTCCGACCTCATAGCCGCGTTTGAGAGAAAAATCTTAAGGAGAATTGTTGGCCCCATATGTGAGGAAGGACGATTCCGGAGACGGTACAGTCATGAATTGTTCGCAATCTACCTTGAAACAGACAAAGTCACAAAAATTAAGCTCTGTAGACTCCGGTGGGCAGGGCACCTAGCTCGCATGAGTGAAGAGGAACTGGCTCGAAAGTCCTTTGTGGTACATTCTATATGGTAGACCGCAGCGTGGTAGACCATGCTGGCGCGCGCTGGAGAGATGGCATAGACCAGGACTCCCGAAGCCTTGGGGTGCACAACTGGGGCCCTATTACGTAAAACGAAAGTCAAATAAACGATACTGGAGTAAACGATAGTCACTACAAAGAGCGATTATGTAAAACGAAAAAGGCGTTAGAAAGATGTTGCCAAGTGAAAACATAAAAAACTAACTAACGCTTGTTTTTGATTGTCAAAAATTGGGTTAATCAAACGAAAATTGCAAATCAAAAATCAAATACATTTATTTTTTTTTGCAAAAATGTTTTTCCACTGCGATTTTTTTTTTTTTTTTGAAAGTGAAAATGAGTCCGAAGAGGAGGAAACCTTTATATCAAGAAGACATATTAGAGTTTCTTCAGATCCAATGAGCGTTCCTAATTCTGTGTAAGAAATTATTCATACATACTTTTGACAAGATTCCATAAAATAAAATCTCTATTTTAAGGATTCAAAAACCTATTAACCTTTCTGGCAAAAGGTGGATAGCTACCAAAGAGGAACTTGCCAAGATTTTTTTGTAGGTATGGCGCAAACAACTTTATCCGTAACCATTACAAAGGTTTTGTCGGTAATGGAGAACATTTTATGCCCCTAAAATATCTCATTCCTCATGACGGAGGATGAGATATCATCAAGCAAGCTGCATTTTTACGAGAAGTACCGATTACCAGGCATAATTGGATGTGTGAACGGGACACACATAAAAATAATCAATACCGAGCATCTCTTATTTAATAGAAAGGGTGACCATAGTATAAACGCTATGATTGTAAGTATCTAAAAGAATCTATGCGTAAGTTACGTGCCCCACTGTAACACCCACTTTAACATCTCAGCTCTTCATCATAAATGTACATTGCAAGTACTCTGGCTAATCACAGTTTGTGCTTGCACATTAATACTCAAGAGAGCGGTCCAGTTATTATGTGAAACCAAACTCTAATGTCGTTTTCAATTGGCGATCCGGAATTGGTTTTAGATTCGGAATCCCAATTGAACAGTTTTTTTCGATTCTGAAAAATTTGATGTTTGGTGTGAGAGTATTAGTATTTCAAGCAATCACTTCACAGTTGTAAATTTAAAAAAATATGACAATTATCAAGCGTGACAATAAATCTTTGAATGTGTGAGTGATTCTGTTTTTGCTTCTGATTTCAAATCCAGAAGAGAAATTCTCTTTTTTTTAGAATCAGAACTGTCACTTTTGCCCAATTGAACGCATTCAGAATGCATTTTTCTACTTCCAGATTGCCAATTGAAAACGACATAAGTCATCATATGTCATCTCATCATCAAGCATCAAAACGTTATCAATCATCTTTTATTTATATTGCTTATACTTATAATTATTTATGTAAATGTATTTACTCTCTGTAATCTATTTTCTCTTAAGTTAAAAGCTTTTGCATAGCAACATATTAATTTCTGTAAACCTAGCTTGTATAAGAATTATTTTGTACTTCACTTCTGATTTGGTTTTCAATTAATAAACACCTATTATCGTAAGAAGTTGTTTGTCTATATTTTTGTATATGGTCAAGATATATAACTCGTACCTATGTATATAAATGTTTAGTTCTCTAAATATCTTGATTTAATATTGACGCCCGGTTTGCAGGAGCATGGAGCATCCCATGACTCGTTTCTATTCAGCCTAAGCGAGTACCGTCGCCATCTTGTTCAGAGATGGAACAATGGTGACAAGGGAAGTTGGCTACTTGGTACGTACCTACATACATACGTTTATGTTGAAGTTAATGTTTATGCTTTTTAATTTTATTTTTAATATATAAAATTCTCGTGTCACAGTTTTCGTTGCCATACTCCTCCGAAACGGCTTGACCGATTTTGATGAAATTTTTTGTGCTTATCCGGTATCTATGAGAATCGACCAACATCTATTTTTCATCCCCCTAAATGTTAGGGGTAGTCCACCCCAAAATTTTTTTTTTTATTTTTTATACAATATTTTTAATTTCTATTTTTTTATGATACAACATACAAAAATACATACAATCCTCAATTTTCACCCTTCTACGATCAACCCTTATTTTTTAATAGCCATTTTAGTAATTTAATCATTTTTCCTCTCCGGTAAGAGAGTATTCCTACCAAATTTCAAATCTTTAGCTCTAATGGTTCCAGAGATATCGTGATGAATGACTATATATGTACGTGGAAATCTCTTATATACATATCTATATATATAAAAGAGATTTCCACGTATATAGTCACTCATCACGATATCTCTGGAACCATTAGAGCTAAAGACTTGAAATTTGGTAGGAATACTCTTTTCACCGAGTAGAGGTCAGTTAAGAACGGATTTTACGAAATCCCCCCCCAAGGGGGTTGCGGGGGCGTTCACGATATCTCTGGAACCATTAGAGCTAAAGACTTGAAATTTGGTAGGAATACTCTTTTCACCGAGTAAAGGTCAGCTAAGAACGCATTTTACGAAATTCCACCCCAAGAGGGGTTGCGGGGTGTAAATAAAAAAAAATTCAAATTTTAAAACTACAGCTCTTATAATAGGTATGAAACTTAGTCAGGATATTCTTTTTGGCATGTTTGAATTTAGTAAAAAATAATTTTATGATGTTTCACCCCCAGATCCCTCTGTGATTTAAAAAAAAAAATTGTTTTTCCAATTTATAGCTTTTGGAACTCTGAAACTTGGCCAGAATATTTCTTTTGGCATGTTTGAATTTACTAAGAACTAATTTTATGATATTCAACCCTAAGAGGGTTGTGCGGGGGAGTTAAAAATTAAAAAAAATGTATCTTTTAATCTATAGATTTAAAACTTAGAAACTTGACCAGAATATTTTTTGGTATGTTTACTGTGGTATGAATTTACTGTGGATCTGTGTAAGTCAAAACAATACTTCAATTAATTTTCAAGTCTAGATCTAAAAATACAATTCTATAAAGTGCCCAGTGAAGTGGGCGGCTAACAGCTAGTATCATATAATTGTGACTGTCAATTAATTAAAGATCTAAGCTATCCTATCTCTCAAGTTGGAAAAAAGCACACATTTAAAAAAAAAACATTAAAATCGGTCAAGTAGTTTAGGAATCCATCGCGGACAAACATCGTGACAGGAGATTTATTTATTATTATATATATATATATAGATATAAGAGATTTCCACGTATATAGTCATTCATCACGATATCTCTGGAACCATTAGAGCTTAAGACTTGAAATTTGGTAGGAATACTCTTTTCACCGAGTAAAGGTCAGCTAAGAACGGATTTTACGAAATTTCACCCCAAGAGGGGTGCTCTTATAGGTATTATGAAACCTAGTCAGGATATTCTTTTTGGCATGTTTGAATTTACTTAGAACTAATTTTATGATATTCAACCCTAAGAGGGTTGTGCGGGGGCGTTAAAAATTAAAAAAAATTGTATCTTTTAATCTGTAGATTTAAAACTTAGAAACTTGACCAGAATATTTTTTTTGGTATGTTTGAATTTACTGTGGATCTGTGTAAGTCAAAACATTACTTCAATTAAATTTCAAGTCTAGATCTAAAAATTCAATTCTATAAAGTGCCCAGCGAAGTGGGCGGGTAACAGCTAGTATACCTATATAAATACATATTACTTTTTAAAGGTGATTCTGGATATACTTTGGAGCCGTGGATGATGACACCCTATAGTGCTGCAGAAGAAGGAAGCTGAAAAGAAAATTTCAACACCATACATTCAAAATGTAGAAATTCAATAGAGAGAACAAAAGGTGTTCTAAAGTCTCGATTTAGATGCCTTCTTGGAGCAAGGCAGCTGCATTATTCGCCAGAAAAAGCGAATGCACAACATTTGTACAAAATTTCAAGTTCCAGTTCCAGAGGTACAAATTACTGAGGATTATGGCGATGAAGAACATAGGCTTGATCTGATGGCAAACAATCTCAATCAATGCTCAAATATTTCAATTTCTGTAAGAAATCAAATAAAAGACAATTTATAAATTTTATATTTTTTTAAATTCACTTTTCATGTCACTAAAATAATATAATAAATTAACTTTCTTTCTTTCACTTACAACAAAAAAACAAAACATAAAAATAAAAAGTATATAACAAAAAAACAATAAAAATAAGAATAATGATTTGTACTTTAAGTAAGGAACTTTGTTTAAAAAAACTTGACATAACTACATTATGTAAGTGCATATGTTCAGGTACACTCTTTCAATTACTAGAAGAGCTTTCGGAACTTCCATAAGAAGCACCTTCTTTTGGAAGTTTCTTATTAAATCTTAGGACTTTCAGATCTAACTTTCGGCCTTTCGAGATTGTATTGAAAGTAGATCCAGGCGAGATTTGTTTTTCCTAACATTGGTTTGTTTCATTTCCTCAAATTTTTCTTTTTTTAGTTCATATGTCTTTCTTCGCCATCTATCAGCTTCTTTGTGCCATCGATTTGTCTGCGGAGTCTCCTTCAGAATTGCATTTTGTGTGCTTTCAAATGAGGCTTGTTTTTTTTTTGGAAGAGGGGCACATTTTCATTTTCGACGTAAGTATTGTTGGTATCATTTACTTCCAATTTCAAGTCTTCCATTATTATTTGGTTCATATTTTCCACTGCGTAGATAGATTCATTTCTATTCTCCAACGGCACC
The DNA here is from genome assembly GCA_958431115.1 of Syrphus vitripennis. Classification (NCBI taxonomy): domain Eukaryota; kingdom Metazoa; phylum Arthropoda; class Insecta; order Diptera; family Syrphidae; genus Syrphus; species Syrphus vitripennis. Next base: position 7,147,075 of record OY288111.1, on the reverse strand, counting down.
TCCGGCTCGTTTTGCGGAAGGGAGGGCCCACCAAAATACTTCCCAAATAGATTTCCTGAGACATATTCATTTAAATCAAGGATTGAAATCACTGCTTTCTCGTTGTCGGAGTATGGTTTTTGCTTGTTGGGGCCTGCCCTTGTCCCACTTGAATGCAATTTGTTTTCACGCATCTTGCGTTTCCCTCTACGATTTTCTCAGGCGGCCCGCACTTGAGTTAAATTCATGTACCAAGTTGCTCCAAAGTATTTTGGACTTGGCTCTAGCTTGGCTATTTGGCAAATAATTTCTTGCAAGACCGGGGTTGCTTTCAATGAAAGCTACACTGAGAAAAATTTCAAACATATTCGGGTTCAAATCAATTAAACTAAAACACATATGATTTGGCATGGAAGCGGTTTCTATTTAATTTTAATAGAAATCTGTTAAATCATTATTGAAATTGCTCAAACATGATTTAGTTTAATTTAACTTTGCTTTCAATTTGGCTTAAACATGTTTCGGTTTATTTTAATTGACTTCGTTTATTGTTCTTTCAAATAGAATTATTTTCTTTTTTTTTTTGAATATGTTCGTGGTTGAGACAAAAACGTTTTCTGTTTCCAACAAATAGATTTAACGTTAGCTTTTTTGAAACAGATCCTAGTTTACAGTTATTTCAAACTCGTTTTTTTTTAAATTAATATGTTTTATATTTGAAATTATGGTTACAGTTTACGTTCTGAGTGTGAATTTCGAGTAGGCATGTATCTAAAACCAAAATATTAGTATTAACACTCAGTATAGGTGCTAACATTCTGTTGCTTATATGCATCCATACACAAGATTCACACTCGGCTCTTAAACTATACCATCATAACACATTTAAAAAAAAAAAAACAATTTTTGATTTCAAATTGAACGCAAATACAAATACAATAAGTAGGTGCATACCGAAATTTGTAAAAAGTTTTAAAGAGTCAAAATCTTCAATGAAACCAAGTTAATAATAAAAACACTTCAGTTATTTTTTTTTACAAAACTTTATTTCTAAAATAACAATTTCCATTATTTACAGTATGTACATGTAAAGGAGGGCTAGTAAAAAAGAAATATTCTTTACATACATAAAAACATTTGTCAAGCCTTTTACCAATTTCATACGACTGATAATGTGTGTCAAAGTTTCTCATGACAATAAATAAATACCTCTATATCATTTCTTTTTTTTTTTATTTTTTATGTTGTGGAATTTTTCGTACAGCTTTCCTCCTGGATTTTTTCTTTTTTTTCCTTCCTATTCCTACGTAATAGTAGTCCTTTAAACAGAACATGTACATAAAAGGCAAAATAAAAAAAGTTTTTCTTAAATAAGGGTATGACACTTGAAAAGGCAAAAATAAGGAGATGAATTTTCTATTTTTTCTAAAATTAATATAATTTACAATAATTGGGTAATTTATTTAAAGCTTATTTAAATACATACCTTATTTTCATTTGAAAAGAAATGACTGCCTTTCCTTTTTCCGTTTGTTGTAGTATATCCTTTGTTCTTTGTACCTATATAAAAACTACTTATAGTACTATCATGGTGGAAGTCGAATGGGGCGACATCTAATGTATGCCTGCAACCCTTACTCTTTTTTTTTGCAGAGAGCTTATGGAGGTTTTAAATGATATTTATTGATATTTTTTGGATGCAATAATCCAAAAAATAGTCTCCTCTTGCTCCTACCACCAATTTTCGACGCTTAAAGACTCCCCAAATCGGATCTTACACCTCAAGTTTTGCAGCGCCACCACCCGGACCTTTGCAACCCTAAAAAAACTCGCCATGATAGTACTATAGTTTTTATATACAAAGGATGTCCTAAATAAAAAAAAACAACAAAATTATATTTTTGGATCACTATTTAGATGTTTAAATTAGAGTTTTGGCATAAATCCTTAGTATACTTAGATTCTCTAACAAATATATACCGTGAGAAACATAAATCAAATGTTTCCGCCTTGGCCCCACTGGGTGCCACCACTGTGCTAGCATTCATGCTTTTTTTTTTTTAGCAAATAATGCAGAGGGTACATATACAATACATAGGGACAGGGAGTGTCGTTTGTTTATTTTATAACGTAGAAAACCTATCCTGCAGCAATTTTTCATGAATTATTTATTTATCATCGTGCGTTTAACAATTTTTTTCAATAGATATAGGTATGACATGGTATTGCAATTGCAAAGCTGCATTGAGGGTGGACAGTTTATGTATATAGTTAAAATTGTAAGTACAAAGTACATATATGCATTTGGATTTGCCCTCTTAAATTTAGTTGAAAGTTATGCAAAGTGTAGAGCATAGATCACAACTGCGATAGAATAGAGATGCATTGCATTAATGTTTGTTCATGTAAGGTACAGTTCACCAATACCTCCAGACTGGTTAGGGAAACGACGTTTATAAAAATTAATTTTTAAAACAAAATCACCCACAAATTGTGTAAAGCACCGGGCTAGCTGTAGTGAAAATTCAAACATTTATATTCTTTCAGAAATGTATTTATTGCCGTTTTCCATAGCAGTATATAAAGGAAGAAAAGAAACTTTGAAAACGGCCATTGTCAAAAAATGAACCAACTGCCGCGACAGAAGTGACATATACATCGAAGTAAGAAAAACTGTTATAAACTTAAGGTCCTATTTTTTTTGTTGAGTTTGCTTTCTATAGCCCTGGGAATTGACGAAAAAAACGATATCAGTGCTTGAGCCTGCCATGAAAGAAGAAAAATGGAATTCCTATACAAACTATCGACATGAAAAACTATAGTGTACGAAAACATCGCTTGCAGCCCATCTCTATCCGTGGTTTAGCCAATTGCCGAGAATTTCACATTCCTTTGGAGTTTAAAAAAAAAAACACGACTTAAAAACTGAAAAAACGACAGCAGAGCCAAAGAATTCAAATGTTTAATACAGTAAAAAATATGTCCATATGGACTTTAGCTTACTTCAGTTACAACAATTATCGATATTTCGTAGGGAAAGAATCTGAAAATAAAATGGCAAATCAAGGCAATAAGAAAAATTAATATTTATTTGTGTCTGCAACTATTATTTACATACAACTATTTTTTAGTAGTATTCAAATTATAATTGATTATGAAACCATATTTCTGGACCAGCATCGTGCGTGATCGGGAAACTACTGATTGGCCAGAACTTGGCCTGACCCAGCAGCGCAACAATCAATCAATATGTTGTGCTTGTTTTACCTACTAGAGGTGGTCCCCGGGCAATTCTTTATTTGCTATGACAACTAAATACGTGAATAGGGTAAAATAAATAAATAAAACAGGCAAACGGCCTAGCTTCCTGGGATAGTTTACGGAGGTTAGCAACCTTCGTAACTGAAATCAATCCCCGCTACCGAAACCAATACTCGGATATGGAATGACAACACATTGACGACTTTTGACTATTGAATCCGGACAAATATTGGTAACTGGGATGTGACAACGAAAGTAAAGGTCCTTACAAAGCCGATTCCACAATTTAGAGAGGCTCGTGTAAGTTTAATTCGTCAACTCTTAACACTGTACTGCTTATTCTAAAAAAAAAAACAGATGGAAGCTGTCAGGAATCCAGCGTCGGAATTCTGCTTTCCAAAAGCTCTCAAAAGTAAAGACATCTTAATGGTAATGAGAGACTTGAATGCCAAGGTTAGCCACGACAACGATGGGCTCAGATTGTTATAAGAAAAAACATTGTTAGCGGCCTTAACAAAAATGGCAAACGCTTTGTTGATTTCAACCGCCAACCAGCTTTTCATTAGAGGGATCATATTTGAACATAAGACCTACCACAGACAAGCAACTTCCAACCATCACTTAGCGATCAGTCGGCAATTTATTAGCAATCTTCAGGAAGTTTTAAAGAAAAGAGGTTGCTACTAATAAATATTAAAGAGTTGGATAAAAATAAAATACCTCTCTATAAAACGTACACAATGGTGGCCGTCTAGAAGTAGTGTAAGCCTTATGCCCCGCAAGCCGCAAGGGGAATCTTTCGAGTATATTTAGGTTCGAGGGCCCAAGTAAGTAGTATCTTAAAGTTTTCTTTTCAAACTATCAATAACGTGTAACTCGGCAAGACTCCTTATATTTCATTTATCTTTTTGTAAGACCTAACAACACACAACCATGCCAAGATACACTAGGTCAATATGTATTTAATAGGTATTAAAAAATTATTAAAATTACCTTACCTTCTTCAATTTAAAGCATTTTTTTGGATAAAAGGAAAAACTATTCAAACCATATTCGAAAGCCGATCCCATGTCCTCAGATGCATCATGCATACATTTCTGAGGTCAAAATCAGCCACTTCTATCAAGTTTTCAGGAAATTCTTTAAACTTTTATGAAACAACCAACTCCTTCTATCACCCATTTCGCTTATACGTATCTACATAATATGCTCCTGTTCGAACGAATCTAAAGCCTCATGTGGCACACGACAAACTTTTATTATCACTTTCTAAACGGAATATTTGTACCTACAACTATGTTGATTATGTGTGAATTGCACATTCATCCAACCAACCTACTCCATAAAGACACATCTCATTCTTTTTTATCCATAAAATAAGAAGCAAAATAGAAGAGATGGCATTTGGACTTATAGTTTACTCTGAACTGAAACACATTCCTTCAAAACATACAGATTATCCAATACAGATGTGAATGAAACAAATAAAAATATGTTTGTGTTCTATAGAAAATCAAACCTATGTCAAGGTCATGCACTTTTTTGGAATAATTTTAATTTTTGTTAATCACAAAGGGAGTAAGGAAATCTTAGTGCGAACAACAGCATTGGATGAAGTAATGGCTATTACTATTTATAACAATTGTTTTGGCTTCTTTGAACAAGTGGGAAATTTTACAATTTCACAGTTTTTGTAACTGGAAACAACAAGTGTTAAGAAAAAAAAAAGATAAACTTGTCGAGTTGTTGATAAATTTCAAACGACGTGCGCAGGCGACGCACGGTCAAAGACGTGTTAAAAGTCAACAAGTCCATAGACTCTTCAACGCCGAAGTCAATAATTACTTCAGACTCTCGTCCAATAATATGAAGGACGATATTATCATATGAATTGAGCTTGAAATCCTTCCCTCCTAAAGAACCGATTTTCTTGGCGTTATCTACCTATCAACAACAAATTTGTTTGGTTATAATGTTTTTAATTTAGTTACTTTAGTTATTTTTGCATTCTGTACTTAACACGGCGCGGCGTATTTTTTACAATTTTGTCAGAAAACATCTCTAATGTAAGTCCAATTTTTTCCTGGAGGAACTATGTACAAACTCATGGACCAGAGAAAGCCAAACAAAATGTGTTTGTTTTCTCTGATTTTGGACAAAATGCTTATTTTTTTCTTTGGAAATCTTGCGACTTATTTTGGTAGCTTGACTTGTTAAATTGATTCAACACGTGGAGGTAATTTTTTTTTTTTTGACAATTTTTACAGTTTTTATCGTGTTACAGAAGGAATTTTCACTTGTTAAACAAGCATAGTTAAACAAGTATTTTACTTGTTGTTTTGTGTTATAGGTCCCTGGTGCTTTATTGCTTTTCCACGATGCATTTTCGACTTTGAGGTTGTTATAGATGTTCAAGATGTTTTTTTCGCTTAAAACGAATTTCCTATTATTACAACAATCGCAAAAAAAAGTTATAAACAAATTTTAATTAAATATTCATGAAAGATATGTGAACATATTTTAAACGCATGCACGTACTCAATTGTGCATAGGTACTAAGATAAAATTGCAATAATTGAAATAGTAGGGGGCAGCAAGACTTTCGCTGACAACTAAATACTAGGTATTTAACGCTTTGGTAGATGGTAGGTACAACGGCATTTAGTTCTATTTTGATTTTTAATGCCATATAGATATTCGCTTAACAACACCGTCTTCTGCTGACAGAATTTTGTATGGAGACGAGGAAGACCAACAAACAAACAGAGGCTTTCAGGGGGTTCAAGTGATATAATCTGAATAAAGTCTATTCTATGGAATATGCAAATGAAGTGTATAGAGTACAAAAAATTGAAATCACTAATTACTGCTAGAAACTGTCAGAGGACACTACTAACAAGATAAAGAATCATGGTGGTGGGGAATAAACCGTTTGCAAAACTTTTGGATGACGAAAAAATCGCCGACATCAAAGCCGAAGAAATTGGTGTTACGGTGAAAAACTCCTAAAAAGTTGGAAAGGGAAAAGCCATTGAGACAGACGAGATACTCTCTGTGTTCTGGGAAAAAAGATGGGAGACATCCGGGTCTGTATGGCGCATGGGTCTCATGTCCGAAATTATTAACGGTGACCAATTGCCAATCAGTGGAAGGAAACCAACCTTCTGCCAACTGACAAGGTGGAGCGTGATACAGGAAATCGTGACAGCTACCGTTTAATCAAGCACGCATACACAATGTCGGTTGAGTGGGTAGGTATTGGTTGGCCGTCAGAAGATCAGTGCTTATTTTTTTTAAACACAGATGCAATCCAGAATCAATACAATGAGAATCAGAATGGAAAAACATGGGATTATTTAAAGATTTCCATATTGTATTGGTTGATTTTCCCAAGCATTCGACGGATAACTAAGAGATCCAAAATGAGTTGCACTTAGTAAATGAAGAGTTCCGGAAGTTTTCCTGCCGATGATCATGAGAATGTAAGAGCAAGATCAAACAAAATTAAGATGTCCCTCAGGAATCACCTAATCAGAGCAGGTGTGCACCAGGGAAGTGTCTTGAGTCCTTTGCTCTTTATTACTGACCTTAACATTCTGCTTGATAGTGAGGAAAAGGAGCCCAATGTCAAGAATAACTGTATTCTTTGCTGGCGATGGAGCCATCATTTGTGGAGATTCTAATGCGTCCCTGCAACGTGCACTTTATATATGGGTGGATGTTCTTCTCTGCACCCATATTTATTTCGACTCAAACATCAAAAAATTCAAAACCTAAAACCTGTTTACGTTTCCTGAGGTCAACCCGACCTCACTCACTCTACGCTTACGTAATAGAACCTAAGAAGTGTGAAGAAGTGAAGTGAGAGTATTTTTTTTTTGTTTTTTTAGTTAGTTAATTTTTATTCAATTCAAACTTAAGCTAGACAAAAACTCATAAACACTAGCCACTAACTTACATCTAACTTACTGGCCCTAGGCGGGCGCTTTAAGTTATACTTCATAACGTTATATCTTAAAACTAATGCCTTTCGACCTAAAAATTAAAGTTGGAGTGTTGTAATTTTTTGGAACATAAATGTTCTGCAAAGCAAAAACTTTTCTTCTGATTCAATAGTTGTATCGGAAAAAAATATTGATAATAAATAAGTACAAACGCTTAAAGCCAATTATTTATATAAAATGGCTTGCGAAACAATAACAATTCAAAAAAGCTGTCTTACATTTTTTCATAATAAAATATTGTGTAAATTTTTTCTAAAATCAAAAATGCGTGAGTTATTATCGAAAATCACTTGGTGAAAAATGTACTTTTTGAGTATTGGACTTTTCGAATACCGAAATCAAACCTGACCACGTACATAGATATGTTGTTCGCACTGGTACTATAAAGATAAACCTTTGTATATGAAAACTATAGTACTCTCATGGTGGAAGTCGAATGGGGCGACATCTAATGTATGCCGGCAACCCTTACTCTTTTTTTTTTGCGGAGAGCTTATGGAGGTTTTAAATGATATTTATTGATATTTTTTGGATGCAATTATCCAAAAAATAGTCTCCTCTTGCTCCTACCACCAATTTTCGACGCTTAAAGACTCACCAAATCGAATTTTACACCTCACATTTTGCAGCGCCACCACCAGGATCCGGGCAACCCTAAAAAAAACTCGCCATGAGAGTACTATAGTTTTCATATACAAAGGATAAACCTAGAAGGGAAAATGCAGAAGTGCGTGTGCTAGTGTCGCGTCGGTCGGTAGTGAGGTGCACAGCACATGCATGTGTTAAGGCTCATTCATCATGTATATGCAAATATTTTAATATTTTACAACACCGAGCGAGAACGACGATATCGACTAGAATGTGGACGAGAAGAACAACAATTTTACAGACGACGACGGCGACGCACGCCACCACGAATATGCGTTCAAGTGTGAGTGGAACTGGGATGCTGGGGCCTGGGGGCCTAGGCTGCGAGGCGATTGTTATACGTGTACAGTGCACACTTGCACATGTGCGTATTATATATATATACATATAGAATTATATAGACAAAATGCCACCGAACTACGTATCGACTGTCCAACCATGGTTAAAAGGACATTCTCTCTATGTTATAGACTGGATCTGTGGATTTATGCATTAAATATAAACCAGAGTATGAGATTTGGACAGACTCCTTGCTTCGTATTCCCCACTCAAAATAATAAGAACTCATGTGTAGATAAAGTCACGTAAACGCAGCAAACGCATTTATCTAAATGCGTTCAGTTAACATAAAAAAATAATGGAGACTATTTGTCCGATAAATATTAATTTTTAGTGAATGAAATCTGAATTCGCCCAAAAATCCTACAACTTCTTACCCGTGAAGGGCTAAGAAATTTATAATACATCCAAGTCTGATTTTCTTTCATATAATCGAAATGTATATGGACGTGCATAACTTTTCCGAAAAATAAGTTTTTAATAACATTTTCGCAAGCAGAACAAAAGCCAAGCAGTCTATACCTTTGTATCTTTGTATATGAAAAATATACCTAGTACTATTCATGGTGAAAGTCGAAGTGGGGCCAAACCTTACTCAAATTTTATTGCGGAGAGCTTATGGAGGCTTTAATCGATATTTTTTGATATTTCTTTGGCAATCGAAATAATAGTCTCCTCTTGTGGCGAGAACAAGTTAAGAAAACCATGATTGGCGAATTGAAGTCTTGAATAACAAATCAATGCTCGGTCGGTTTTTTTTACAGGCCGCTGCCTTTTGCGAGAAATTGACAAATTTTCCGTTCGGATTCGTCAAAAAATTGTTGGTCACCGCCATTCTTGCAATAACACACATACAGGAATGGTTAAGCGTCGTAAGCCATGGTTCTTCATGTACTGTTGAGTTACCAAATTTATTTACTATTTAATTGTTTAAACATGTAAAATGGCTGTGTTCTTACTTATAATTTCCCTAATAGACCGGAAATGGTTTGCCTTAACCATAACCATGTGTATAATTGGATTAAGCTGCCATAATGAGACAGTCGTTTCTAATAAATATCTGAGAAATACATTACCTTATTCTTATAAAAATCAATAAACTTGAAACAATAACTTAATCTTTTATTATTCAATAGATTAATCCAGATTAATATCTACTTTAATCCAGGTGTATTTAATCCAATTCTATAGGTATTCATAACATAGGTATATTAATAAAACTTTTTTTTATCAGATTAATATCTTACATTTAAATAATTTTTGAAATAAAAGTTTGTTTTAATCCAGGACTGAAAAGAAGGGCAGCTATCCGTTATTTTTATCAAGAATATTAGCCGAGCTTATCTTTGAAGAAACCCCTGTATAGATAGATTAGATTAGATTAGATAAATTCTTTATTTTTTCTTATTAAAGTTTAACAATAATTCTTACTTAAGAATAAGGACTTGGCAATTCTGCCGTCTGCCTGATTTGACATTTCATAATAAAAAAAAAAAAAAAATATTGAAAGTAAAACAATTGAACTAAATAATTAATTTATAATTTAAAAAATGTTAAAAATTTGAAAAAACAAGTAATAATAATACAACAATTTGGTTGGATTTGTATACTAAAATAAATAAGTTAAGCAATAGAAAAAACTTGAAAAGCAATCATTAACAATTTTGATATGATTTGAAACACAAAAAAGATATCAATTTTAATATGATTTGAAACATAAAAAAGATCAATTTAAAAGTGATTTAAAACACAGAATAAAAAAGTTTTAAATAATGTTAACTGGCCGAATGATTAGACTTTACGTTGGGAAACTATTTCGGAAATGTAGGGCGTGCTTACAGAAATTATATAGGGTGGACCATCCTAGCGATCCATTTAATATCTCATGAAGTCTGTTTACAGTGAGATGGCTTTCATTTAAATGTAATCGACGAATTTCCTGTAATATCGGGCATACCGCAATAAAATGATGTATATTTTCTATATCTCTTCTGTTACATAAATTACAAATTTGTGGAAGATCAGCTCGATGAGGTACATAGTTAAGATTTAAAATCTCAACTCGTGCTCTAAAGATATAACTTATAGCTTCGGTCGATAATTTATTATTGAAATAGTTAGCTTCTGATGGTAATTGGTGATTGAGGTTCCTATAGGTGTTCCTGGAGGATGTTGACGATGCTTTAGAGAGATGCTGATTGTAATTTCTTTCATCAATTTTAGCAGTAACATTTACGAACATAGAGCTCCATTCATCTACATTTGACTCCAATAAAGTTAAGTTAGCTTCATGTGAGATAGCTAGCTGACTCCATTCTTTGAAAGGGGTGGCATTAGATTGCAGTAGTCTTAGCAAGATGGTTTTATGAAGACTTCTTTCATCCCTCTTCATAACTCTTATTAAATAATCCGAGTTCATCTTGAGGTTATGAGTATATATTGGCGTTACGCCAGACTCCACGTAAATAGCATAATTTGGTGTTGAATTCGGTAATCTAAACAATCGTTTAAAAAAAAGTCTTTGAATTGCTTCAAACTCCTCGAGAGCCAAGTATCCAAAAACTTGAGCACCGTAGCACATACAAGTGTTAACAGTTGCTTGAAAGACCCGATATTTTGACACAAGATCGATATTTGGATTGGCAAAAAACTTTGGCCATAATAAACTCAACGCAATTTTAGCCTCTTTGCTTTTTTGTTTGACATGCTTAGAAAAATTTAAATTATGCGTAAAGCGTAAGCAAAACTCCAAGATATTTAAACTCTTGTACTACTTCAATACGTTCATTATTGAGTGACCAATTCTCTTCCGGCAGTCTTCTTTTTTGACGCGCTTCAAAAATCATTATTTTCGTTTTGTTTGTGTTAACATGCAAGCCCCACTTCTCGCAGAAGGAGTTCAATCTGTTTATTTGTAGCTGCAGAGTGAAAGGATTTTCAGCTAGAACAACTAAATCGTCCGCGTATAGTAAAAATTTCACTTGGATATCGGCGAAGAGTATTCCTCCTGGAAGTTCATCACAGATATCGTCGATAAACAAAGCAAACATTATTGGGCTCAAAATGCAGCCTTGTGGAACACCCGCTGTTGTTTCAAACCAATCCGAAAACTCTGATCCATCCCATACAGGGGCGCTTGATGACTCCAAAAATTTAGAATACATCATCAGGAATTTTCGGGAGATCCCTAGTAATGAGAGCTTATACATCAAAGCCTGTCTGTTGACCTTATCAAATGCTGCTTTGAAATCTACAAAACAAGCATACAATTTCTTTTTCTTTTCAATAGACTTCCTGGCAATACTGGTAAGTGCAAAAATGTGATCCATCGTTGAAAAGCCCGACCGAAAACCAGCTTGAAACTTGCTTAGACGATTAGTGTTCTCGATCCACTTAGTGAGCCTTTCGTACAGAATTGAAGTCAGAATCTTCCTCATAGTGTTAAGAATAGAAATACCCCTGTAGTTTTCCGCAAGATTTGAATCTCCTTTCTTGAAAATGGCAAAAATAACTGCTTTATTAAAGTTTTTTGGCACATAAGCATCATTATATAACCTGTTAAAGTACTCCACAAGATAGTTTTTAAATTGATCAGTGCTGTTTTTGTAAAACTCAACAGGAATCCCGTCTATGCCTGGAGCTTTGTTATTCTTCGACTTACTCAAACTTGTTTCCAGATCACTCCAAGATATAGGACTATCTAATTCGATGACTGTGAAGTTAGGAAGTGCGTAGGAGAAATAATGTTGATTCTCATCGACCGACAAAAGTGTTTTAAAATGAGTAGCAAGTGTCTCAGCTCCGAGAGTATTCACCATACTTCTATTACGTCCACCCAATTCTCGAACATTACTCCAAAATTCCTTTGAGTTCTTGCAGTTAGTGAGTTTTTTTGCTAGGTTGTTAAGGTAATCCGTTTTTTTCGTTGTACATAGTTGTTTGTATTCTTTGTTGACATGTAGGTAAATATTTTTGAAAATTAAAGCGTTTGTGAATCTAAACAATTTTAGATACACAAAAGATAATTTACGTAATCTTTTGCAATCGCTATCAAACCATACGTTTTTAAGATTAAAATGTGAGTTGGGGTTGTTGTTTGGTGACGGCGCTGACGCTTTAATAATTCGTATTAAATGCTCATCATAATGCTCTAATCTGCTCAAAGGATGAGTAGGAAGAGGGTTACACTGTCTATTTAAACGAGATTTATAGAGTTGAGCATTTTTCTCATTCCAATTCAATTTCAAAAATTTGTTTAAGTTACTTTGTGAAACATTAATGATGAACTGAGATTCAATTACTATAGGCAAGTGTGCTGAAAAATTCGCTAATTCCACTTTGAAATCTGTAATTGTATTCCGCCAATCTCCCGCTATTGCTCCGATGTCAATCACGGATTGTCCTTGACCACTGATAAAGGTGAATTCGCCAGCCGTATCACTTCTAGATATTCCATTCAACACAGACAATCCAAAGTTTTCAAAAAAATCTGTTAGAAGTTTACCATTACGATTAAAAATATGATCTTTGGAGTTTCTAATTTCATTAAATAACATCGCTGTCTCACTCCAATGCCTGTTATTTACAGAAGAATTTTGATAACAACCAATTCGGGCATTTAAATCGCCAATAATCATTAAGTTTTCTATGTCACCATAATTAACAAAATCAACTAAACTTTCAAAATCATTCTGCCAATTATTACAGTTTAGATATACTGGAATAATGAAATAGTTTATACTGTTTTTTAAAATTTTAAAAATAAGTCTGTTATGCATAAAACAAATTTTGACAAAACCTAAAGTTTTTTTTACTCCACATAAAATTCCACCACTAGCCCTGCCGTGTAAATTAGATCTAGTTGCATGTTCACACATTGTATAAAAATTTTTAAAATACTTAAATTATTTTCATTTTGTTCTTCTAAAAAAGTTTCTAAAAGAATAATTATATCGAAATTATTAATAAAGTTAAAAAAGTCAGGTTGTAAAAGTTTACTTTTAAGACCTGTAATGTTGTAAGAGCAAATTTTTAGACTTTGATAATTACTTATACTATGGCAGACGACAGATGCTTCCTAATGTGAATCGCCCCTAGGTGGTTGTCTGGGTTGACGCATGGGTGGCGCTTGCGTCGGTTGAGAGAAAGATGGCGATGATTCAGAGGAAAATGAAGCTCCCTCGCAGCAGTCGAAAAATTCTGACCATCTGTCACCGAACATCTGCCTGATAAACGTCAATTCGGGTTTAGTTCTGACAATAAGACCTCGTGAATAATTGTAAACAAAAGTATGAGTGTTATTAATTTGCAATTTATCGCCTTTGACCATAATTTTTGCATTTTGGTTTATATCCATTAGTTTACGTTTGTAATCCATAAGAGTTTGTCTTTTTTTCCGATGTAAAAGCGACTGTTCACGAAAAATACTAATCCCGGAATTTTTAAGTTGATGAGCCTTGGATATAATTTTGTCTACAATTTCAGTTGAAAGAAGTTCCATTATGACAGTTCCGCGTTGTGCATTGTTGTTGCGTATTTCTCGGGATTTTTTTACATCAAAAAGATCACCTTCGTTTAGCTTAAGAAGCCCCTTGCAAGTCTGTATTGCAAATTGAGTTGCATTGGTTTCTGCGTTTAAAGGGAGGTGAACTACGATAGAACCTTGGTTATGTTTACGTGATAAGAATTCTAACTGATTTTCCAGGAGGTCACATCTTTCGGACATCAAATTAATCTTTTGCTTAAGTTGAGTGTTGACAGCCCGCAAAGAGTCTATTTCTGTGTATAGCTTATTTATATCTTCTTTTGTAACGAGATCCTTAAGCTTTTCCGACAAGATGCCATTGAGAATTATTTTCAATTCTTCGATAGATAATTTTCCAACTTCCATCGTGATTTCACTCATAGCTACCGAAAATTTTTTTTGGCGGGTATTTGGTTCGGGTGATATTTGGGTAATATTTCGTTTGTTACGGTTGTTTTTCATATGTATAAATTCAGTATCGCAGCAATTGAATTACTCGGAACATAATTATAGATAAAAAAATATTGGTAGCTTACTTTGAGCGGCCGATTTTCAAAGATGAAACAAACAGAAATTGAAAAGAGAAGTTTTACGTTGTTTTTCTTCAGAAAATTACTTGTCAAACCCCTTTATACCGACGACGCACACTGGGGCCAGTGTAAGGGAAGCGATGCCCAAAACTAATGAAATAAAATGTTAGTGTTTTATTTTATTAAAAATGCTCTAAAATGTATTTTAATTCATTAATATTTATTTTTTTCGTTTAAATTTGTTCTTCAAGCATGTTAATTACTTCGTTATCAAACATTTTTCTTTCCAATATTGGTAATTTTCGCATGAGGCTTAATAATGGATCGGATGAAATAAACAATCTGTTCATAATATCGGTTATATTATCAAGTCGAGAGGTTTTTCTTGAAAAAAATTCTCTGTAAGATTTAAAATCCTTATTTTTAGACTCCTGCGCCTCCTCGCTTAGCATCCCGATTGGCAGCAAGGCATCACGTACTATAGTGGATCCGTGTATTAAAATCTTATGAAGAGTAGGAGTCATAGGCATCCACGGATACAACCTTACATATAGAGAGGCTGTATCAAAGCAATATTTTTCAAACTTGTCTGGGTTGATTTTAAATCCGCTGGATATTGTTTGTAAGATAATATAATATCTTTTTATTAGCTCAGCATCTATTTTTGTAATTGATGCTGAAGTTGAGTAGTTTTGAAAAAATTTTCTAGCTACATTCCCATCATTTGAGTTGCCAAAGCCCGGTTTAGGCTTGTCGACAATAAGTCCCAGCTGGATCTTGAACTGTTCTTGGATATCTTTTTTTGTGCTTTCTACCAAATTTTTGGTTTAACTTGATAAACGCCAAGATAAAGTTGGTAGCTTATAGCTCAAATGCAGCAATGACTCGAATAACCTTATCCAAGCATGTAAAACAGAAATTCCAAAGGAAACGTAATCGTTGTTCACAGGTCTTCTTCCAATGTTTTCAAGATTGTTAAAATCTTTTGAAGAAGCATTGCATAAATAGCATTTTAGAGAAGATTTAGTGCCAGAAATCGAGTTGTAAATTTTTCCATCTACCATAGTGAACATTAGTTTGTGAAAAACAGAAATCGATTGGTTATTTAATGTCACTTTAATTGGAATTAAAGCTTTAATCTGCCGATCAATATTTTCTTTTTGTGAAATAGCTAGTTCAGAAGTTTCTTTTTTGTATTGAAGACTTATAGGCCTACAAAATCTGGGTGAAGACGGCTTCGGATTTTGCCAGAAAACTAAATTATTTTCATTTTTTTCTGTCGTAAGTCTTAATGGTACAAGACAGGTCAAAAACATATATTTGTCATCAGCAGTTTCTGATACAAATCTTTGTTTGAATTGAGTGTGGCTTGAGCTTCCATCGAACCCCCACTTAGAAAACAAAACCATTTCCGAATTTTCAGCACATATTGGCTCAAGAACAGGCTTTTGGCTTTGTAAAATTCGCGTTGCAGTGTGATCCAAAAGTGCCTGCAAAGACACTTCTGCTTCAGTTTCTGTGACTTTGAGATCATTTGGATACGATTTCTTTTTCTCTATTTGAACAAGTTTATAAGATGGAAAAATATCTTTTGTGTAGCTTCGAATAACGTTGTACTAGCTTCTACTTAATTTAGCCTCAATAATAATGGATAGAGCTTCACGGGGCGAAATTTTATAAATTTTAACAAACGAGTTTATGTCCATACAATCCTTCGCGTAAGTTGGAGAGGTCGAGACTCTTTTGACGACTTCAGCTTCTGTTATCTTTCCTTCAGCTCTTAAGCTCATTTGAGCTGCATATGTAAGCAGATCGGAATTATTTTCTGCACGAACACTTGCTGTTTTTCTGCGCCTCGAATTGTCGCTGCTTTCATCAAAAGAAAGTATTGGTCTACCGCTTTTTTTTGAAATGTGAAGAGGGATTTCAAAACTTCCGTTGAGCCAAGCTGTTTCATTTTTAAGGAACCTGTTTTGATGCCTTCCATACTTCACCCATTTCGCCTTCAATTGGTTTTTAAAATTGCGTAGCTCTTTGGTTAATTGTATTCTTTGAGTTGTCGGATAGTCAGTTTTCTTATCTACATATTCAAAAATTTCTTCGAATTTTTTGTCAAAAGTGATTTGCTTACTCTTATTGAATATATCGAACAGTTTTTTTCGATTTATTTTAAATTTATGTTCGGTTTCTACAAAAATCGAAAAATCGTGTATTAGACTTTTTATGAAAAAAAAATTATTTAAAAAAAAATGCGCAATGGGCTTTTACTTTTGGCTTTAGTTTTATGTTAATGATATCCCACTATAAATAAAATATAATATATATAAAAAATCTGGCATTTATGCAATAAAGTGTGAAGACTGTAATGGGGTTTATTACGGCCAAACAAAACGAACAATTGAAAAGAGATTCAAAGAGCATTGTTCGTACATAAAATTAAATAAACCTCAATATTCATCGATCGCGAAACACATAATAACACACAAACACTCAAATTTAAATGTAAACAATTTAAGCCTCAAAAAACAAATATCAGATGAGAGAAAATTGGATGCATATGAAAGTTTCTTTATTCAAAGAGACAGAAATGCTATCAATGCTGATAACGGCAACATAACATCAAATCTATTTTCTCTCATCTAATCAATAAGAGATTTGCATCGCCTGGACCAGTCGTGATGCTGATGATGGACTGCAAGCAGTCCGAAATGCATTCAAGGTTCGTGTTTTTGATTGTTTTTCGTCTCGTTAATTGAATGTTTACGTGTTTATAGGCACGAGTACGATAACTTGGGCGCCAAGAATTGATAACGGTTTTTGGTAGAAGGGTCCAAAACAAGTATTTTTTACTATAGGAGGGGGGGTCTATCTTGCCCCGTTTGGGCGGGAGGGGCAATTTTATAAAAAAGAACAAAAATCGGAAAAAAAATCATTAAAAAATAACGGTAACATTTACAATTAAATTTGATACTTTTTTTTACAGCCAGTATTCTGTACTATAAGCCACTTTTTAAATCAGGCAAAATGTATGCACAGTTTTCGAAAAACTGAGTTTTGAACTCAAAATTCGAAAAAAAACACACAAAAAAAAACTTTGAAGTGTAATTTCTCACAACCATAAAATTTAATATAATTTTTTTTTATAGAATTCAATATTCTTATTAATTCCTAATCAAAACCTGAAAACTAGATTATTTTATGACTTCTAGTTTTTGAGAAAATTGAAAATAACCACAACTAATATTTCAATTTTTTATGTTTTTTTTTGTTTGAGTGGTCTTATTTTGATGGTAAAAATGGTAGATGCGAGTTTGGGTATATGCAACAGTGGGGTGTGTGCGAGTTTGGTTGTATGCAACAATGAGGTGCGTATGGGGGGGCATGCTGCCCCCCTGCAACCCCCCTGCTTGGGCCCACTGTAGGATTTGGGGTAGGTGCGAGTTTGGGTGTATGCCACACCGAGGTGTGTGTGGGTGGTGAAACCCCCCTTCTTGGGCTCGCTATAGGATTTGGGGGCGTGCAAGGTGGGCGGGGTGCAAGGTGGGGTGCACGCAAAGTTTCTTTGGCATTTAAATAAGCTGAATTTAATAAAAACTAATTCATCCCAGGTATATCTTAATCCATATTCGATTATTACTATCAAAATAAGACTACGTAAATACTCAAGCAAGGAAAAAATAATTTAATTAAAATTTAATTTTCTCAAGAACTAGAAGACATAAAATCATCTAGTTTTCAGTTTTTAATTAGAAATTAATAAGAGCATCAAATTCTATAAAAAAATATTATAATAAATTTAATGGTTTTGAGAAATTACACTTTAAACTTTTTTTTTGTGTTTTTTTTTCTCGAATTTTGAGTTTGAAACTCACTTTTTCGAAAACTGTGCATACATTTTGCTTGATTTAAAAAATGGCTTATAGTACAGAATACTGGCTGTAAAAAAAAGTGTTAAATTTAATTGTAAGTATTACCGTTATTTTTTAATTATTTTTTTTCCATTTGATGTACGTATTTTTTAAATTGCCCCTCCTGCCTAAACGGGGCAAGATAGACCCCCCCCCCTCCTATAGTAAAAAATACTTATTTTGGACCCCTCTATAAGAAACCGTTATAAAATCTTGGCGCCCAAGTTATCGTACTCTCCCCTGTTTATATGTATATATGTATATCGTGAATAGTGTAATTTTCGGTGTAAGAACAATTAAAAAGACAAAAAGTGTGAAAACAATAAGGTGTTTCAATTTATTATAGATATCCCACTGTATTATAAACAGGCATTAGTTTTAATAGAACCTTGCGCATTTCCATGAAAAACACTATTTGTTCCATAAAAAGACCTCATACTTTAACCTCAATTATTTCTGCTAAATATAAAAGTATAATTCTAAGAAACACTTCAATCAACTCTGCTTACCTTGGTCCATAGCTGATAATATTCAGTGATTTTTATTTTCACTTAATACGAAAAAAAAAACTATCGATGATCAACCACGAAAACTTTATGCTTTCAATGCTATAAAACCTTGCACTTTGATGCATTCATTTTTGCACGTGGTATGCTCAATTGATAATATAAAGCTTAGAAATAGAAAGAGGAGAGCATATACTAATCAAATAAAAAAAAAAAATTAACAGTTATCATTTAAGAATTTGACTTTTGGGCATCTCTCCCATACAGTGGGCCTCAGTGTCGACGAACGCCTCATATTTTTTTCATTTTTTATCAATCCTATGAATGCGTAACATTTAACGTTAATAATAACATAAAACGTTAAATCCATAAAAAATATGTTTTTTATTTTTTCTTACTTATAATTAATTCTTTTTTTTTATAATTTGCACCCACTCAAGGGATTTTTTATACCCTTTTTGTGCCAGAGACCCAGTGAGTGCATTAGAAAGAAGGGAAGGGGTTGGAAAGGAGGTGTCGGTGTAAATTGGTCTTGAATTCTTTAACATTGTAATGATCGGGAAAGACAGACTGTGGGAGAGAGTTCCACATTCGCGTAGTACGGCTAAAAAATGATTCTCTATACTTGAGAGTACGTTCGAAGTTGGGCTCGAGGCTAAACTGATGGGCATTCCTAGAAGCGCGAGTATTACGGGCGAATTGTTTGAGGGGAGGAATGCAACTGGCTATTTCACTAGAGCAATTACCGTAGAAGTAACGGTAGCACAAGGAGAGACACGCAACGTTACGACGGGTGGTCTAAAGGGGTCAATGAGTCAGTGATCTCTCAGTCACCAATCATTCTTACATCTCTTTTTTGTATTCCATCCAAGAGGCTTAAGTAAGTAACTGGAGCACCAGCCCAGAGATGGGAATTGTACTCAAGCTTTGGACGGATATAGGTTTTATTGATAATAGCCAGATCAGACGGGGAGAAAAATTTCTTGCACCGTCTTAAGAAACCCAAACATCTTGCGGTATTTTTGGCGACATCGCATATGTGATCGTTCCACAAGAGGTGGTCAGTGATGCACATACCTAGAATCTCGAGATGTTCGATCTCGTTGATGCAAGTGCCACTCATGGACAGTGGCAAGGGGGGTATATCTCGCTTCGAAGATACAAGACAGCATTGGGTTTTCAAAGCATTAAACTCTACGCGGTTTTAAATTCACCATTGTACAATGCTGTTTAAGTCAGAGTTTAATGAGCTTATCATATTTTGCCGTTGCAGTTACACAGTCTGGAAACGAATAAGAAAAGCTAAGGGTGCTATCGTCAGCGAAACAATTTATTTAATTAGAGGTTACAGACAAAAGATCATTAATGAAAATGAGGAAGAGGGTTGGAGACAAAACGTAGCCCTGGGGCACACCAGCATTTGTATTATGGGTTTCAGACTTGAAACCGTCCAATACAACTTGTATTGAACGGTTCGAAAGAAAGTTTCTAATCCAACGAAGAAGGGATTCATTGATACCGAAAGCACGCATTTTCGATAAAAGAGCAAGACTTTATCAAATGCCTTTGAAATATCTAGTGCAACAATCTTACTTTCTCCAAAACGATGTAAAGATTTGTTCCACTGTTCGGTGAGATAAACCATCAAGTCACCAGTGGACCTATTACTGCGAAAGCCGTACTGCCGGTCATTAAGAGGCTTTCGGTCTTCGAGATATTTCTTGAGCTGATAGTTTATCAGCGTTTCGATGACCTTAGAAAGAAGGGACGTAAGTGCAATCGGACAATAATTGGAGGGAGAAGAAGATTCGCCTTTTTTGGGATTGGCTGGATAAATGCTGTTTTCCAACTGCTCGGAACGAGCCCAGAAGAATAGAATAGATGGAAAGCTTACGCAAGGTTTTTGCCAGCGTGGAAGAACCAGGGCCGACCCTACCATATGTGCAAGATGTGCAAATGCACAGGGCCCAGAGTTGCAGGGGCGCAAACTCACAAGAAAACTACATTCATATGTTTTCATTCTTTTTATATTAACCTGCTTTATTTAATTTTTTTAAATAATTTTTTTTTACTCTATCAAATAATTTCTAAACATGCGAATTAAACCATTTTATCATTTTGCAAAAAAAAATCCTTCGTATAAGTACCAAAATCAACGCCAAGAATAAATTAATTCAAACAAAAATGATTCGAATTTCCTCCATGCGGGCAAGATTTTTATTTGCCCGTTTCACTCGAAAATCCCCATACAAATAAATATACTCCTTTTTATTTCCCATACAATCGTTTGAGTAGACGATTTGGTTCACTCAACAAAAATTTTTGATAGAAAAATGAACTCAAACGTTGATTTTTGATTGAAATTAATGCATCCCACAATAAGCAGTGCGACCGACGTAGACTGTGCTGATTTAAATCCTGCACACAAGCAAAATCTCTCAATCTTATGCGCTCAACTCTTTCAAACGAAATGAATGTGGGTGGTTTTTTTTTCTTCAGAATAATAGCAGGGATACCATCCGGACCAGCGGATTTATGTATGTTGAGATCCTTTAGGACTCTCGCCACAGCACGAGTGCGGAAGAAGATTTGTCCCATAGAATCATTGACGCGCTCAAGAGCTGGAGGAGTCATGACACTCTCTGGCAGCGAAGAGTTGGAGGCGAACTGCCTAGCAAAAAGGTTTGCTTTCACGAGAGAGGTAACAACTGGAGTGTCATTGTCAACAAGCGTAGGGACCGAGGAAGAAGAAGAATTCTTCATATTTTTCACAAATGACCAAAAATTCTTACTGCCTTTGGGACATTGCAGTATTTTTTGTTTGAAATTAATCTTCGGAAAATAATTTTCCTAACTTGAACTCTAATAGCCAAACATTTTGAATAAAATTTAAAATTGAAGATCCGAATTTTTTTAAGCTAATCACATACGTATGTGATTCGCCCGCGCCGCTGCTGCCGCTGCCGCTCCGCCTGTGTGCTTAAGTGACCCATAGACCTTGAAATTGTTCCTCAGAAAACTTGAAAAAAAATATTTTTTTTATTTTTTTATCAAAATTTTGACTTTGAAAACTAATTTTTCAAAAACTTTTCTTAGAATAGATTTATTTAAAAACAAAATGAAAGAAGAAGTTTTTGATTTTTCAGAAAAGTATCGCACAGCATTGTGGGTAAAGCTGTTGCTGTTGAATGTAAATAATTTATTTTTTTTCCATTTAGAGTAATTTTTTTTCGAAAATTGCGCCTCCCTGCTAAACGGGGAAATAGACACCCCTACCACTCCCATACGATTTTTTTTTTCTCAACGCAACCTACAACCCTATCATTTTGGCGCACTGTTCATGACTCATCCTGTATGTATGTACCTACCTACTTTTATGAATCATTAACGATAATTACAAAAATATAAAATTTTGTTCTAAGAATACATACTTTCATAAATTTATGTAAGTAGAAAAATACATAAGTTTAGGATACCTCTTGGTACCTACTTATACCAACCCCTTTATATTTACTTTCTCATCACTTAAAAATTTCACGCTAAGGAAAAAATCAACTCAAAAATTATAGCTACCTTACATATATGCATCTTTGTTCTTTTTAAAAAAAATTAAAGCATTGACGTGGGTATGTCATCCAACGCCCACATGTTTATTAATCTATTACTAGATATTTATATAGCAAAAATTCTGACGAGGCATCTAGCTACAGGATTTTGGAATTTTCTTCCCGTTGAATGATATACAGCAAGTTAAGTTGTATTGTGAGTCGTCAGTCGTCAAGCATGATACGCAGAGCATTTATTTTTTCTGCTATCCCGAAGCGACTATATGTGAAATGCATAAACATGAAACATACATCATAAATAATTTCATAGATTACAGGGAAAAACTGAAATAAAGACTGTACAAAAAGTAGGTATATCAGGATAATATGTAGTGGTATAAAATCTATGATCTTTATTGAGTAGCAAAGGTCATTTATTTAACTGTCCGCTAAACTGACCGTGTTTGTATGAAATTTAAAAAAAAAGCAAAAAAAAAAGCCGCACCGCGGCGTGCCGTGCTGCCGCGCCTCAGCAAAAAATAACACGACCGAGAACGGCAGCATTATTTTTGTTTGTAGGTACTGATGCAACTTAGTGAATGCATAATGGACACATATGTGACATCATTCTCATTCCCATCCTCATTCTCGTTCACCCCACATTAAATACAAAGGTAAAATGTCAATATTTCAATTGAACGACCGAAAGAAGAATAAAAGCAAGCCTAATATTCGAAAAACCATCTCAGCTGTATTTCCATAGTACGTACTCACAAATAGATTGTTCGCACTAATACTGCAGAGCGTTACGCACACAGGTTTGATTCATTGGGGTCGGTCTTTCTACACCGTCCAGCGTCCACTGCTATATTTTTGGACCATAAGCAAAAGGAAGTCGATTTTTGCAAGTATACCCCCAAGCCATCCTTGCTGGCACAGAACAGAATGATAGCATGGAGCCATGCTGATGCAGATGCAGTGATGTGCGTGCGTAAGGTTAGTATATGCAATATGCACCCTTCCTCTCCGCCTGCATGTGAAAGTGCAGTCTTTGTTAATTTGAACCATTCAACTCCCTGGCATGTGCACTTGCAAGTTGCAAAATTCTTCCCTGTTGTAGGTGAATGAAAATGCTCCGTTTCCATGTTGTCATGGGCGCGAGGTGGGATGTCATGTCCATATTCGTCTGAGGGGTGATTGAGCATCCACTTGAACAAGGGTGGGTACGTCCTTGGCATGGGACATAGCATAGGCTTACACGATACACCATCAAAACGGGACTCAGTGGATGCATTTTACAAAACTGCAATTGCATGTTCGTTTTGTAGGTATTTCCTTACAAATACACACAAAATCAATTGCTGGTTGCATGTATTTGTTCACCTTTATTCACAAATACTAATATGAACATTTACTAATTTCAGATGATGTCGAAATCGACTATGTCAAGCTTAAAAAATTGCAATACAAAACATAATAAGCCTTTAGCTGGGTTATACAACACACAACATATTTTTCCGGCAAAATTTTTTTCCATTCTTCTCAACCATACAATAAATAAATGCAAGTTATTTTTAATTTCTTAAATTAAAATTAAAAAAAAAATCTTTTCATTAACATTATTAATCTAATGAAATTAAAGTGCTTAATTGTGAAGAAAATATTCTTATTTCAATTCCGTCAAAAAATATCAGTGAAGAAAATTGTAAATAAAAATATAATGGATACACCAAATTGCAATTATTCTAAAAATAAGCAACAATATCGTGAATGTTTAAATTTGTGTACCGATTCTTAAAAAAAAAGTAAAAAAAACCGTCTTCATTACTAAAAAAACGCTTATTTCTGGCGCTATCTTCGGAATACTTTTTCATTTATTGTCTTTGTTTATTCTCAACCTTTCATTAAATGTTTGCTTTTGATATCCTATTATTATGTTCATTGCTTCTTTCATTTTTCTATGTTATCTTTTTCTTCTTCAAATTCGCAAATTTTGAGGTTTGACTGCAAAGAAATCCTGCAAAAGCAAAAGTAAAATTTAGAATACTTACCTAGGGCGCATTTGCAGGACTTTCTACAATATAAACATTTACGCTGCTTTCTTCTACTTTCCTTGTATGTACATTATTCTTCATCCATTTCTTAGGGATACCTACACATAGATCCAGTGACTGTAGTGTTTTGCAATTGTGTTGAAAAAAATAGCCGCCATTTTGTTACAAGAAGTATAAGGTCGAATTTTCCTTTTTGTGTTTTAACTTGTCTGTCCTTTTTAATAATAAACAACAACTTATGAAAAGAAAATAAATCATAAGACAAGAAAGAAAAATATCATGTGAGTGGAAAATGAAAGAGGAATGTTTTAAAAAAATAAAGCGAGCCATTGTGAAAACCTATATAAAGTAAGAAAGACAATAAAAGTGATGAAAATATTTCAATTTTAAACTTCACTGCACTTCAGACTAAACTCCAAAATTTAAAATAAAGTTATGATCCTCGAATATTCCAAAGTTATTTGAAGCAACGTTTTTAAGAATTTTCTATAACAAATAAAATTTAAATATTTAATATTTCGAACTTTGGACTGTTAATTAATTTAACAAATAGGTAAACAAAAAAAATAAAACGTTTTAATACATTGAAATTATTCATATACTTATACCTTAACATGGTCTTAATACAATATCTCATATGAAAATATATGCCCTCCAAAATCATAAATGAAGATTAAAGTTATTAATGTCTGTATTGCTTGTATTTAAATGAAAAACTTTTCAAAAGAATCTATTTACCTATTATTCTTTAAAGTATCCACTTCCATTTTTATATTCATTTTTCTTCTCTTAATGTATTCTTTATTTTTTTTATTTCATTTCATATTTAATTTAAATTACCTTTAAAAAAAATAAGAACCATTCGAACAACATAATCATACTATTGAAAATACAACTGACGGAATTTTAATAAACTTCACATGCAGCGGCTTTGTTTTTATTCAAAGTTAATACTATAGTAACCCTCTTTGTTTTTTTTAATTCCGTTTTTAGGTCTTATCATCATAATTTCAAATCGCAATAGACCAAGAAATATTATAAACTTTACCAAAAAAAAATTGAGCAATAGAATCCAATATATAAAACTTAACCACTTTCAGTTTATTACCCAATAGAACGGACAGTATTATTATTTTATTAAAACTAAATAAAAGAAAAGTATAATACATATAATAATAATAAAAAAAACACAAAAAACAAAACTCCAACAGCAGCAGAAACGTGAAGCAAAATTGTTACAACAACATTTGGAAAAAAAAACCAAAAATATATACTCAAATTAATTTATGAAGCCAAACTAAAATATAAGAATAAAACCTAAAACAAAATTCATAACTAATTTCGGAACCAAAAGTACAAAGACAACAAAAAATTAATACATTAAAAAAAAGATAACAACGCAACAAAATTTTCTACGAAATTAAAGCAATTGCTATAAGAAATAATAAAAAAAAACTGAAAAATCTTTTCAATTAATAAAAATATATTTATAATCAATTAAAAAAAACAAATTATTTTTTAACAATACTAAAAACAAAACACAATTTTTTTTAGTTCAAAATACAATAACAACTTTTCAAAGGATTTTCATTTCTAAAAAAAAAAAATTTATAAAAAAGTTATCAAATAAAAATAAAAACCCCTCACACATACACACAAAAATATAGACTTTCTAAGAAATTTGAAAGTAAATATCAAAATACACTCCTACGAAATAACACAAAATAACACTGACACCGGAACATACAGTTTTAAATACCATTTACCATACAGCTAGCATTTGCTAAGAAAAATACGCAAAAAATTACAGAAACTTTATTTATCCTCCCACCCCTAGATCTTATATCAGAAAAAGGTATAGCCCTAATTTACCCTATTAATAACAAAAACCAAAAAAAAAATCATCGAAACTATAGAAAATTTACTGCAAAAGTAAAAAAATTATTTTTGGAACAAATCAAAGAAACTAAAAAGATTATATTTTGGAACAAAGTAAACAAAATAGAGCATAAATTAAAAATTTTCAGGCCAATACAAAAAATTATTTTTTTTTTTAAATACAAATATACATTTTTCGTAAATAAACAAATAGCATACAAATTTTAAATATTAAAATATTTATGCAGATTTTTTTGTTAAAATTTAAATACATTTTTAATTCAATATCATTTTTATTAAAATTTAAATTTATAATACACACATCAAATACATCAATAAATAAATAAATAAATAAATAAATAAAAATAATATAATCTTATCTAATACATATATAAAACAACTATAATTGCAACAATCCATCTACAAAAGCTACAAAGTTTTGTTGAGGGCTACAACATACTTTACATCAAGAAAATACTTAAAACTAAAAAAAACGGGCTAGTTTTAATTTAAATAACACACATTCGATATAAACAAATATATTTAATATATTAAAATATAAAAGAAAAAGAAAATTTACAAATCGTTTAAGACTTATAGTTTCTTATGTCATTGTTCATTTATCATATTTTGCGGAATTGTTACAAACTATTTAACTTTATAAAACTAATAATATATCTAGTAAATTAAAAACAAAAACATATTTAACAAAAGTAAGACACTCAGCAAAAATGGACTATATTTTGGAACAGTAAAAGTAGTCGTCGAAACATTTCAAGTGATATTTTAGGCCTATACATACTAAAAGAATCGCAAAAACAAATACATATAAAAATTCTTTTCGGGAAACCCAAATGTGATCGTTAAAACTTAAAATTTAAACAAAAAAAAAATAAACTATTTTATATAGAAAAGTGAAAAGGTTAAAAAGCAGTTAAAACAAAAAAAATTAGTTTTTTTTTCGGTTAAAAAAAAAATTGCGTGGTTTTCATACATATAATATATATACGTACATATATATATTTATTCAAAATTAAAAAAATTCATTGTATTATATATAAAAACAAAAACAAGTCTAAAAGCATTCAGTTAAAAAAAAAAAAAAAAAAACCAACAACAGCAACCCTTATCTGAAAATTCGTGTGCCTTAACTTGGCCTTAAACAACAACAAAATTTTTTTTTAAAAATCATAAAGCAACGG
Source organism: Syrphus vitripennis (assembly GCA_958431115.1). Taxonomy (NCBI): domain Eukaryota; kingdom Metazoa; phylum Arthropoda; class Insecta; order Diptera; family Syrphidae; genus Syrphus; species Syrphus vitripennis. Next base: position 7,119,697 of record OY288111.1, on the reverse strand, counting down.
CAAAAATTAACTTAAAAGTGGTGAAGAAAAATTTACGTAATCATTCAGAACATTTTTAAGTGCTTGATAAAACTGAAACAAAAAAAATGTTTAGGTCAAAGAAAAAATCATATAAAAATATTTTTTTAGTATAATAAAATATATTTTTTTTTGTTAAAAAGAAAAACTGTTGAACGAAAAAAAAAACAAATGGAAGAAAAATAAGAATTTTATATATGTAACAAATTTTTTCCCTTCTTGCTGTGAAAACAAAATTAGTTTTTAGTAAAATTTAGACAAGAATTTAGTACTAGAATTAAACAGAAAACATTAAACTAAAAAATCATCTCTGGGACCTTAAGTTAATTTTAAACTTAAAATCTTAATAAAGAATATATGTATTTCGAATCAAAACCACCTTAAGAGATAGATAAATTAAAATGCATTTGTTAATAAGTCGAAATTTTATATGAAATAAAAACAAAAGAAATAAAAGAACAGTACAAAACCAAAAAAAAATATTATTAATTTGTGGATAAATTAAATATAAAAGTTTAAAATGGCTTTCAGGCCGAGAGAATTGGGAAGAAAGCAGCAACAGTTCTTGTTTGTAAGAATACATGAGAAATTTCATATTGACATTCAAAACTATGAGTAATATAAAAAAAATCTATGCAGTGACTAACAACATTTTTAAACATAGTGTTAAATATAAAAAAAAGCAATGATATTATGTCGGAAAAAACTTAACGATCAGTCAGTGAAATCGAGCAAGAGGGGGTTCCAAAACGAAAGAGATATTTTGAAGGAACTTTTGAAACTCGGAAGCAAAGTGGCAATTGTTAAAAAATGGTAAGTCTTTAAATTTTCTAATTTCCAATTCATATAGATTTATATAAATAATGCGTGCATTTGTCAATGTAGGGATAGGTATTATAACGTAGGTTTTTATGAGTCGAAATTGGTAGCTACAGGAGAAATATACAGTATGGTTAAATTCTCAGCTTTCATTCAACACAGTGTTAGGTTGAATCTTTTTTTTACAATTTTGAGCCACGGGAGTTTGTATAACCAAAATTTAAACTACACGAACTTTCCCCTATGTTAAAGTACTTTAGAATATAGGAAAATAATTAAAAAGAAAAAAATATAATAAAGCATTAAATTTACTATTTAATTTTCTATAATAAGCCAAAAAAGAAGTTTCGCCTCATTTTAAAAAATTGGATTTTTTGAAAAAAAAAAAAAAATCAAAAATCGTTAGAACCGTTTCGACCTTGCAGGTTTAGGTCTGATCAATATCTCGAGTTTGATTTTTTACGAAACAAAAACTTGCCCTTTAGTAGCTACAGTCGTAAACAAAATCGAAACTTTTAATTAAAAATGTAGCAGCCCTGTTTTCGATTTGTTCTATTAAAAAATCCAGATTTACGTTTTGTATAAAAATCACATAAGACTACCTCAAGGTTTCTCAATTTCTGAGAAACAGGAGATATACTAGGGCTTCAATCTAGTTCAGATTTTGTAATTATTTTTGAAATATTTGGATATTGACAAGTTGTCTATTTTTCAATTGTGTTTCTAAATAAAAATTAATGAACCACATAATAATTTAATTATTTGCAAACCTGGATTTTATCATCTTTTTAAACTGAATTTATAGAAGCAATATATATTTAAAAGCGTTCCATGCAACTGTGCTCGATGCAATTCAGAGCAAAACGTTTGGGGTTAGTACTGTTTTGAACTCGTTAAATATTAAATATTTATAATGCGGCTAATCCAGAAAAATCTCAAAATGTCCATTTTATTTACATCGAATAGTCATAAAAACAAGTTTTTCTGATTTATTTATTTCATCTTTAGTAACTTAAGGTATAACAAAACTGTCTTATATTGCTTAAGTTATGTGGCTTGATAAGCAAAAATGCATTGCACGAAATGCACCAAATAATATCCAATTTACTTTTCTGGCGACTTCCTAATCAATAAAAACAGAAGTTTTTACTGCCCGTGGCCTGGAATTGGTCGTTAAAAGTTTTTTTTTTAATCTTTTTAAAATTCAACAAGTCCAATTAAATAGTGCTAAAAGTCTTCTACTTGGCTGAGTTATTTCATTAGCGTATATAAATTTGAAAACGAAAAGTTCTTATTTTATTTTAATTTTATTGAAATATATAAGAATGAATTCATTGTTTATACAAAACCATTTTTAAAGAGGAGAAAAAAATATAAAACAATAATCATTTAAAATTAGAAAAAAAAATTCTTTTTGTTATTCTGGGTAATATAGCAATCAATTTGTTGGAAAAATTTCACAAGCAGTTCACTAATGTTATTTTTATTGATTTTTTCATATCATAAGATTTTATTATAGGCATAAAGAAATTATTCAAATAAAAATTTTTTTGGCATAGTATATGTATTTAAAAAAAAATTATCATAAATTTCATTTTGACCTTTAATAACTTTGTAGCAAAATTAAATTCCCTTAGAACTTAGGGAACTCTCTAAATATCAACCACGCAGGCTGAAATTTTGTCGGGATCAGTCTTTTATTGAACTCTAAAAAAATAATAAATCGGAGTAGACACAATACATTTTTTTTAAGGAATCCCAGTTCTTAATTTTTAAGTTAAGGGTTTTAAATATTTGTTAACTCTACAGAATTTGTAGCTACTGCACTGAATTGAACTCGCTCAATATCTAATATTTAAAAAGCGTTTAATCCGAAACAGCATCCATCTATTAGATTTATTTATGGCACGGTCGAAACTTTTGTGGCATCATATGTTATCATTATCATTAATATAAATAAGTATACGCACTACAGTAACCGATGTCCTGATTGACTGAATAGCTCGGCAGACTGTTAGATTTCCATTTCATTCTCAAGTTTCTACAATATTTTTTTTCACAATTTTTTTTATAAATATACAATATGTATTTGACAAATTTCCGTTGCGGAAAACATTCCGCATTTTAAGAAGTATATTATTTTTCGAAAATACTTTTTTCCTCAATCTATTTTGCTCAAATTTTGTTTGTTGGCCAAATTTTGTTTCGTCATTTCTTGTTGGCACGGAAATTTTTTTTCGACATAACTTTTTTTAACTGTGGGGCTAAATTTTATTTTACACAATTTTATAGACAATTTTTTTACATTTTTATTTGTTGACAGTTTTTTCATCCATTTTTTTGAGTAAAAATTTGTTTCGGAAATTTATTTTCTGTCCAATTTTTATTGTCTTTTTTTTACGAATAAACATTTTTAAAAAGATGAAATTTTTTATCTACAAAATTTTGTTTCCCATCAAATTAAAACCCACTGACATCGCTCATATTGTCGCATAATCATAGTCGTCTGACAAGTTCTTTTCTTGTCTCTGCTAAGCTAACCTGCAGTTGCAGTTTATGCTTTGTAAAATGAAAAGCATAGGTAGTATAGTATGTACTATTATGGCGAGCATTTTGTAATGTTGCCCCGACCCTTGTGGTGGGGCTAAAAAATTTTAGGTGTAGAATTCGATTTTGGGAGTCATTAAGCGTCGCAAATTGGTAGGGGCAAGAAGAGACTATTTTTTTCGATTATTGCATCCAAAAAATATCAATTAAAACCTCCTTAAGCTCTCCACAAAAAAAAAAGAGTAAGGATTGCCCCCACTTTTTAGATGTCACCCCATTCGACTTCCACCATGATAGTACTATGTTTTCCATATACAAAGGTTTATGTTATTCATAGACAATTTAGATCCGGGCACAAAAGATAAACTGGAGCTCAACCCTTAAAAATGGTTGACTCTTTGACTAAGTTGTTTTTTCTATGTCAGAAAAATTTGTTTTGTAATGGATTCACAGGCAATAGTACTAAAATTGTAGTAGAATTTACCTTCAATCTGTTTTTTACTAAACAGAGCTGCCAAATTCTTTATGAATAGCAGCTGTTTCTAACCTGGCCAATTGGACTCGGGTCTAAAGTTTGACTTTAAATATGCCCCATTGTCATTGCACTTGGTTAAACTTTTTCGTTAAGTTTAAAAAACAGATGTTAAAATCCAGGGAAGATTCGCAAACAGTGAGGGGCATTGGTGATCGCACAACTTAGCATTGTTAATAATAATTGGTAATTATCATTGTCAGCTTAAGGGTACCTAACCTAGTTATTGTCAGGGCGTTGAGATATCGTACAAAATTGTATAAGATCTATGCAGTACATTTTAATTCTAAAAGTCCTCAAATATTAACAATTCTCTAATGAAAACATGTGAAGAAGCCACGCCCTGGGATTCCAAGCAAGTCCCACGTACCGCCCGACAATGCTTTTCAGTGGTTCCTATAGAAATTTAAGTATGTAGGCACATAATCTGTGTGGTATACACACCTGAAATTCCAACCACTGTAAATGATTATATCACATCAGTTTGCCCCGTCCAGGACATCGATTGGATACTAGTTCGATTAATACAATAATATATTGGATCTACAAAAAAAAAACCTATTTGCCTATATTTGTACTTGCTCGCTAATATTCCAATATGAACACATGCAAAAAAGGAGTTAGGAAAATTAATTTTTCTGCATATACCTACCTACCTACCTAAATGTTTATCTTAATTCACACGAGGTGGTTTATCCACATGATGGAAATGATGGTGCCACCTACATAATACAACAAATTAACAATATGCATACTGCATACGCAGATACATTTGCGGTGTGGGGGTTTGGAGAAAAAATGCAGTGATGGCTAGTGGAAGTGTTGTCGTTGAAATTTTTCATTTCCTGTCGTTTTTCCAAACGGCCACATACATTTTTTCAACATTTGGTACCTACGAGTTATGACCGAAAATACATTTCAATTGCACTAAAATTATATGCGTGAGAATAGAGTTCAAATAATGCATTAAAAACTGTAGCGGTTCTGTAGCCTGTAGGGGAATTTCCATTTAAATTCAATATAGTCAAATAGTTATATGCACAAGGCTTCGTGTAAGTATCTGTGCAACTCAAGCGCTATTGTGGCTGCACACTATTGTATGACTGTAAATGCACAAAAAAAAGGAGTGGCATGAAGCTAATATTCGCGAAATGTAGGTGTTTTATATACCTTTTTTTCTGATCCTCTTTTCGTTGTGAACCCCAGTATGAATTTAAATGTACCTACCAATCACTGTGTATAGAAAAGGATATGCAATGTATGCAAATGCAAGTGGCTTTGTCCAAAATAATTGCGTGCTAACAGTCCGGGAGTAACTCGTAATGAGACATTTTTTGGAATCGAAATGGAAAATTTTTTTTTTATGTTAAATACTTTTTTGTTCTATTTTTACCTATTTATTTAAACAGTTAATTTTAGACGCTCTTCGAGAGGCATGAAAAATTACAGATATCCACTGTTTGCAAAGAGGATTTGGACATGCTGACGATTGAGGACATTTATATTTTTTAAGAATAATACCTACTTAGGTATAGGTATATTAATTATTTAATATTATGCCTATCTACGAGTACGAGTAAGTAGATGGGCAATGAGGAAACTTGGTAAGTAAGAAACATAAATCAGTCAGATGCAAAACAAGATTAAAATAATTTTTTCACTGAGTCGTTTAATAAAGGACAAAAAAAAAATAGGTACCTTAAAACACTAGAAAAACCAAATATTTATTATCTCATTTAATCTCATGGGTAGCTGCTTCGAGTGGCGCTGACTGACTGACTGTAAGAATAGCCGTATTTCAGTTCTGGGTTGGGATTTTTTTCAGTATCTTACAAGCTTCCCTTATTCCCAGTGTTGTTCCTCTACGTGTCGACTTTAATTGTCTACCTTTCTACGTAGACAATTGTGTCAACAATGTAAAAAATGTAGACTCTCCACAGTCCTGTCATTCTTTCTTTTGCAAGGTTTATTTCTATTTAGAAAAGCAAAAGGTGCGTGTTCACTTCAATTAAATATCGAAAAATTGAGTTATTTGAGAATAAAATGATGTCTGGTCGACGCAAAAATAAAGCTTTTGATGAACTTGGTTTCCTTTTAATGAAATCCAAAAACAAATATGTAGCATATTGCACAGTGTAAAATACAAAATGCAGAGTGAAAGACTCAAATAATACAAATTTGTTTTGTTTATATGATTAAGAAGACAAAAAAGTTGAAAAATTGAAATAAAATTGATTGTCCACATTGACATGTAGACAATGATGAATTGTCTACGTTGAATTGTCTACACGTAGACAATTATGTAGTCTACATTTTTTGTCTACATGGAACAACACTGCTTTTCCCAGTGAGTGAAGTAGGTAACCGAAAGGATCTAGCTAGAGAGATTTAGCTAGATCCTAAACCAAAACTACACTCCATCTTTGATCTTTGATTCGTCAGTAAAAATGGTTGTGTGGAAGCGTCACAAGCCGATGTCGTCAAGCGATTTTTTTAAAATAAAACAACTAGTTTGGATTGCAAAAGCGGGATTTTAGTTAAAGCTAGAATTTGGCTGTCTCAATGACCTCAGCTGGGATGAGGTTGAGCTTAAAATTCTCTCAATCATTGCTTACCTTAGCAATGCTTGCACTAAGGAAATTCCTATTCTCTACTAAGGTAGGGCTGTCACTTTTTGATAAAGTGTAGGAAAACACCATCTAGAAAGCTATTGAGAGCAAAATAGAATTCCACACATCAGAAGATTCCTGCTCATCTACTGTTTGTGGAAAACACATCCTCAACCGATACTTGGAGGGCATCCCTGACAATCTCACTTAGAGAACGTTGTTGCACTGCTCCAGATAATAGCGCCTTTCGTGACAAGTCTCTTCTCTTCTTGAAACCTATTTCTCTTCACGGGCTTTTGTTCGTTGACCAGAAGATTGTTGTATTCATTAACAATCTTATGGTACTTGATTTTGTCTTCGGCGTCCCTTTTGAATCTCTCCAGCTTCCTCATTCTTGGCAATCTGGACAAGAACGTATGAGACCGACAAGAAAACTGATTCCTGAGGAGATCGCTTGCTAAGGGATTTTTATTTTCGTACTTGTCGGTATAAGTGGAATTTGTGGTTTCGGTTGCTCATAACTGTCCACTATTTGGTCTCCTGGCTGGAGACTAAAAGCCCATCCCTAAGTCGGAGCCATCCCAAAATTCTGAGTCTGTCACGTAAGAATCTTTCATAGCAATGAAGGATTCACAATTAGATCAAAAAAGATAGGTCAATCCCGGCAGAGCCGATATACAAGGTAAGGGCAGGAAAAAGGGCGAACCCTGCCTTAACATCCGAATGAGCTCGTTAGCGACTGGTTTACCCCCAACCCTTAATTTCTCCGACAGAGATTAAGAAAACGTTCACACTACCACAGAAAATTAAGGATATCGTATCTACTAATCTATATTGTAGCTGAATTTATATCAGAGAAATGGTATTTTTTACCCTTCTACTGAAAAACATTATAACATTTATACTATAATAATACATATAACAGATTCAAAAATAAAGATAGTTAATTAGAAGAAAAAGCTACATAAAAAACCTTCATTTAATAAAAAAAAAATACATAATTTTTCCTGAGGAGGAGAAGTGGGTTCGTGTAATCACAAAATGAAGTTGTTTACATTTAATAAATTTACATCAAATAAATTTTACAGCAAATGAATTAAAAATTAAATTAACAACAAAAAAAATATGTATATCACAGTGATGTTTATATATTAAAATTAAATTAATAAATAGGAAACAAATCAATAAATAAATGATCAGGTAAAATAAATAAATTAATAAATTAACAATTAAGTAAATAAATATATTAAAAACAAAAAAAAAATAATAAATGAGTAAACAAACCAATAAATTACTAAACAAATAAATGAACAAGAAGAAAAATTATAAATGAAAAAAAAATTAATTATTAAAAAAAAAAAAAAAAAAAAGAACCAGTTTTGCCTGAGCTTTCATGCTACACGCTTCGATCAATCTCTATTTTCAATCTCTCTACGTTTTTTCTCTTTCAAGATTAATAAACGCGCGAGATCCCCAAATACCGGGGACCTTTCCTTGTCCTCGGGGAAGAAACTTATGTCCCTTCCAAAAATGACTTTAAAAAAAGACCCAAACTCCAATTATTGGAGTCCGCTTCAATGTTTACCTGATAGTAATAGTGATGATTGAAATACCGAGTGTGCGGTCACACACGTTGGATATTAAATAAAAGACACACTTATATTTTTGAACATGTACTTTTAATGACTTCAAGATCTAAAAACTAGACAGCAAACATGACATTTTGCTGGACGTTGCCAGCATAACATAACATTCTGCCCCCATTAAAGTTCCCTTTAATTAATTGGTAATTTTGATATTTTTACGATTGTACGTTTGAGTTCTCCTTGCTTTGTACGCAAGGTCACAGCTCGTACTATTCCGTCCTTTCCTGGATGCACGGCGGTTATACGTCCAAGAAGCCAAGAACTTGGAGGTAGATTATCTTCATGTACAAGGACGAGATCATCAACTGTAGCATTCTTGTTTTCTCTTCTCCATTTAGGGCGTTGGTTAAGTTCATGTAAATAATCACGTGACCATTGTTTCCAATATGACTGGACCATTCGCTGAATTTGTTGCCATCGGTTGAGCCTTTGGGGGTTTGTGTCTATAAAACTCTTTTCTGGAAGTGCGGTGATAGGTGTTCCTATCAAAAAATGACCCGGAGTTAAAGGGTCTAAGCTGCTAACATCGGAGTCGCTGATTTGAGATATAGGGCGAGAATTGAGAATTCCCTCAATTTGTGTAAGTAGTGTGGCCATCTCTTCAAATGTAAGCACAGCATCGCCTATTACGCGCTTTAAATGTGTTTTAACTGCCTTGATACCTGACTCCCACAATCCACCAAAATGGGGTGAGGCAGGGGGGATGAAATGCCACTGGCATTCGCTTTTAGCTAGAAATGAAGCTACAGTGTTATTGAAATCTGTTGATAAGGCCATTTTGTAAAGTTCTGAGAGCTTTCTTTTAGCGCCAATAAAATTGGTCGCGTTATCGCTGTAAATGTTAGCTGGGATTCCCCGTCGCGAAATGAAGCGTTTTAATGATGCAATGAAAGCAACCGTTGTAAGATCGGATACCATCTCCACATGTATTGCCTTTGTACTGAAACAAACGTACAGTGCGATGTATCCTTCGCTTGTTTTTACACCTCGACCTCGACCGTTGTTGAGACGAATTTTGATAGGACCAGCGTAATCGATGCCGCAATGCATAAAAGGCCTGCTTGGATGAACGCGTTTGTCGGGCCGGCTTCCCATAAGTTGTTGTTGCTTGATGCGTTTAAGTCGAAAGCAATTCATACACTTGTGTATATAAACCCGAATTGTGCTTCGTCCCCCAATGATCCAGTATCTTTGTCGCATGATTGAAAGAAGTAGGGTTGGACCTGGATGCAGATAACGTATATGGTACTGGTTTATCAAAAGAGACGTGATTAGGTGTTTTTTCGGTAATATGACTGGATGCTGGGCGTCGTAATTACATGACGAGTTGTGAAGTCTACCACCAACTCGCAAAAGACCGTCACCATCGATGAACGGAAAGAGCGATGATAATTTGCTAATGCCTTTAACTGATGTGCTTGTTTTGAGATGTTTGAGTTCTTCGGAGAATTCAACTCGTTGTACCCAACGAAGGAAGCTGATTGTAGCGGTTTTTATTTCGTCTTTCGAAAGTAAGCTGAAAGATAGTAAAGTTTTTATAACATCAGTCTTTTTTGTATTACCTTGAACTGTAGAATGCTTCTGAGCCGCAACCAATACGCCACCATGGTAGTGATTTTTTCAAAGGACGATGATGACGTCAGTATTTTCTCCAAAACAGATTCTGACCCGGTTGAATGGAAGGCTTGAACATTGATTCGTTTCTCTTCAGTTTTTGTTTGGTATGATGATGATGGTTGTTGTAATGGCCATTGTAATTTGGATTGATTTAACCACGTTGGACACTGCCACCAGATTGATGAAGATTCCAGTGTTTTAGGAGATGCTCCTCTTGATGCGATGTCAGCTGGATTGTCGTATGAGGAAACGTAGCGCCAGCAATCAGCTTGGCAAATGTTCAATACTGCCGCTGTTCTGTTTCCAACAAAGGTTGTCCACCGCCGAGGCTGGGAGTTTAACCAACTCAATACAATTTGAGAATCTGTCCATGCTGTAATGTGTTGTTTCTCTTCGTTTAAAGCTTTACGTATGGACTCGAAAAGTTTTGAAAGTAAAAGAGCTCCGCAGAGCTCAAGACGCGGAAGTGATTGCTGTTTCAGTGGAGCTACCTTTGTTTTAGCAGCGACAATTCTGACGTGTACATTTCCTTGATGCTCTGTTCTGCAGTAGACAACGGCTGAATATGCCGCCTCCGAGGCGTCACAGAATCCGTGAAACTCGCAGTCTCTTAAATTTCTTGTATGAATCCATCGATCAACTTTGATGTTCTTAAAAAACTTGAATTCTTTTGTGAAGATACGCCACCTTTCAGCCAACTTTTCCGGAACAATGTCGTCCCAATCCAATTTTCTTCCGTTCGGTTGTTCTACCCAGAGTTGTTGGAAGAGTATTTTTAAGGCAATGGTTGCAGGTGACAGCAAGCCGAGTGGGTCGAAGATTTTCGCAGACTCCGATAAAATTGTGCGCTTGGTAATTGAAGATATATTGGACAACGATGAATGAAAACTAAAATAATCACCGTCAGGGTTCCAGTATAAGCCTAGAAGTTTTGTGGGTTCAGCATCAAAGTCAATACATTGCGTCTCGCGTTTGTCAGGATCAATCTTGTTGATGAATTCTTTAGAGCTGCTTTTCCATTTCCGAAGTTCAAAACCTCTTTCTTCTAAAACTTTCTCTAGCAGTTCTCGAATATGTGTTGCTTCCTCTGCATTACCTGCCCCCGTTAGCAAATCATCTACATAAAAATTATTTCTGATTATATGCGATACTGTGGGATGGGTTGACCTGCAATCATCCGCGATTTGAAATAATGCACGAGTAGCAAGGAATGGAGCTGAAGACGTGCCATACGTTACAGTTGTAAGCCAATAATCTTGTATTTTCTTTGATGAATCATCTCTCCGCACTATTCTTTGATAGTTCCAATCTTGAGAGTCTACTTGAATTTGTCGGTACATCTTGGTCACATCTGCACTAGCTGGTATCTTATACTGTCTAAAGTTAATCAAAATTGAAAAAAGATCTCGTTGAATGGTGGGACCAACTCCCAGGATGTCGTTCAAAGACACATTAGACGATGTTTTGCGTGATGCGTTAAAGACAACTCTTACCTTAGTCGTTGTACTTGACGGTTTAAGAACTGAATGATGAGGTAAATAAAAACCTTGGTTGTCTTCAATGTTGACATCACTTTGAGGAATTTTTCGCATATGCCCCATGGTAATGTATTCATTCATAAAGTTTCGATATTGTTGATACAGGTCGGGATCATTAACTAGACGGCGCTCCATAGAAAGAAGGCATGATATTGCTGTTCGTCTCGAATTGCCAAGACACTGAGGTGATTTTGTAAACGGTAGGCGTACAATAAAGCGACCATCCGAGTTGATGCGAAGGTGAGTTTTAAAATGAGTCTCGCAATGCATCTCCTCATCGGTATATTGACTTTTTGTACCTGAGATCTCTTCTACCTCCCAAAATTTTGTTAATACTTTGTCAATATCACAACCAACAGTTACTTGATAAGAGTTTAGGTTGTCTAAGGGATTGTTAGGTTGATAATGTGGACCAGCGACAATCCAGCCAAATATAGTATTTTGCAGGATAGGTTCCTGAACAGAATATTTAATTTGTCCATTCTTTAGTACATTGAAAAATTGATCGGCTCCGATAAGTATGTCAATGTTTTGACTCTTGTAGAATAACGGATCAGCTAGTTTATGTTCGTGAATCCAAGGCCATGGTTTTGGAGATATGTCAACTAACGGTAGTGACGATGTCACTTTTTGTAGTATCAAAGCACTTAAGTTAATCATGCCACTTGATGTATTCAACTGTAGAGTTACCTCACCTTTGGTGACTGCGACTTCGACGGCTGATAAGCCACAGATAGGAGAACGATCATGCTTGCGGTTGAGACCAAGTGATTGTACACATGCTTCGGATACAAAAGACACCATGGAACCAGAATCCAAAAGTGCCCTAAATGCTCTGGAACAACCTTGTTCGTCTTGCACGTAGACTATCGCAGTGGGAAGAAGAGTTGACCAGGATGATTTTGTGTTGTTTGATGCTGAATATGATTGAGGTGGTAATTGATTTTGGTGCTGATCTTGAGGTGGTGATTGATTAGGAATGCTGCGGGAATCCGATGATGCACTTACTTCTGCAATGTCGGTGTAATAGCTTCTGATTTGGTCGTGCTGGTGGAGAGAGGAGTGATGTTTTTCGTTGCAATAATGGCATCTAAATGTTGAGTTGCATGACGACGTCTGGTGACCATCATGTAGGCAGTTGAAACACAGCTTCGTACGAAGAACTAATTTTCGTCGCTCTGACACAGGCAAAGTTTTGAATAGATGGCATTTAAAAAGAGAATGGATGCCGCTGCACTTGGGGCACCGACTTGATGTTTGTGGATGCATTGTATTTTGTTGTTGTTTAGTACCATGTGGATTGCCGAATGGATTTCGTGCTTCATGGGCAAATCTGTTTGTTGATTGTGTCTGCATTGTATTTTGTTGTTGTTGAATATTATTTGAGTCAGAGAACAAATTATGTTCTGCATATGCCTCTAATGCGTCACACCTTTCGTTGATAAACTTGATGAAATCATCGAATGTGTGAAACTTTTTCTCTGACGTTTTTATGGCCCAAAGCTCTCTGGTGTAGTCGTCAGTTTTTTGCAGCAAGATGTAAATCAACCATGGGTCACGCTTTTGTGCATCAGGGCCAACTGTGCTTAAGCCTCTTATAATCTCATCAGATGTGTCAGCGAGGCGTCTGAGTTGTATTGCGCTTGCGAAATTAAGTTGCGATTGCTCGATGAAAGTTTTAATGTAATTATTAATAATTTGTTTTTTCTTATCATACCTGTCCACAAGCTTCTCCCACGCAACATCATAGTTTTGCTCCGTGACGAGTATGTGACGAATTTGATCCGCTGCATCTCCAATGAGCAGTCCCTTTAAATATTGGAACTTTTGTATTTTTGAAAGTTTTGAATTTGTGTGTACTATGGATTTGTAAAGATCTTGAAATGACGGCCAAGTCGCATACGATCCATTGAATTGTGGAATTGTGAGTACTGGCATTCGGAGTTCACTTGCTATAGGAGCACGGTCATGCAAGGCTTCGATAAGGTTCTGCTGTTGTGAGGCTAACAAGCTCAGGGTTTCGTCGAGTGGGCCGTGTTGTTGCTGCTGTTGAAAACTTTCATTATGATTCCTTGTTGGATTGAGGTGACGAAGAAACGCAGCTTGGGCTGCATAAAATATTTCTTCTACAACTTCTATATGAGATTCTTCGTTAGGTTGCATTGCAATTTGATCATCATATTCACAGAAATCACGGAGTGCGTCTTTGAGGTTAGTAAAGCGACTCTCAACATCGACTGCATCGGTACCTTCCGGAAGTGTTGAAATAAAATTTTTTAAGCGTGATATTGTTCCTTTAGCTCTACCTCTTTTTTGTTTCAGAGTTGGTAAATCGGTCGCCATAATTTTACGAGATCAATAACTTATTTAATTTTTTACTTTTGCTATTTGCTCCAACTTTAAGAATTTTTTGACACTTGTTTTTTTTCGCGGTTTAATTTTGTGCAAAGTTGTTTGTGTAAGTGCTTGATCGTTGTGATGAGGTATGTTTTTATGAATCTTTATATTTTATGTTTGTTAGTGTATGTTTGTAAATTTTTACTGCTGAAAAATGTATATGGATGAATATGAGGTGACTATTGTGGGTGTATGTATATGGCTCTTTATATTTTTGTTAGTGTGTATGATATATCTTAGTTGAGTTGTATTTGTATGGAGTGATATGGGTAATGTTGAAATTGATTTAAGTTTTTTTGGTTTTTGTGGTGAGTTTTTGTAAATGTTGTGTGAGTGCGATTATTCTTGAGAAATTGATGTGTAAGAAAGATTTTTTTTTTTCCATTTGTAGATAGGTATGTATATTTATTGTGTAGGTATATATTATATTATATGGCCGAAAATGGCTGAAAAGTGGACTGTATGCATTTAATTTAATTATTTATTTAACTAAAAATTCAGACAAATACACGATGGAATTGTTAATGCCTTAATGGCTCGAAGGACCATGTAATACCGAGTGTGCGGTCACACACGTTGGATATTAAATAAAAGACACACTTATATTTTTGAACATGTACTTTTAATGACTTCAAGATCTAAAAACTAGACAGCAAACATGACATTTTGCTGGACGTTGCCAGCATAACATAACAATGATTGTGATGATATGGACGACAATGTGTTGCCAAGTAAATCCAAAAAAATTATTGTTCCTCCTATAAAACTGCTGCAAAAACCTTGTGAATATGTGCATACTTTAATGAAATCCATGAATGTAATTGATTATTGCATTAAAAAAATATCTATTGGTGTAAAAATCATGTGCGAAACAATGGAATCGTATAAATCTGTTCTCGATAAATTAAAATCTGAAAATTGTCAATATTTTACACACGATTTGAGGAGCGAAAAATCGTTCAAAGTTGTGCTCTTTGGCTTAGGTATGTACGACACAAACCAATTAAAAACTGAACTCATAAGATTAGGTCTTAAGTGCAAAGAAATTAAAATCATATCAAAAAAGTATGAAATGTACACTGACACTTTTTACATAATTTCTCTAGAAAATGGTTCAATTAAACTTCATGAGTTAAAGAAAAGTACCTATTCGATCCATTTTCCATACCCAAATTAATTGGAGTTTTCATCGCCATCAAAAGAATAGAGTCACACAATGTCGAAATTGCCAAATGTTTGGCCATGCCGAAAGAAAAAGAAAAGAAAAACTGCCAAGTTAAAAGTTATTGTTCCATCTGCGCTGGTCATCATAAAACTGCTGATTGCACCAACTCCAATATTCAAAAATGCGCCAACTGTCATGGTAATCATCAGTCTACAGACAGCGCATGCGAAAGCAGAACTAGTTTCTTGCAAATGAGACAGAAAACTGTAACAAAAGCTCTTCGCACCTCACCAAGGCATAAAAACAACAACAATGTTAACAATCAGAATACCAATATTCCACTGATGTCAATGTCACTGAACGATTTCCCGTCTCTTCCCTCACGTCGTATAACGAAACGTCTGCAATCGAACAACAACAGCATCTCTCACCCAAGAGTGTGGGATCAAACATCCTCTTCAACTGCTGCAACGACACTGATTGCAAACCACAACAACAATACATCAGCTGTAGCCACATCCAGTGGTGAATTGTTCTCGATGGACGAATTGAATTCACTTGTAATGGAAATGATAACCAAATTAGGTACATGTAAATCTAAATTAGATCAATTTAATGTTATCGCGCAATTAGCGACTAAGTTTCAATATTATAATAATGTTAAGTAATTTAAATAATTTTATGAATATTGTAACATGGAATGCCAGAGGTATTCGGCAAAAACATGTAGAATTTGTAAACTTTTTAAATGATAAGAAAATTGACATTGCACTCGTAACCGAAACTTGGCTAAAATCTGAAATTCAAATCTCAACGCCGGATTATAAATGCTTTCGAGTAGATAGAGAACATATCAAAAGCGGAGGTGTAGCAATTTTAACTAAGAGGTCAATTCAACATAAATTGTTGCCTTGTGTGCAGACTCGGTATTTGGAAAATGTAGGAATTGAAGTGACTTTACATAACCAAAGAAAAATAAAAATTTATTGCGTTTATTTTCCGGGGAAAATTACAGGTAATTTAAATCCTGAAGAAAAAAGGCTTGCATTAAAAAATGATTTTAAAAAAGGTGATCTAAATTGCAAGCACAGGAATTGGGGCTGTAGTAGGGCTAACTCTTGGGGTAATATTTTGTCTGACATTACTATTATGTTACCTGTTTCTATTATGTTTCCACCTAGTCCTACATACTTCCCAGCTAGCTCTCGTGGAAGTCCCTCTGTTATCGACTTATATATCACTAATGTTCCTGGTCTTATGTGTAATCCTATTTCCTTAAATGAGCTTAGCTCTGATCACAATCCAGTGAGTTCTAAAATTCTTTGGTCGGGTTTAGAAAATGTACAATATTTTCAGGACCTAAAAAATACAAACTGGTCAAATTATAGAAAAGAAATAAAGAGAAGGCTTCAAACAGTCCCTACAAACCTAGAAACAATTGAATGTAAAGAGGATGTAGACTCTCTAGTTCAGCAGTTTTCGGACCATGTTCTTAGTTCCAAGAGTTGCTGTTAAATGCTATGGTAAACATTTAAACAACTCCCACCTCATATTATGGAATATATAAGGATAAGAAATATGTTTAGGCGGAATTGGCAAAGATACCTCCAACCTTCTTCACGAATCCAAGTTGAACAATTAAATAAAGTTATAAATAAAAGCATACAAGATCATAGAAATAAGGAATGGAATAATAAACTTAAAACTTTAAATAAAGGTTCCAAACCATTTTGGAACATAGTTAAAGTTTTAAAAAATAAAAACAAGCGAATACCTTGTCTTAAAAATGGTTCTGAGCTCTTTTTCACCGATACTGAAAAAGCAAAAGCGCTTGCAACCAGTTTCTCACAAAATCATATTGTATCACAAAATTTAGGTGATGCAAATACCAACGATATTGTAAAAAACACCTTACAGTCTTTTAATATGATTTGCCATGAAACTCCATCAAGTGAATTTGTAACTGATATAGACACCAAATATTTTTTAAATAATCTTCTTAAAAAAAAGACGGGGGGAATAGACCAAATAAGAAATATATATCTCAAGAAATTACGGAGGAAAGGAGTTAAGTTTCTGACGAATATAATCAATGCAAGTCTTAAAATACAATACTTTCCGGATGCTTGGAAACTAGCAAAGGTCATTCCAATACCAAAAGCAGGCAAGCCTTTAGATAGTGTGCAAAGTTATAGACCAATTAGTTTATTAAGTTCGGTAAGTAAAATTTATGAAAGAATTCTGAAGGAAAAAATTATGAAAATAATTGATGATCGGAAAATATATCCCGATGAACAGTTTGGCTTCAGACGTTTCCATGGAACTTCGCATCAAGTTCTGAGAATATGCAATACCGTTAAAAAAATCGGGCGATTGGTAAATCAACAGGGATGATTCTGCTGGACATAGAAAAAGCATTTGATTCTGTGTGGCATAAGGGTCTCACTTATAAAATGATTAACTTTAGCTTTCCTCCATTTCTTTGTAAAATAGTGCAAAGTTTTATGTCAAGTAGAAGTTTCAAAGTACATATTAATAACGGTGTGTCTGACTTAATAAATGTTTCTGCTGGTGTTCCCCAAGGCTCTGTTCTTGGTCCAGTGTTACAATTTATACACATCGGATTTTCCCGCACTTCCTGAATGCGATGTAGCAATATATGCGGATGACGCAGCAATTTTTTCGTCGCATGAAATTGGTCTCAACATTGAGACAAATTTAAAAAATGCGGCTAAAATATTGCAAGATTACTACACAAAGTGGAAAATAAAGCTTAACGCCGAAAAGATTCAAGCCATCTTTTTACTAGAAAAAGAAAACCTTGCTTCCTTCCGGCTAATCAGCTTATTATCGATGGACACCCCGTAACGTGGGAATCTTCTGTTAAATACTTGGGTATATTCCTTGACAGTGAACTTACATTTAAAGAACATTATATGCAAACAATAAAAAAAATAAATATTGCCATCAAAATGTTGTATCCTTTCATAAATAGAAAATCATTGCTTTCTAATGAAAATAAAGTCATTATACACAAAACTATTTTCCAAGCTATTCTTTTATACGGATGCCAGATTTGGGGTTGTTGTGCCCAATGTCACGTTAAAAAACTACAGATATCTCAGAACAAAATACTTAAAATGATGTTGAATTTGCCTTGGCACCATTCTACGTCAGACCTACATTTAAGAGCCAATGTTGAATTGATCTCAAATAGAATACAAAAACTTAATGATTCATTTAAAATGCGATGTGACATTCCAGAGAATCCTCTTATCAATCGTTTAAATATATGAAGTTTGACTACCTGTGCAAGTCAATTTTTAATTTTATGTACTTATGTTCAAAAATTGATGTATGTTTATTATTTTACATGTCATACACTAGTCAATTATTCAATTATGTAATAAGAACAACTATTTATTTATTCCTTATCTATGAATTAATTAATTAATTTATTTATTTATTTGTTTGTTTATTTATTTATTTGTTTAATTATTTATTTATTTGTTAATTAATTTATTTATTTATATACTTATTTATTTGTTTAATTATTTATTTATTTGTTTAATCATTTATTTATTTGTTAATTAATTTATTTATTTATTTTTTATGTATTTATTTATTTTTTTTTTTCTGTTATTTATAACTTTTTTTTTTTTTATTTGAAAAATTATTCCTATATACATATCTTGATTACAGATATAAATATTTTGTTTTTTATTATTATTATGTATTTTTTTTGCATCTTGCTTAAATTGAGGTTTTTTATATCGTTATTTCCTCTAAATGAATTTATTTAAAAAAAAAAACATTTAACTTAAGAAATCTATGTAAAATCATATCTCTGTACTTTGATGTCTGTAAATTGTGCGATAACATACTAGGTGTTTTGAACGAAATAAATAAAATAATTATTAAATTAAAAAAAGAACAATAAATAAACAGAGAAATAAAAAATATACAACTTATTAGAGCTTTAGGTCTTTTTGAATCTGAGTTTTGATTGTATAAGAACGTTGCGTTAGAAAAATCAAAAATCAGATACACAAAAGGCTTATACCCTACGAAGAAGACAATATTATTTAAAAAAAAGGGCACAACAACACGAATAAGTGAATAATTGTACTGGACTGTGAATTTACAAAAACTCTATCCGTCACGTTGAAATAAAAGGTAGATTCCACTAAAAAAGCGATTCTAGTAGGGTGAGTAGTGAGTACCCCTCTCCCCACCTATTATACAGTACTCGTATTTCCACACTTCTTAATATCTTAGGAATATCTTAGGAAGTGTTCTATTAATGTAGTGCTGCACAAAATCCACGAATAAATAAAAACGCTAACACAAGATCTTTTAACTTAACGTTATTGGTAATGTTTATTGATCGACTGTTTGTGCTTTTACTTAACCGTAGATATTGTGCAGCATGTAGTGAAGCTCAAGCAGTCATGTCAAAATTTTAAGATTTGGTCGATGTGGAGTAACAGATACATTTTATTTCGATCAGATTTGAGCCAATTAAAATGTTCAGTGCGACATTCCTGAAGTGAATGCGAAAAACAAATAAGTAGGTATACCATTATCTTGGGTATACTGAAAATATAACTTAAATAGATAAGGTAACTATAATCTTTTTTGTCCGAAAGTAATAAAAATTTAAGGGCCAAAATTTTTAGTGATGTTGAAAATTGGGTTGACCGAGTTGCAAACCGAGTTAGCTAACTCTGTTTGAGAGAAAATTGGTACTTTGGAATAACTCGATTCGATCTTCGGTTTAGCGGTGACTGAGTTCGGTTTCAACAATAGATTTTAATACATAACTAACATTCCTATCATGGGACCTTTTGTACAAAGAGAAAATGAAACTTTTTATTTGATATTTTTCGTATGGAGTTTCAAGAAATACAAATAGGTATAGATCTTGATCAACTGTCAAGCTATAAATTGTCAAAATCCATTTAAGGATGGCTACGAGTTTTAGAGGTTTTTTAATCCATCGTCATCGTAGCCATCCTTCAATGGAATTTGACAGTTCATATTTTGACAGATTGTCAACACTGATTCCGTTGTTTTGTTTAAGCCGAGTATAGATGCTTAAACAGAAACCGAATTCAATTTGACTTCATTTAATAAACCGACATATCACTAAAAATTTTCCGCTGGACATAACAACTGTAGGCAAGTAGAATAATAAATGGCATTTTTAAACCGCAGAACGTCTTACAACTGCAGCCTTAAACAAACCCTGCTATTAAGCAAGTAAAAATAATATTTAGGAGATACATTTTTTAAAATATTAAACTACACACCTACATACTTTTTTTGAAAAATTAACAAAACATTAATGTAGTTTAATAAATTATATCTTTTTATCAACCGAAACTATAGGTAAGTAGGTACCTATAATTTATTAAAAGTTTTCCAAAGTCATTTGTAATTTATTATTATTTAGAAATATGTATGAAAGTACGCATACCTAGCTTTCTTTTATAAAGGCATAATGCATTTATTCCTACATATGTAGGTAGGTATACTTATTTTAGCTTCAAAAATCCTTGATAAACCATATACCAACATAGGTATGAAGGTATATACTTATCTAATACTAACCCGCAAAGGCAACTCTAATCGCCCTCACATATTCTACATTGATTTTTTAAAATAATTAAATTGAAACCACCTACATATATGTAGGTACCTACTCGTATATACATATAAATACTATTTAACATAAAACTACAGTAAAGGTATATAAATATTTTGCGCACATGCACTTAATACGTGTTTCTAAAACGCACATTATATATATAGGTATATATGTATATATATAATGTGAGATATATATATATATCCCTATTGCCTGCATTTATTGCAACTCTCATCGTGGTTGAAAATTAACAGTGTCTGAAAAGAGGAACAAATTATAACCCCCTTTAATAATATTTCACATCGAATTTTTAGCCCGTCTCCAATATGCGTGCAAAATTCAAGACAATAACATCACATATCATGCGTATGCCGATGCCAATGCCGTTAGAATATAATGGAACCCATACAAGTAAAAATATCACAAAATTTTATTATAGGTGACTTAATGGAAGGAGGCAATGGGTTGTCGTTATGTTCGGGAAAGTGCCATTATTGAGGAGAATGCATTGAAAATAGATAGGGACGGGACATGAATTTCGACAGCCCGTGTTTTCTGAGCAAGTGAGTAAGAGTGTATGCATTTTTCGATATTATCAAAAATGGATCAGTCTATTCAGTGCGACATCATCCAAAAATCAAACGCGCGTTCCAACCAACACAAATATGAGTATTTTCAACCAGAAACCTCGTCATCTTCATGTTGCGCCCCAGTTGCATGCACTTAGTTGACCAGAACCCGAACATTTAAAGATTTGGGCTTTGATTAGTGCACTTAAAATGCCATTCTCCATTATTCACGGTGTGTGATAATGTACGCACACATGCGTGTTTATTATATAAATATATACGTATATGATTATATAAATATATTGAATAAATTATGCATATGTATATTCATATATATTCTGAGTACTGTATAATTATATGTACCTATAAATTAATATACATAGGAAGTATGTAATATATTTTAAGAGAGCAGATATTTTTCAAAATTCTTTTGAGAAACGTTTAAAAACATCAACAAATAATACGTAGATTACAAACGATTATG